>JAFBJR010000099.1:95939-623439 GCA_016785285.1 Brachirus orientalis | reverse complement strand
CATTAAGTTAACAGCAAATGTGTACAGTATGGGCTTCATATTTACAATGAATAGAAGGGCGTGCACACACGTAACCTTAACCATCACAAGTAGATACCTAACCCTAACCTAAACCCAATTTCATAACCCTAAAACCAGTTTTTAACCCTGAAAAAGCCCTTAACAGATGTGAGGACGAAACCAAAATGTCCCCACTTTGTCAAAACCCCCTCACTCTGTATGGTTTATACGATTTTTGGTCCTCACACGGCAACGAATACAAGTACACACGCGCACACTGGACCATGAACCTGTCAACGTCACATCCTCCTCCGGCTTTTCCATCTTCCCTGGGAGATTGTAGCTTTGCGTCAAGTTGGCTTCATTTAGCTGACGATTGAGGCTCATGGCCGTCTTTTCAAAATAAAAGCACGTTACTTGACCTTGATCCCCTTCCTGTATGTTATTTAATTAACCTCCTCTTGGAAGAGCTTTGGTACAAATAGTGCATTTGTGAACAGGCATCAGACATTTTTTTAGACTTATATAAAACGTGTTTCTTTCATGCTTTTATCCAAGTAGCTGAAATAAATGAATATGATTAAACTGAAAGTTGAAACATCTCAAATTAGGGCCGCAAGGATTTATCAATTGTTAATCAAAAACAAGCTCAATCTGTTTGGATAAGAGATGAATGGATATACATTTGGAAATACATTTCAATCAAATATAATGCAAAATATAGTATAAAATGATATTGTAGTATCAATATTATATAATAATCATTCAATTAATGTTCAATCATTTCTTTACTCTTCTAAAATTTATAGTTTTTATTAAGTATTCAATAAGTGAATTGTTTTTAACGCAAAAGTGATCAAGAAGTCGCTCAGTGAATGATTTATTTTGAAAGTTGAAACCGGAAGTGTGCTAGCTTGATACGGATAAGCAGCAAGTGCAGCAGCAGTAACGGCAGCTATTGGAAATTGTACGTGTGACATTAGTTTTGATGAACTCTGCTCACACTCAGTTTAAATGTACACGAGCTAAATGAACCACTTTCTGCCTGTAGTTTGTCCAAGAGCCGAGGAGCGACAGCGACTGTCAGAGGAATATCAGCGAGTTTGTGAAAGGCTGCGGGGCTTTCGGCGTGGAGGTGAGTTATCAGCACGCTGACACAACGCGAAAAACGTGTTAGTTCACTCATAAATGAACATATCCATGATTTAAATTTAAAACTCTCTCCTTTGTACCTTGTTTATACTGTTACTGTCACCTGGAAAAGTCACATGTACGTGTGAACACGGCTGTGTTGTCTGTGTCACGCGCAGTGTAAACACAAATAATGGGTTTGTGCGGAATTGTTTATGACTGAAGCGCGTGAAGCATATTGATAAACATGTTAGGGTTGCATGAAATGACTAAATATTCCCTGCAGTTTCCAAACGAAGGGTTTATAAGTTTCCATGTCGTTGGTATTTGTGTAGTTATAAATATGTTATAACAAACCTAGTATGAATGTGCAGTGGTTTATTGATAAATGTCTGTTAATCACCCAAACCTACATATATATATTATTTCACCCAAATGCTTTGTTGTCTATTAATGAAGTCAACCCGGTATAAATTATGATTTAAAAGAAGTTGGTTATGTTTTCTCAATCAAAATAAGGAGGAAAGTGATGGCAAAACAGCCAATCTTCAAGCAGCAATAACACGTGTCATAATATTCAATACAATAACTGTTGGCACAAATAATCGGGAGTTGAATTACCTACTAGATGTCAAGAAAATATAACATGATGAAATAATATCTAGACTGATTTCTTCAATTATGGGAAAATGCAAAATCTACCCATAATCAAAATATTTTTGTTTTGTGTACAGTATATCCTCAAATATGAATATGTATGTGCAGTTTTGCTCATAAGTTTACATATCCTGGCAGAATTTCATATTTATATGAATGATAATACCAAATGTTCTTCTTTGCAGCTCTCAGATAAGATGGTGATGCCTGTTACATGTAAGAAAGCTCTATATCAACACTGCAATAATATAAATACATAAATACATGACAGGTCAATTTTAAAAAAAGCGTATACATCTTTGTACATGTAGCTCTGTTGAACGATGCAGAGCTCAGTCCGCTGTCAACTTTGTGCTTCCGCACCCCGTATCACAGCAACGTTTCCCCACATTTACAAGGGCTGAAAAAATGTAGTTAACAGTACAGTAACAGTAAAAGACAGTAACGACCGAGGGCGCAATCCAAGCTGCAGCAACATAAACTTCCGTAGTCCGAAACATGGCTGGCACGTCAATGATGCAACGCAGCGTAATGACACGATCCCATTCCCTATAAAAATATAAAAGGCTCACTTGGTGCTTTGACTGTCCAGAGAGGTCCACTCCAACAATCTGTCTGATGACCTAAAAAGATTGACAAGAAACACAAGTTTGGTATATTATATTTGGAATTAACACATAAGGTTATATGTTTGTCACAGACCGGGCCGTACAGCCACGACAACAAAGGGAGATGCACACAAATAAGCCAATTTACAAATTATTTATTAAGGAAAAGTAATTAAATAAGAAAATAATCAAAGATAAACATAGCGTGTGTCATCAGTAACATCAGTAGTGTAAGTGAGTGCATGAGTGGAAAAATGTAAGGGTGCAGTGTTGTATGGTGTGAAAACTACAAACAAAACCAGCAAACAAACCAGACTGCTGTCTCAGGGAGGAGAGAGAGAGCGACTGAGCTTCAGAGGCCTTTTTGAAAGCTACTGACACACAGGTCCCAGGTGTGTCAGTGCTGCAAATGAACTCAGGTGTTTCACTCCGCAGCTCACTCTGTTCCCGCCCATCTGCAGTACCTGCAAAACACAGACAGGAGGGCAGGGTCGTCACATGTTGGCGGATGTAAATTAAAGGCAATGTTGTCTGGACATGTAATAATTACAAACAACCCCCAACGTCCTATGGCACCCCTTTAAAAATATGCTTAACATGAAAACTTTAATACACTAAGAACACACACCCACAAAGAGAAGCATACAGAATGTATTTTTTAAAAATGAAATATATCGATATTATTTATGAATTGTGTTTTGGGGGTCTGCCTGTAGTGGTCATGTGACTTACGTACTTTGAATGACTACAAAAAGGTATAAAACAACCAAAACCCACAATGGCAGCCATTTTGAGTGTTTTCCCTGGCCTGACTGACTGAAAGTATTTTTCCACACTTGATATGACTCAACAACAAATACTATCAAATATCACTCCCTCAGATTTTACCATTTTAGAAGTTGTCTTAATTGAAGCACATGAGACCAGACTAACCCTTTGTTGGGATGACACAAAGCACACAGCCAAACACACACGTGTTGCACACAATGCAATTGTGCTGCTCATAACTACATTTCTTCCGCTGCTTTTAAAAATAAATCACAGGCAAGAAGAGCTCACTTTTAGAAAAAACACGGAAGTAGGCAGTTGGACAAACATGGTACAAATGAACAGCAAGTGCACACTGTGCATTGTGCTGTCCCTTCTTCACTAATGTTTAAAAGACAGTTCTGAACAATGAAGCACTGGTTTAAATATATTAAATACATTTAAATACATTGCAAACCTCTGGACAACATTTTATTTTAGTTGTAAACAAAAATACCAAAATAGAACCAAACGTTGTGTGGATACCACAGAACGTTTAACTTTTTAGTTCCCTAAACATTTAGAGAATGTTAGGCTTCTGTCTAACCTTGAGGGAACATTCTCTAAATATTAGTTTTTGGTTTGTGTCTAACTAACCTTCTTTGACCGTTGTGTGTGATGAAAAGTACACCATTCCGTCTGTAAAACACAGAGGGGGATCACTGATGTTTGGGGATGTGTGAGCTACAAAAGCATAGGAAACTTGGTCCAAATAGATGGCAATATGAATGCAGCATGTTATCAGAACATACTGGAGGAAAATTTGCACTCATCAGCCCAGAAGCTGTGAATGGGACGTACTTGGACATTCTAACATGACAGTGATCCCAAACACAAGGCCAAGTTGACCTGTCATTAACTACAGCAGAAAAAAGTGAAGGTTCTGGGGTGGCAGACGTCTCGGTCTCCTGACCTTAATATCTTTGAGCCACTTTGGGAAGATCTCAAACTTGCAGTTCATGCAGGACAGCCCAAGAACTTACATGAAATGGAGGCCAAAATTGGCTTTAAAATACTGATATTGTGCTGATAATATCATGCATCCCTAATTTTAAAAATAGCTGCTGGCATGTTTACCTTAAAATATCATGTCCAAAAGCATGTGAGTGTTGCGTTGCACAACAGTGCATTACATTTGTAGACAGAACTCAGATTTCCACTTCTGTCATATTTGTTCAAGAGTAAATCACTTGTACACATAGCACTGTTCAATTTTTACCAGTAGACATTTTGGTACGCTGTTTGTGTGCATCTAGAGAATTGTTATAGAGCTTTGGTAGCTGACGTCACACAACCAAGGTAATGCCCTCTGGCAGGGAATGAAACTGATAGACACGATAGGTGTGTATACTAAACAACATGTAAATCAGGCACTATGTCTCTTCACCGGCCGTTTACGTCATAAAAGTGAAGATGGTTGATAGCTGTTGTGCCAAAATAGTCAGAATCAGGCTAATGGTAGAGCATTTTGCTAGTTCCCCACAGATCCAGAGAGACGGCAGAGGTGAATCACTGCTAAGAAACATGCTCACAGTGAGCAGAAGAAGACGTAGCAAAGGGAACCTACAAGCAGCGGATTTCATGGTTAGCTCTTGGTAAATCGTGTACTCATAATAGATTTACCAAGAGCTAGTCTGCACAGCAATGTTAACAGAGTATTTATTTACATAGCACTGCCCGTTGCTCATGCTAAGTTGAAGATGTTAGGATACTGCAGGTCTGGACGGATGTCCTCTCCAGGTGTTTCCAAATTTGTAAAAAGCATGCAGGGGGCATTAATAGGATCAGATGCACTCAGTCTGTCAAGTTTTGCCATATATCGGTTGACCTCAGTGGAATTGAAAGTGTGCAGTGGACAGTGACAGGTTGAATCCAGCGCTGGTTCATTTTTGTTACATCTTAGGACCGACATGGCGGTTCATAGCAATCGAGTCAGTCTAGAGCTCTGTTGCAATAATGGCTAGCTTGAAAGACGCCACGCCCAGTTCGGACTTTTGGGTTCCGATGTAAATGGAAGGCAGCGTAAATCCTGCACTAAGATGAAGTAGTACAAAAAGACAGCTTACACCGTATTGACCTTTGAAGATGAAACGCACATGTTAAGCCAAACGTGATTGAATAGTCCTGACAACGACAACAGGCTTTGAATAGAAATATTCAATTCATGGTGAAGGAGCAGTAGGTGGAGTATGAGAAGATGAAATGAGGAGGAGGAAGAGGAGGAGGAGGGTGGGCTGACGTAATGAGACCCACCCTGGCAGACGGTGGATTTTCCAATCAGGCTGATTGGAGACTTGTCAGCCATGTTACTGGAAGTCAAGGCCTCCATTACCAGCAGCCTGCCTGACATCAGTGTAGAAGGAGCAGAGGACGAGGCGGGCGGACTGTCTGTCCAGCAGTGTGGGATTACAATGTGGACCACTCCTGTCTGTCTGTGACTCCATGATTAACTGGCGCTGCACTGTTTAATCCGATAACAATCAACATCATACAATTTGCTTCAACTATTAATTGAATCTAATTGGACAAGATATTGATCCAGTGCATTTTGTGTGCCTCTGCAGCATTAAAGCAAGGACTCCCTGTTATCAGGTAAGCTGTTTGACCAATCACAGCAGGCTCATGAGTGTGTGCTCTCTCTTTGTATATGTGTACTTAATTGTTTTTTTACCTTTTTATAGGGCTTTTTTGTTTTTTTGGAACTTTCTGATTATATGATCTTTTTACTACACTTTGTATAATTTAAGGAGATTTTCATGCATAATTTATGATTATAAGTATGTTTGA
The DNA here is from genome assembly GCA_016785285.1 of Brachirus orientalis. Taxonomy (NCBI): domain Eukaryota; kingdom Metazoa; phylum Chordata; class Actinopteri; order Pleuronectiformes; family Soleidae; genus Brachirus; species Brachirus orientalis. Next base: position 617,449 of record JAFBJR010000099.1, on the reverse strand, counting down.
TTAAATTGGTTGTGTCTGTTCCCTAACCTGTATTTACTGCTGTCTGTCATCAGTAGAATGCTCTTGCAAGAGATTTTTTTTTTTTTATCTCAATCTGAGTTTCAGTTTCCTGGTTAATTAAAGGTTAAATAAAAAAAATAATAATCATAAACACAGACCTTTTCAGATCCTGTTATCCTCTTGGGAACTAAAGCCTGGTTTATATGATGAACCGATGAGGGGAAGGTGTGAATTGTGGTTAGGTTAAGCATTAAATATTGTTATGGTTTTGTTATTATTATCATGGTTTGTGATAAGGCTTTGGGTAGGCTGCTCAAGTGAATGGAAGCTAATGCGGTGTTCTTACAAGAATAGCCCAGCAAACCTGTTTTTAAGTTTGTATCCTATTCCTGCTAGCAAGACTAACATTACTGTAATTTCTATCAAGTCAAATTTGAAATTTTTACTTATCTGTAAAACCCATAACATCATAAAACAATATTAATACTCCACATGTGTACAGTTAAAGAACTGCTAATTTTTTGGTAAATACGTATAACGTTTAGCTCCAGGTAAACTAGTTTGATATGAAGGTGCATAATGGATCTTTTATAATTAAGATTTATAGAACATGCAAATAATGAGACGTCCTCTGTCTTCCTGTTGAAGTCTATGTTCACTTAATGATGATCAATCATTATGTCCATGATATACCATTCATATATTAGCTTTTGTTTAAATCATATAAGTATATAATTTTTTTAATTATATATTTAAATTAGGGTTGGGTGATATGTCCTACAACCATTATCATGATATTTTTAGAATACATTGTGATGCACAATATATATCTCAATATTTTAAAATCTCTACATCAGTGTATAAATGTTAAATTGACAACTTGTATGTATAACATTGACTCTAGTATTTGTTTTTAATATTTGCATGCAAAAATAGGAAAATTGCAATCAAATACAGAAAACTACGTTGAACCAGGCTGCTTAACCCATACACTCTTAAAAAATGAAAATAAATAATTACATTGTAGGCCTTTGTAATGTGCAGTAGCTTTCAAAGCCATAGTCAAATAAACTATAAAACAACATAAAGGTGCTATCAACAATCACTGAGAAATAACATAAAAAACTCTGTAAATTCTTCTGCTTAATTGTATTTTCAACAACAGAATATTTTCAGTAAACAGTAAAATAAAACTAGTACAGTGGTAGAAATACAGGCTGCATCTGTGAAAAACCTCTCTGCACAATAAGTGTCACATCACAGCAGCGTGCCATCCGGTGCGCCAGTACCTTTAGAACGATACGTGCTTTCACGTCAGTGTCTCCAAAAGTCTCCAGTAACACCAGAAAAAGTCTCTAGATTTGTTGCTAGCCACTTTTTTGAAAAAAAGTCTCTAGAGGCTCTGGCTACTTGCTAAATATAGCGACAAAGTTGCTAAGAAATGTGAAACTTGAACGAGAACTGCATGCAAAAGGCTTAATAATTATGTTCATGTGACAGTTTGTACTCGATGCTCACGACATTAATAAATAATATATCTCACATGGCCCATGCCATGATATATTGAGTATACTCTATATATCGCCCACCCCAATTTAAATGTAATTTTTGTTGATTAATAACATGATTTCCGTGCCCTGCAGAAGTTCTGAAAGTCAGATTCAAGTATTAATCAAAGACACTGATCAGTTATTGAATTTCTTAGACTACTTTTTGGACTCATAAGAACCAGGATGGTGTGTTTCTACTGCAGGAGTGTAAAGAAAGCCTCTACTGTACAGTATGTTGGCCAAATGCCAGTGGGAAAAGTGGATGTGTGTGTACAGCTACTGACTACTAATTAGCCTGCATATATAAATCACAAGAAGACTTCATGAGAGAACATAGCACTTTAATCATTGAATGAACTAAATGTGAATAACATAGAATGAGGCTTATAACTACAACCCCAGTGGATTGCTGTGTAAAAAAGTAAATAAAAACAGAATGTAAAGATTTGCACATCTCATAAACCCATATCTTATGCCCAATAGAACATAAACAACATATCAGATGTTGAAACATGTTGAGACATTTTACAATTTCATGAAAAGTATTAGCTCATTTTGAATTTGATAGCAACAGCACATCTCAGAAAAGTTGGAACGGAGGCAACAAAAGGCTGGAAAAGTAAATGGCACAAATCAAAAGCAACTAGAGGAGCAGTTGACTTTTACCAGACGATGGTAAACTATTTGTGACGTAGCAAATATAAATGAACTAAAACAGTTTGTTGTGTAAGTTCCCGAAACAACTACATCTGTTCCGTTAGCTTACCTGTGTGTTCCATGTTGCTGTAGAAACAAACGTGCATGTTCATGGCAGGCTTTGCTGATCCTCTGTCTCCCCCCTCATCCAATGAAAAAGAAGAGGCGGGAACTGACGTGGTTCAAATTCGGAGTTTTACTCTGCCTTGTCTCTCTCTCTCTCTCTCTCCCTCTCTCCACCAAACTCTTGACTTCTATTTTAAAGCTGTATCATGCAAAGACTAAGCCATATGTGAACACGATCCACAAACGCCACCGTCTTCTCAGTTTGAAATTGTTTTTGGAAATCATGGATGCCGTGTCCTGCAGACTATAGAGAAGAGGGACCATCAGTTTGTTATCAGTGGACAGTTCAAAAGCCTGGATCTCTGATGGTATGGGGTTGCATTAGTGCCTATGGTGTTGCATTAGTGCCTATGGTGTGGGCAGGTTACACATCTGAAAAGGCACCATCAATGATGAAAAGTACTGTACATAGAGGTTTTAGAGCAAAATATGCTCCCATCTAGACACCGTCTCTTTCAGGGAAGACTTTGCATATTTCAGCAAGACAATGCTAAACCAAATACTGCATCCATTCAACATGGCTTCAGTCCCAGTGCCTGCAGTCCAGTCCTTTCACCAATCGGAAGCATTTGGTGCATCATGAAACAAAATGTTCTGAACCAAACTCGCTATGATTATATATAATCATTACATGATTATAGTCCCGCCCTGAAGATGTCCGTATGAAAATATATAATACATTCTTCTCTTCTTTCTCCTTCAGCCTTTTGAGGTCAGTGACCTCCTGCACAGCCTGAACTTCTCTAAGGTGCTGAATTGCCTTGTTGCCCTGAACAAAACCACTGAAGGCAAGTTCATTGTATTTTTGTGTATGTGGAGGAGAATGTGATTTAAGCATGATATTCATTTTTGCATATATTTGTACAGTATTACCATTTTTTCACTTTGGTTCGATTTCTTTGTCTGTGGTTTAGTGCACTATACATGTGTGATTTTATTCATACTTTGGAATGTATAATATAATTGGCCCCAAATCAGTGTCAGTGGCAGACAATGGCTTTAAAATGTGTTATCGGATATTGGAAAACCTGCCACCATCCCCTGATATGACTAATGACTCAAAACAGTACACTGAACAGACTGCTACCTCCTTGATTTCTATACTTGAATTGAATTACTGTATATTAGTATGTAATTGCATCAAGGAAAAATGAATGAGACACACAAAGAAACAAATTAATTGACTGATTAAAAGCTATATCTGGTCATTATTGGTGGACTGCTTACCATTTGTGAAGAAGTGGTTTCCAAATGTTTAGGGCAATGTTTACTTTATTAGTGAGTTTATATATTGGAGGCCTTCCATATTAATTACATTTCTGAGCTCCCTCAACCACTGATGCAATAGAGGGAAGGTCTCAGACTTCCAATGTTGAAGAATAACACGTCTTGCTTAAAGAGATCAGAGTGAAGTCGTCTGAGTGATATATTTATCCATCCATGAGTTCACCATTAAATTGCTTAACCTATATAGCCATTTATTTAATGTCATGGTCTGTATCTGCATTTTCTACTTGCACTACACTTATATACTTAAATACACTTATATACACTTAATTATTAATGTATAAATAAAATATTAAATACACGAAACAAAAATAATTTAAGGTTTACTAAGTTAAGATTTCTGAGAAGAAGTCTGAGAACAAAAAGGTCAGAACTTGTACACATGAGTAATATTTATAATCAGCTGCCTATTATTAAAAAAATCTTCCCTACTTCTCATCATAATAGTACCCCACAATGTTACCTTACTGTTTTACAACTTTTTATGCTTGTGTACGTAGGTGTCTCTGAAGACAGCGTGTGCCTGCCACACTCCTCAACCTTGAGGATCAAGTCATTTGACACTCTGAACACTCAGACTCGCTCCTCCAAACTGCTGCAGCCTCAGTACCGCAGCCTGGTGAGTTACCACGATGACGGCAATAATGTAGGGCTCAAAAAATATTTTTCAATTATTATATTGATCTTCAATTGAAGTGGTACTGGTTCAGAAAATCCCTTGATCTTTTAATTTTGTAAATTTTTCTTTATCTTTGGCAAAAATCTGGAAAAGCTATTGTGGTCATGTGAGATTTGAGTGTGCTAGTATATAATTTCTGCCACTAGCAGTTTGTCAATCAGTAATAACAAGTACATAGTTTAATGACCTTGTTAAGCAGTGTGGGATCATGGGACTTTTGGTGACCAAAATGGTCCATTACCTTTTAATTAAAAATACAAATTCTATGAATTCAAAGGGTGTTGCAAACAAGTGACAAATGTATAATACTCAACATTAAGGCTGTCACGATTCTCCATATCAATTTTAAGGTAATGATTCTATTGGATTCTCAAACTTTCTTTCTTTTTCCTCTCTTTTAGCACAGATGGGTTTGCCGTTTTTAGATGCCTTGTTTTTAGCATCATTGATTTTATGTCATGATAACTCATTTAATTTTTTTAATTGCCATTTTGATTGTCTACATGATGTCATAAGTAATATAATGTCCATCATTTGTTTGCAACGTACCACACTAAGGCCTTACTGTCAAATTGAAATAGTTTATTAACAGTATGAATGTAACAATTACCAGTAAATGCTTAAATCCAGGGTTTTCCACCACTGAATAGGGAAATGTGTGATGTTACAAACAAGCCTATAGTGCTAGTTATTGCTTTAGCACTAATTTGGGGCGTGGTTAAATCCTCGATTCCACCTTTGCCTTTGAAGGGCGAGATCATGATGTCGTTTCAAACAATATTCAATTTGCAATCAACATTGTGACACCCGTGCAAAATGTATAAGATCAGTCTTGTTGTTTTATACTATACTTTAAATGCAGAAAAGTTACATATAACATCTTTAATTCAACCAAAAAGCCTATAGCTCAGCTGAGTGCTTCCTGTTCCTCCTCTTCATCTAGGACATGTCAGAGGGCAGTGGGTGTGGGCATGTGCTAGTCAAGGCACGCTTTCCCTTCCAGCAGACCAATGAGGACGAGCTCTCCTTCTCTAAGGGTGACATCATCAGCGTAAGCCGGCAGGAGGAAGGGGGCTGGTGGGAAGGCTCGCTCAATGGCAGGATGGGGTGGTTCCCCAGTAACTACGTACGGGAGGTGAAAGGAAGCGGTGGGTGAAGCTCTTCTTGCTGCATATCGTTCACTTTCCATATGTATTATTGTATAACAACTTCTAATTCTAAACCTCAAGTTCTTTTTCATGATATTCATTTTGATGTCTCACTATGGGATGTGGTAGCTCCCAAATTGCCAGACAAGCTTATCTAGTGTCCACCAACCAGCAGGAGAGAATGACTCTGTTCTATTTAGGAGTCCAAAACAGTATGTGCCACGCACGTCCAGTCTATAAAAACGGACTAAGGTGAGAGGACCAACAGCACAATTGTTACTAAGCCCCAGGATGTCGAGTGCTCACGCAGACCCAAAGGAGGCTTCAGACGCTGATGCAACCAGAATCACCTCCACTATCCAGTGTGAGGGGCATTGTTTTGTGACAGGAAACAGCTGACCACTCCGTCTGAAACCCCTTGCTCTGTCCACATAAGTTCGCACAGCACACACCGGAAATACAGTGCTTGCTCCCTGTTCTCCAGGAGAGGCAGCGAAAGCAGTCGTGGTAATAGAAGAAAAAGAACCAACCACCTTAGGCACAAAGGCTGTGACATGTGTGCGTCCCCCAGGGCAAACTGAGTATATAAGGGGTGCATAGAGAGTGCAAGGATATCATGAACTCATTGTGGAGTGGCCAGAGCCAACAGCAAAACTTAAGGGACAGATGCTTCAGGTCTGTTTCATCCAGTGGTTCAAAAGGAGGACCTTTTAACCCCTCCAGACCCACTACCAAATCCCACGGGGCACCAGCGGTCTGGAGACAGGGAGAAGCTGGCACTCCCTTCAGAAAGTGACATGCCAGCGGATGCTGATTTGCTGTTTTGTCTCCAAATCCTACATGGCAGGCGGAAATAGCTGCCAGATATACCTTAACCGTGGAAAATGCTCTTTTTTTTAATCAAACAGGTAAGAATGTAAGAATGACAATATCACTCACACTGAACACTAATAAGGAATGTCTCTTCATTCCTCAAAACAGAGGATGCTCTTGCGTTTTGGATAGTAGCAATAACACTCTGTGGGAGTCCCACCGCGGTCAGATTATGCCACTCACAGGCCAAACCCACAGTGCCAGGTGCTCCACAAGGGGGTGAAACACTGTTCCACCCCCTTGTGACAGCAGGTCCCTGCGCAGCAAGAGCATTAAACATTGCCTTATGTATGGAAAACTTTTTCAAAATAGTGAGGGAAAAGATGCTTTGTGCGGTTTCTGTGTGAATATGGCCACATTCTTCACTTCCCCTCACCTGCCCCTGCTCCATTCTACCTGTCAGCCACACCCACCTCATCAGCTTCACCTGCTCCGCCTCTAGCCTTCCGTTGCACTTACAGTGATCAGAAACATTTAAGATAGGATACATTTTTTTTTTAATGAAAATTAATAACACTGTAAAGATAAATAACAAGGATTGTAAATTGATGAATTAGCTGGGATTTTCAAGTGAAATATTAATGATTATTTCCTTTCACGATTATCATGATAATAGAAATTTACCACTATTAATGTTTTCATCATGATAATACAAGCGATAATTTTGTATATTGTCTCAGCACTAGTGCAGCATTTATTTTCATTTATTAGTGCTCTATGTCTCCTAGTTATTGTAATTAAAAATAAGATTCATATACTTCATCCCACTCATTTCTTGGCTGTAAATGTTTGAATTGCTGCCTGCAGTGTTTGTGAGAGCCATTTCCCTTTGTTTGATTGTGTTGGTTCACTGTCTTGACTTTCTGTGGAGGGAAGGCACAAACAATGGCAGGAAGGTCCAGAGTTGCTGTGTGTGTACGAGGCAACTTCCTAACTTGCAACTGAAAACAATGATCATGATAAGAGAAATATGGAGGAAAACAGCCATCCAGGGTTGTTTGATACACTAGGTTCAGTAAATCATCTTTGCTTAATGACACAAATTGAAAAAAAAGTTCAGTATATTAGTGAAAAGCTTTTATTTTACATTACATACAGATATTATATCTAGTGATGCACGATAATTATTGGTAAATTATTTAAAATTTGCCTTGTTAATTATTGCGCCAATAATTAGCCTTGGAACTGCACAAGGTTTTGGTTTTTGGCTTGGGGTCATCTGGGTTAGCACCACCCAGAAGTTAATGAGTCTACATCAGGGTACACAGACCATGGCGGACTTCTCCATAGACCTTCGCACCAAGGCTCTTCTTGACTGGAACTCTGCCACCCTCTACCATGCCATATACCATGTTTGGCAGACATTAAGGATGACCTGGTCTCCTATGACGTTCCCGCTTCGCCAGATGACCTGATCAAGTTAGCTATTAGAAATGACTTCTGCATCCAGGCATGGAGACAGGAGAAGAAGCAGGGAGAGATGACTCATCCACTGAGGCTCCGCTGTCACTTGTTCCATCTTCTTCCTGTGGCAAGGAGAACCGAAGCCGATGCAATGGGGGCATGCCAGTCTAGCCTCCCAGGAACAAGAGCAATGTCATCGAGCTAATCTCTGCATTCCAGGCCAGCCATTTTGCCTCCTTTTGCCAGTAAAAGCAGGGCTCAGCAATGATGGAGAGGTATTGGTAAGCCAAACCCTTTTCAAGTCCTCTTCCTTCATGAAACTTTGCTCCACACCAAGGTCCTCCCACGCCCTCTCCAGTCTCTTCGACTTAAGCTGGGGGTTCATCGGGTGCCATTGCCTCGTCCATTGCCTGTCAGTGCTCTCGATAGCCAGTTCCACATCTTGTGGTCATCTCAGGCCCCTCTTATTCTGGGCTACCTGTGGCTCCATCATCACAATCCCCACATTGACTCCTCTCACAGCTCTCACATCCTCCAAAGTGTCCTTTTTCTGGTACTCCCTGTACTCACTTGCTAATTATTAATAGATCATCAAATACTAATCATAGTATTGAGGTTTGGTCAACATTTTTTTTAACATTTTCTGACAAGTTATTTTATTTATAATTATTCAAACATACCATTTGTTCCTAAACACCTGTAATCCTCCTCTCAACATGTTTTCAGAGGCCAAAATGCAGAGTTGAAGTTATTGTTGTGCAATTAAATTCAATGGAACTTTCTGTTTGTTATTGTCTACATTTCCAGCCAATGACCTTTAACCTCTCCATCTTCCTCTGTTTCCAGATAAGACATTAGAAAAGCCAAAGTCTGGAACCCTAAAGAGTCCACCCAAGGGATTTGACAACACTATCGTTAGTAAGACCTACTACAATGTGGTGAGCATCAGCCTCTTTAAAAAGTTTTTAGTTTTATTTATTTATTTATTTATTTTGGACAAAAAAATGATAATTGCAACAGGAAAATCAGACGTTTTGAAGACATCACTCACAATAATCTTTGTTGTATGATGCTTTCTGTTAGGAGTTAACAAAGTTACAATACTACCAAATGAATACACCCAAAAATGTGATTATGCACACATTTCTTAAAATTTTAAACTGCAGTTTTAAATCAAAATTGCATTTGTCTCACTCAAATATTATCATTTTAAATCACGCTTTTGTAATCATTCGTGTCAGAATATAAAAGAGGGCTAAGCTAAACAGTTAAACTAAATTGTTGTTGATACCCTTTTGTATCTGTGCATACGTTTTCTTAGGAAAGCTTCTTATTGAACTTGCACATGAGAAATGACTGTGTTTTGTATGCTACATACTGTACACCATACATACAGTGTAAAATACTTGATATTTTTGTTGCATTTTCATGTTGCACTGTAAAGACCTGCCTACATTTCACCAAAACAAGACAAAGGAATCCTATTTCCAGACATTTTGCACATTTTGTTTAGTTTTGACAGACTAATTTTAGCGATTTTAAAATATGAGCCACTGTTTCTGGAAAAAGGTTTAAATATTTGTGGATAAACTTTAATGGATCATGTCTGTCTGGTTTCATGGACTTTTCTAATCAATCAATTTGTCATCCATGCATGCACTTAGTGGTGTGTGTCTGTGTGTTTGTGGGTCTGAGAGAGAGAGTGTGCACCAGATGTAATGTAGGTTACTGCTTCCATTTCAGTGGTTTCTGGGGCAGACCTGCCTCCGGGTTTGGCTGCTGCAGCTATTGTGTGTGTGTGTGTGTGTTGCTGTATTTGTCACCTCTCTAGAACAATTTCAGGCATAAACTCAGACCTTGTCAGGACCATTAGTACTTATGGAAACCAAAACCTGGTCCTTATGAAGGAGAACCTCATTTCTGAAGAACTGGTTAGGTTTGAGGCTAAGATATTAATTCTGCTTAGGTTAAGGTTATGATTAGTGATTAACTGGTTATGGGTCTTTAAGGCTTTTTAAGTTTAAGGATAATGCTTTATTAAGGCTGTTAAAATGAATCAAAGTCAGTGTGAGTTCTTAAAAGGATAGCTGTGTGACCCTGTGTTTGTGTTTAAATAATGCAACAAGCAGCACACTCTTTCCAGACAGTCCAGTTTTGGTTAAAGTAACTGAATGTCTCTTACACATGTCTGCACACAAACGCACGCATCCATGCACACACACACAGACAGAAATGACATAGTTAAATATAGAAAAATGCCCCTCAGTCAAGCTTAAACTGTCTCCTGCAACGGCAGTAGCATGTGTTCCTTATCTAAAATACAATTCACAAATTGGCAAATTAGCAGAAACCTTGTTTGTATGACATTTCTGATATTATGCAGAGCTTAGCTAATTAGCTGTGGAAATGGGCTCTTTAAAAGCTCCCCAAGCCATTACTGCTGCAGCTTCCACAGGGTCTGATGGTGTGTTTCACTTGTAGTTGGAACTCAGAATTTCCACATGGAAACTCAGTGCAACCCCATGTACCTCAACATGGGATTCCAAGAAGGCTGCCACCATACAAACACTGCTACTTTTACAATTAACACTGCCGTTGTCTTTGTTTCACGGTACATCAGTCATACACACACTACTGTATATATGTTGCTACAATGTTTGTGTGTGCCAAATACCATGTAGAGCATTGTTATTGATTGGTCTTGCTAATGATAGGAAAAGATCTTTATTGTCATTATCCAGCTAAAACTGCACAATGATATTATGAGGTCAGATGGAGGATTGATCAGAGCCGCTGTGACTGAGTGCACTGCCACACAACGGTGTTTCCATCTTCTCAACTGGAACACGGTGAACTCAGGGATGACATCACTCTCATTTCCCACATCTGACATAAATGGAACGCAGCAATAGTCTGGGTCTTTTAACCTATTAACAAAAATACATATTTTTCCTGACAAAAATAGACATTGTGTATAGAATTATTCTGACCTGCCTCGATTTTGTTGTGTCCCTTCTAATCTCTCAGTTTTCTAAAAACAATAATAGTGGGAAATTCCAATTGACACTTCCTAGAGTGCAATGACCAAGAGTTCTAATTCAAAAACATTCAGCTTAAAGATATTAAACAGAGAAAAATCCTCATATGTAAATGATAACAGCTCTACTTTCAGCCATCCTTTCCTTACAGAACCTTCCTATTAATTCACATAGGATTATAATTAAAAGTTGGGATTTGCACAGATGCTCATATCCTCGCTTTGTTACCCCTCATTCTGTGTGTGTGATGTCATCACCAGGTTCTACAGAACATCCTGGAAGCAGAGAGGGAATATTCCCGGGAGCTGCAGAGTCTCCTCAGCACATACTTGCGCTCACTTCACCCCACAGACAGGTTGAGTTATCTTTACACTTCTCATTTAGTGTTTTATTCAGCAGAACATGTGCTTCTCACTATGCAATTTACGGCTAATATTTCTCATATATATATATAACATACCCTTAATGTATATTCCAAAATATACAGTGTGCTGTGTGAATGGGCCACTGTATGTATTTTTAAGGAAGGCAGTAAACAATTATTGTATCATCTGTCTTGTGTTAATACTCAGATAATCAGAATTGCCCTTAAAAAACTTTAAAAATATAAATGACACTCATCCTCCTTCATCCTCTTCCTGTTTTGCAGACTAAACAGTGAGGACATCAGTCATATTCAAGGAAATCTGGAGGAGATTTCAACCTTCCAGCAGACGTTGGTCCAGTCTTTAGAGGAGCACACAAAGTCAGTTAACCCTTCGTCTTTCTTTGTGGTTGTTACGTCCCTGGGTTTTGGCTCAGGGGTTGAAGGGACAAACAAAAAAACGTTTACGTACTGGGATAGGAAAAGAAGGGCAACGGAGACAGTTGAGACTTCAAAACATGATGTTTTACTTTATTTAAAATAAATGAACGTTAATACTCAGTTCAAAGCAAAGTTCAATAAACCTAAACCGCTGGTTTCTAAACAAAATTGTCAAACAAAAGAACCAGGTCATTCCACAATAAAACTTAAAGGGCAAAAAAAATACTCACAACCAAAAGGGGGAAAACACTACAGCAAACCAAAGTGCTGCCCAAACACTCTCCAACCACCAACGAGTCACCAGGATGCCGAGGTTTGGCTCTCAAAAGAGAAAGAGCGAGACTTTTCACCCTCCATTTATTATCTTCAAGTGATGACCAACTCAACACACCTGTGGGCAGGGGGCGGAGAGTGAACGCTGAGGAGAAACACACACACACCCACACCCTCACCAAAACACCAACCAAGCACTCTAGGCACTCTGGTTGTAACCAGTGGTCCAGACATTTTATGGGCCAAATCATTGATAAATTACTTTTTTTTTTTTTAACCTTTAATTCTGCACATTTATTGTTAGTAACAATGTGCATTCCTTTTTTTTTTGCATTTCTTGTTATAGTATGCAACATTCATTTAAATGAAAAAAAAATGCATTTGCAAAAATTGTATTGCTGCAAGTGGTAAAACAGATGCAGGAGGAAGTCCAGTCTATGAAGCTGTTAACCGCATTTTTGTGCTATCCATTTTAAGCTACTTAAAAGGCAACTTTTAACAGAAGAAATAAACAGCCAACAAAATGACTTGGCAAAAATGCTGTTGAAGAATTTTACTCACTCACTCATTTTCGACCACTTTATCCTCCACTGACCAATTGGCCTAATCCCCAAATCTGCATGTTTTTGGACTGTGGGAGGAATATTACATACATATCTTATTGAAGCACTTTTGCAACCCCCCTCCATACTTCTTGCAATTGTTTTATAATTCATTCTTGTTTATTAACATGAAATGGGTTTTGGTAAACAAACACAATCAAGTTATCTGCCACTGTGTTAAAACAACAACACTCAAGAGCTTTGAATTGCGGTGGAATTGCAAACCATACAGATTGGCAGGATTTTTTTTTCCCAGGTAAATTACTTCCTGGTAATAAAAGTTCCTGGTAATGTTGGTGGAAAAGGGTCTATCAATGCAAACGTATCCTGGTCTAGTCATACTTAGCATTACCAGTCAGTAACACCTCTACATGGTATTTGGGGCACTCAAAGAGCATAGTGGCATTAACGGCAAAAGTGACAGCCCTATGGTGGCAGCCATCTTGGAATCCTCATGCCGGGTATGGCTAGGCTGGGCGTCCATGGTTTCACGGTTGTTTTGACGTAAATCGAACACAGTAAAACTCAGCTTTCATCAGTCTTTAGAGGAAGACTTGGATCAGTGTGTCCATTGAGCTGTCATATTGAAAACGGAGGAAGCTTGTTACCAGCTGAGGTCTGAGACACTGTTCTGTACTGGGTTTTTACTTGTTTGGACAAAAAGACTTATTCTTCTTTATACAGTTGTGTTGAGTCATAGATTTATGTTGTTTATAACCCTCTTTCAACCGTAATGATCCAAACTTTTTGAACAGAAGTCGCACAAGTAACAATGCCTCCTCTGGATTTGCTACAAAACAAAGGGCTGCACTTAAACTGCAGCTGTAATCGGATGTTGGCCTGGAGGGAAGCTTTATATGACAGTAGGGCAACAGAGACACCTAGTGGTACAATCTAGTTGCTGTTTTCTCTCTCTCCTTTGCCTTAAAAGATGATTGTAATTTTTTACAGTTTCACCTTTTAGGTAAATATGTTTTCCAACCTTTTTGTTGAGGGGACCCAATTCTTTAAAATGTTTGCAATCTGTTTCACTAAATAACGTGTGACCAGAGCAACTTTGTGTATGATTTAACATTACTGATTACTGCCATTTCTGCAACACCTGCAAAACAAATGTTCACACAAGGAGCAATGAACTGAACTGATCTAGTATTATTTTGATAGGTAGGTAAACCAGCTATTTGTAAGAGATACATTTGAGGAAAAAAATAAAATAAAACCTAAATCGTATGCAATGGGTTTGAAAGAATTCAGCACATTTATTTATTGACTCAAAAAAATCCTTAGCCATTCTCTTGGAATGGCTGGTCTATCCTGTACATGTGACACTTCTCCTTCTTTTGACTCCTCCTCAAGGCGTCACCACAGAAGATAATCTGCCTCCATCTTGCCCTATCCCTTGTGTCCTCCTCTGTTACACCAACTGTCCTCATGTCCTCCTTCACAACATCCACAACAGTCTACTGTTTGTAGACTGTCCTCTTTTCCTCATGCCTGGCAGCTCCATCTTCAACATCCTTTGTCCAATATAATCACTATTCCTCCTTTGCACGTGACCACACTCAACACACACACACACACACATCTCAATCCTGCCAGTCTTATTTTATTTCCACACGTGACACTTGTTAAGTGTAATATTACCATTTAATTTGTGTGTAGACTGCCAGAGAGCCAGCAGAGGATAGGGGGCTTTTTCTTGAGTCTGATGCCCCAGATGAAGCTCATCTATGCGGTCTACTGCTCCAACCACCCATCTGCTGTCAATGTACTCACACAACACAGGTACGTGATGAAACCATGTGATGAAACATGAAAGAAAATACACATTTTTGTCACACATGCTTGTCGTAAATAGATTCTCTTTCTTTATTGGTCACAGTGAGGTGCTCGGGGAGTACATGGAGTCAAAGGGAGCATCAAACCCAGGGATCTTGACTTTGACCATGAGTCTGAGTAAACCCTTCACCAGACTGGAGAGATACCCATCACTTCTGACAGAACTGGACAGACACATGGAGGTCGGCTTAAATCTGTCCAATTATTTTTTTACAATAATGCTGGGTGGGATACTGGTTCATTTCGAAAGCTGGTATTTTCTTTTTTAATGATATGGATGGGGGACCCTTTCCACTGCTGCACCACACATGTTAAGGCAGTGGTCAGCAACTGGTGGCCCAGTATATATTTGCTTCTCTTCTCAAGAATGACAGTTCATCCTGAATTCAGAGCCTTAATTCTGAAAACTATCCACTGATTCAAAGAAACTCTGTTGTGAGAATTGTTGTAATGGACAGCCAATTTCGAGAGTAAATGTCAGTAAAATAACTATTAGCATATGTTAGGCTCAAAGAAGAAGCAGCAATTCTCAAAATTGAAATGTGCAATAATTAACCGTATGAAAGGGAAAATAAAGTTTGTAAAGAGCATTTTTGACATTTTACTCTCTGCATCTCACACACATTTGTGTCTTTGTGAAAAGTTGGTGATTAAAGATGACATCCACATTATCACCAGGCAACTATTGTCATGCATAAAAAATCCCGTTGCATACGTTAAACAGTTGAAATTTTGAGTTCAACTGAATTTTTGGTCATACCACCCAGCACTATCTTATACTAATAAGCAAAGCTGACAGTGAAAGCTCTTAAAAGGTGCTTGCTTTTGTTTCCATGTTTATTTCCGGTGGGTTTCCTCAGGACCAGCACCCTGACAGATCTGATCTTCATGCTTCCATAGTGGCCTTCAAAAACCTCACAGTAAGAGACATAAACACACACAGATACCCCACTGACACATTTTCCTGCCACACTATAAAAATAAACCATGATTACAGATAGTTTCACACCACAGATGGTGTTGAAGTGGCTAGGGTTGTTACCTTGCAGCAAAGAGGTACAGCGATTTGGATCCGAGCTTCCTCCCATTGGAGTGAATGGTTGCTCATCTCTATATCTTGGCCCTGTGATGGACTGGAGACCAGTCCAGGACATAACCTCACCTTTTGCCCAATGCCAGCTGGGATTGGCTCCAGAAGGATAAAACAGTAGTCTATGAATGGATGGAAGAAAAGTTTCACATTATATCAAGAAATTCTCACTTTAATATAACATACATCTTTAACATTACATTTCATGTTGCACTGTAATATCATAATAAAATAAACATCAACTTCCCCAAAGAGAATATGTTTTCATCTGCATGGGGTAATATATACGTTTGCTATTTTGTTAGCAACCTCTTGTCTAGCTGCAACACACACGATGCATCCAGTGTGAACCAAGCCCCAGAATCTACCCACTGATGATGTCACAAAAAATCACATTTTTAAGAAATACCTATCACTTATATTGGTCAACAAACAAAAAATATCTCCCAAAAATAACTTGGTATGTGTTTGTAGGATCAGACACTCCACCATCGCCATCAAATTTAACATGGCTCTGTCCCACTGAATATTATTCAGCTGCAACATGCAACTTCACCAATAAGTGGCAAAATCGTACACACTGTAGCTTTAACGCTAATGTAAAATTCACCGTAAATTTCCTGTTAAATTCCATAAACTTTTAGAAATATTTCAAACTGGAAACTTTCCCCGGGAATTATTGGAATTAATTAAATTAATGAATATTTTAATTAATTATTTAAAAGGAACTGTGTCATATAAGAACATAAACTTTTGTTTTGTTATAAGCAGATGTAATGCAAAATAATACATGGAGAAATGCACAGTGTTACTACTCTCAATAGCCCTGTAGTAAGTAGTGTAAGAGCATTCAACTGTATTTGCATCAAATCTGGTTTTAGCCAAGATTAACCTACGGTATATTATTCACCAACTATATTTGAATTCCCAAGCTTTAAACATGAACATTTTCAGTTAATTCCTGTTAATTCTCATTAGGGCTGCAGCTACCGATTATTTTAGTACTCAAGTAATCTATCAATTATTCTGGTGATTAATAATAATCGGTTAAAAAAACTGGGACATTCTGCATTCTGTACTGTGTCTGTTTCTTTTGACTTTTGACACATTTTGTCGTTTCTTACACTGCGTATGTTCCCCTCACTGCCTTCATATCTGTCGGCCATCCTTCCACGCTTCAGTTGTTTTAGCAGTGTAAGCTAACTTCATCTTAAGTGATAACCAGGGCTGAGAGAGATGTGAAGTCGTTAGTTTGCGTCACAGTTTCAGCTGTGTTAATTAAATTCCATTACGCGTGCCAATCGCCTTTGACCAGTAGATGGTGCTTCATCCGTAGGGCTTTCTCACAGATATAAAGCATATTCCTTCCACACCTGGTAGAGGCAAAGAAAGAGGAGAAGGCACTAATGCAGCATTACAGGTTCCAACTCCCATATGTGCCTTTTTATAACTCTGTTTGCGTATGTTTGTGTGCAGGCTCAGTGTCAGGAGCTGAGAAAGAAGAAGGACTTGGAGTTGCAGATTTTAACAGAGCCGATCCGAAACTGGGAAGGGGATGACATCAGAACTTTGGGGCCTGTTCTGCACATGTCCCAGGCAACAGTGCACACACAGAACTGTCAGGTACCATCAGAATCTCTCTGAACAACTTGGAATAAAGTAATTTCTCAAGTAACAAATTTTATTTAATATGGACTGCCACATATACTTAAAAAATACTATTTTAGTTATTTTTACCTCAGATTATTGAACAGTTTTCTTGTGTCATTTTATGTATTTTATTTTCATGTTTGCAGTAAAATCTAGAGCCAATAAAAGTGACTTTGCGATAGGGAATTGTTTATGGTCCAAGCAAAGAGTCCACATAAGCTGTTTTGTCTTTCAGGAATCAAACGAACGCTACCTCATCCTCTTCCCTCATACACTGCTCATATTGTCTGCCAGTCAGAGAATGAGTGGATTCATCTATCAGGTTGATTTTTAAATGGCTTTTCTCTGTATGCTCCTTGACGTTTCATAAACCCCAGTCCAGTGACTAATGCTGTGTTTTTGCTCTGTATATCTCTATAAGGGGAGGATGCCACTAACAGGGATGCTCATCTCCAGAATAGAGGATGGGGAAAACATGAGGAATGCTTTTGAAATATCTGGTCAGCAACAGCATATATTTGACACTGAAAAAGTTGATTCCACATCACATTAAAAATCACAGTAGTCTAGTTTATATAAGTGCAAAATCTGGGTTTTTATTTTTCCCTTTATATAAATCTCTGAACCTTATAACCTACATTCCCATTCAATTCCAACCAAACCTGTCCTGTACATTTTGACTTATTCTGCTCACAGGAAGCATAACTTCCATGGCTACAACACAGTTTATTACTATCTATACTGGCTATACACTGTGTGTGTATATATATATACTGTTTATGTGTATGTTTTGTTCTGCAGGTGGACAGTGTGAGCGGATGCAGGTGGCGTGCAACAGTCAGCATGATCTGCAGGAGTGGCTCGACCTTCTCACCAAACACACTCACACTCCAGCTGCGCACACACACTCGCACAAGCCCCAGTCTGTGTGTCACACAGTAAGTCAGGACTTATATATAATATATAATAGTTTGTCATCTTGAAAAACGTGAGCCCTCATGTACAAAGTTTGGGAAACACTGCACTGTTTCACCCAGCTTTTTTTTCTCTCTTTCACTTCTCCTCTCCTGTCCTCCTCCCAGCTGCCCACTCAACCGGTCAGTCCAAACAAGCACGCTGAGTCTCGTGGACACAGCTTCACCCTTCCTCATCTCTCCTCCTATGGGACGGCACACAGTGGCGGTCCAATGTGGGGGTTGCTGGAGCCACCGAGTAGCCCCAAACCCTGGAGCCAGAGCTGCCTCCGCCCTGCGCCTCCTCTGCGACCCTCTGCTGCTCTCTGCTACAAGGAGGTACTGTTTAGTATCGTGCTAAAATCTAATTACACAATGAACTAAAGTGGAGAAAGGTAACTGAAACTAGGACTGCATCTCTGATAAAATCATATTGCAATTTATTTAATAGGATATGAGTAAAAGTCCTAAGAACATGAAGAAGCTGCTCCCGAAGAGGAAGCCAGAGAGAAAACCTTCAGAGGAGGAGTTCATTGTCAGAAAGAGTAAGTACTGTATATTGGAGTCATCCTCACTATGCTCCAGTTGAGAAGTCGGAAAAAAGGACGCACCGCTTCTTGGGCTAACCATTGTTAGCCATTATTAACAATACAAGTCATTGACAGTGCCCTACATGGTACAATGTTGTATTTCACGCATACGAACAGCAACATGTCTAAGGTATAAAATTAAACAGTACTATTTGTAAAACTGCTTTACTGTGGAAAACAAATATGACAGAAGTGTTGTTCACAGTAAAAGTAGTAGTGTTTGTATGGCACAGCTATCCTGGAATACTAACTCAGGGTACTTGAGGTGGCTCTGAGTTTCCAAGTTGGAAATTTTGAGTTCCGACCACAAATGGAAGCGTATACTTGCTTTAAAATAAAAACTGGTTTTCATGGCCTTAGAATAAACCTTATATATGTAGTTTACTGTGCAGTGTAAAGTGAATGGTGTCAACAGAAATGATTTGATTCATATTGCGATATATATAAATTTAAAGTGATGTGAAAAGTATATTGTGATCAGATTTTATCCCATATTGCCCAGCCCTAAGCTGAAGCATACTTCTAGGAGGAAGTAACTACCAGCCTCATGAACACACACACACATACACAGATACACACATATCCCACACCTTATGAGTTATCACCCACACTTACAGGTTTAATAAACGTATACCATCCACTTTTGATGGCTTCAGGAGCCAGTGTGTTGCATTCAGTCCTGTCACGTAAAGAATAAACCCCCAGTTCTAAACAGAAACACTATGCCAATCACTTATCACTTTCTACTCATAGCCACTTATTTTTATTATTATTCTTACGTGTTAAGCATCTATTTATGAAATGTGTACACCATATTTTCAATGAAACTAAAAACATGCAACACCATATACTGTAAATTCACCCTCTTTTATTATGTGTTTCACACACAAAAAAAATGGAACCACTAATAGGTTGCGGTGGAGTATCCATGCTTTATTGCAGTCCCCACCAGGTCAAAGAAATGGATGGATGGGTGGATAGATTTAGTGGACACAGACATAGAAAATACCACTGTTGAGAATATCAAAATGTATGAAAACAACAGATAAAAAAAAACACTGCTAAACACTATAATTTAACATTAGCACATATGGTGATTAAAAATTGGTTCTCAGGTGCTGCTCACTGGCTGCCCACTTAAATTCTAGGAAGGTTCCAAGTAGACGATGGCTTAAATTCAGAGAGGATTTTCCTTTATGGGAATTAATAAAGTATAAAAATATAAAAACAACAAATGGGACATAT
The DNA here is from genome assembly GCA_016785285.1 of Brachirus orientalis. NCBI lineage: Eukaryota > Metazoa > Chordata > Actinopteri > Pleuronectiformes > Soleidae > Brachirus > Brachirus orientalis. Next base: position 597,601 of record JAFBJR010000099.1, on the reverse strand, counting down.
GCCTCATGCAGTTGAAAAGCTACAGTTCTAATGGTTACAGGTAGACGTTCTGCTGTGTTGAACTGAGCTGCATGTTCCTGTTGTTGAACTACATCTTTGGGATGTGATTGAACACCCGTCCCTCTGTTCTGTCCTTGTCCCTCAGGTACGGCAGCTTTGGAGGAGGACGCTCAGATACTGAAGGTGATTGAAGCCTACTGTACAAGTGCCAAGACCCGGCAGACTCTCAACTCCAGTGAGTTCACACGTCATAAGTCATAACACAGCATGGACACTGCCTGCTCCTGTTTGTTACTGCTAACATCGTTTGTTCTCTTCTCTAATCATGTTTTCTCTCTCCTGTCATTTGTCTTCCGTGACTTTCCTTATCCTCCACTCATTGTTTTTCCATTAACCACCATTGCACCATATAAAACTTTGTCATTTTGGACAATTTTTTTTAAATGGTGTCCATCTTTCACTCTGAACTGTAACACTTTTTTTTCAATTTCGGTTGGTCTGGTTTGAATTCCTTTGTCATGTTTTTATTGTTTACTGTATGTTTAAACCCCCCCCCCCCATCCAATATGGTTTATACTCCTTTCTTTAACACCCCACCCCACCCCAACATCCAATTCGGTTTGCTCCAAACTCCACTGGTGACTTATTGGCACAGCTTGGCAGGGGACTGACCTCATGCACAACCATGTGCTCGGTGACACCAGCCTCACCATTGTTGGGCTACCCGGCTACCTGCCATGTTCTGACCAGTCAGAGGACTCGGATTATGACAGTATCTGGACCAGCCATAGTTACAGGACTGCCTCGTTTTCTCGTAAGATATTGATGTCGCAAACCAGAGACACGTTGTCGAGAACAACTAGCTCCTGAGTAGAGATGCATGTTTACTAGCTCGATCCTTTCACCTGCTGTTTGTGTTTCTTCCTATCTGCTTTCCCAGTCGTATCGCTTGAGTAAGCCTATGTCTCTTTTTTTACGGTGTGATGTGTTTAAAGGTGGATGTGTACTTGCAGGCAAACAAAACATAAAGGACAAGTAGCGTACTGAAAGCTGCAGTGTATAACCTTTGGTGTTTTTAATGTGAGCAGAAATTATGTAACATTATTTGTATACTGCGCCTTTTATCTGAAAACTCTGTCAAGTAATACTATCAGACCTAACCAATGGAGCATTTATGGGGTGTGTATACAGAAGCAGGCGTGCACAAGATGCATATACAGTATCCAATATCCTATATGCAACTAACAATTATTTTTATAATCAATTCATCTGTCGATTATTTTCTCGATTTATCATTTGGGCATAAAATATTGACCAGTCTTTATTAAACCTGAAAGTGGGGATGTCCTCAAATTTCACATTTTTTTTAAAGTTATAAAAAAAAGCACAGTCAAACTGATTCATTAATTATAAACTTTATTGTTTTATCTGTCTTGACATAAAACAAATGACTCCTTGTGTGAAGTGCAGGGATGTAAGCAGGCAAAGTTAGAGATCTAACCAGAGTTATGTGGAGCTGATTGTAGCAGATATTTATATTTAACAATTGTACACTACAGTTTTAAATATTTGGGGCTACAGCTTACCGTTCATATTCATCCCTCAGCTGGGGATCAAGGGATGAGAATTTCATACTGTAGTAAATTCTCACAGTTATCTGTGTACTGCAGCATTGTTAAAATATTTTCAAAATGTTGATGTATGTGTAAACAAATCTGCATGATTGAGTAAGTTTTAAATATATGTCGAAATAGCACTGTGTATATACAGTATATATGTATATTTATATAGCTGGATAATAATACTAAGGGTGCAACCAAAAGATCATAAAACTCAGTTTACGCTACCAGTTTTGGATCATTTCTTTTTAAATACTATTATTGTTTACTGTAACTAATTTAAAAACATACATACACACACATACACACATATATATATATATATATATATATATTCTGCCTGCTCATCTGTCATCATTAGACTCTGTGAACTGATTGAACCGAGTTTTGACTCACTAACTCAGACTTGAAAAAGTAAAATTTACAGTAAAGCAATTCACACGTGTCGAATCACAGCTTTGTTCAGTTATATTCTGTCATGTTAACCATTACATCCCTATTACTGACACATAAACTGATTATTCTGTTTAGTCAGAAATTTTCAGAAAGGTTAGTTGTACAATGGCAAACTGTGACAAAATTGTTTGTACTTTGTAAGACACACCATCCACGACAACGTTACTCTGCAATCTCATCCTCCTTTAAGTCTGTTGGCCTTTTTGTGTGTGAGGCATATGCTAATGCTGTTGCTAATGTCAATCAGGCTCCAGCAGGAAGGATGTTCACATGTTGTTCCCGGAGGAGGAGAAGATTATTGTGGAGGAAACCAGGAGCAACGGACAAACTGTGGTGGAGGAGAGGTACACAGACACACGCACACATTCTGATAGAAATAATGCATTCCTAGCACTCTACCTTAATTTTAACTATCAAAACTAAATGCTTAACCCTTAACCAAAACATAATCTAAACCTAATTTGAACCCTAAACCTAAAACCTCTTAATCTCCTAAAAAAAAAAAAATAAAAACCTAAAAGCTCGTTATCCTACAAAGCCCTTTAAAGTTGTGAGAACCAGACAAAATTTCCTCACTTCCCCAAAATGTTAATACCTAATCAAAATGTATTTAAATTATAATTGTAAGCAAAATACCTGGAAACAAAGCAGCACCATTAACCCTAACCATAGCCAGTTAATCCCTAACTTCACCATAATTCATATCTTAACCCTAAAATTAACCTGCGCCTCATTTACAAGAGGACTGCTGGTCCTGCCATGGTCACTGTTGAATGTAGAATAGGTCAGATAGTCATCATCTTAAAATATAATAATTTACCTTATGAGGACTTTATTTTTGTCCCCATAAGGAAGATAATGTCACAAGTTCACAAGGAAGGGGCTGGACCCAGATGCAGGCACGGTCAGGACACTAAAGAGTTTTAACAATTTTACTGTCAGACAACAGTGGAAATGTGTAAGCATATGGAGAGGGCGTCCCCGAGGAAGGCAGGGATCGTGTCGGGGCTCGTCCAGGGGAGAGAGGCACGGTGCAGGCAGTGCACAGGAGGGGGAACCACTCCAGCAGCGGTGAACACAGTCTTGAACAGTGCAGGAAGGAGGCGACAGGCAGGCAGTGAATTTCCACAGTGAATAAACAGCTCAGGAATGAGTGGGGACATTCAGGCTCTAAGGAGAGGGAAATCAGAGTTAGTCTGAGGCAAGACATGTACAGCGGCCAGGACGATACGTGTTAACACGTGGCGAGTCGACAATGAACTGGCGATGAGTCACAGGAGATCAGGAGCATAAGAAGGCGTCGGCCTGATGAGTGAATCACCGGCAGGTGCGCTCCGGCGCAGGTGTGTGGAATGTGCAATCACGGCAGAGGAAAAAGGGGGGAGGCGGAGCAGACTCATGACAGACAGGTCCCCATAATATGACTGTGTAAACAGATCTAGGTCCCTACAAAATGAGTTATACACACACACAGATAATTATAAATGCAAATAAAGTGAATGGTGAAAAGTGGTCAGGCTTTATAGCTCGCAAATAAACACTCAAAGTGCTGTACATGCTTGAACTATAGTAAAGACTAAATGCATACAGTAATGTCAGACATCACGCTGCTGCTGTGTCCCTGCAGGAGTTTAGTGGACACTGTGTACAGCCTCAAGGATGAAGTCCAGGAACTCAAACAGGTGAGTCTGCAGTCACATTACCAACATTGTCTAAAACTAAGAACCTAAACCTGTGCAAGCATACAGTACATTACTGATGTTATATACATTGCTAATTACATGGTGTATTGGAGACTGATATGGTTACCTCTCATGAGTGAAAACAAATAAATCAAGTTAAATATATGATTACTTGTAGTAAGGGGGAGAGTGACAAAGCAAAATATTATAAGCCAGTGTTTCCCAAACTTTCTGCATGGGACCCACTTTTTAAAGATGGCTTTAAAAGGTTTGCCACTACATCACTCTTGACGGAGCAAAACATGTGCATAATGTAATAATGTAATATAATGCATGCACTTTTAATGCACGTTATTTAAAACATACAGTTAAATATGAACTAAACGGTTAGGAAAAGACTTAAGACATAAATGTACTAAAATGTCCTCTTTCTCTCCCTCCCTCCCTCCCCTCTCGCTCCCTCTGTTGGTTGTCTTGTGTCCCATTTTCTTTGCAGGACAACAAGAGGATGAGGAAGACACTGGAGGAGGAGCAGCGAGCGAGGAAGGAGCTGGAGAGGATTGTTAGGAGAGTGCTCAAGAGCATGAACGACCCCACCTGGGATGAGACAAACCTCTAACCTCTATAAGTTACATTTTTATTTATTCTTTTTTAAACAACCAAATCTGTAAAACATTGTCCCAATGCTTTTCCAGCTATTCGACACCTGTGCTCCAAACTCTGGACAAAGACAAAAGAAAAACCTTACTGTAAAGCTGTGAAGACAAATCAGCCGGGAGGTACAGTGACTTCACTTCCTGTCATGCTCCCACTCTTTTCTTTGAGCCTTTGGAGCACTGACCTCAAAAACCCGACAATCATTTACTTTAAATTTATTTCACGTTCATCCTTATATGTAAATATAAATTGACTGACATGCAGCATAATAAGGAACATTTAGCAAGTGCTTTTTCTTCTCTATTTCAGGCTATATAAATATGCTTTTTTTAAAAAAAAAAATGTAACCTTTATATAATGACAGGAACCTGCGAAATATGAAGTCACTTTTTTTGTTGTATCAAAGTTATTTAAGCTATTACTAAAATATCCAGCACTTGACCTCATGTTTTAAAGAACGAGAAGAAAATTCCAAGCGTGACGTGGACTAATGTAATTAGTTTTTGGATCATTTATTGGATCATAGCTAGATAAGTTCTCCATCTTGTAGTTGTCAAAGTGGGGGGAGATTTTCTCAGGAATTAAATTCCCTTTCATATTTCCTCCAAAGTGACACATTTAAAAGGGTCACATGATGCAAGAACCTGATGAGGAAAAACAATTTGTGCTGAACTGAGATGGCCTTATTAGTGACATACAGCTAAACCTTTAGCAAACCAATAAATGACAGTTTATACAGTTATACATACATCCAACGCTGGTAGGTAACACTTTACAGTAAGGTTTAACATGACTTAATGCTGTTATAAGCATTTACCGACAGATGAATTCATGTTTTTAACTCAACATTTAACAATGTTAGTCAGGTTAATGAAGTTGTAATTCATATGCTATTCAGGGGTTTATAAAGCTACTGTTGATGTTAGTAATAAGCATTAACTGACAGTTAAAGTGACTGTAAATGTCTGTCTTTGGTTAAAACAATGTTTAATTAAAACATTAATTAACATGACGTTAACGTTTATTACAGCATTTACTAGTCAGTTAATGTACCCTTATTGTAAAGTGTTACCAAATCAACAAGTTAAATAGCCTTGTTTTGTATCCCAACCAATTCTCCTCTTTACATTATTACTAGTGTTATTTGTTGTGAAAAATCACCATCTTAATGTAGATTTGCTTCCACAATCTGGAAAGTGTGGTGTAGAGTAGTTGGACATTTTTTATCCTTCCCAAAGCAGAAATTGTAGATAAGTATAAGTGAATACATTTGCTGTACCTTAAATATACAGTAGAGGAGACTGGGGACGGATGTAACACCTTTTTTTTGAGCACCCACATTCTGATGGAAAGTACACTCATTGCAAATAGCAGTGTGTTCAACTTCTCCAACTTCATCACAGCATTCACCATTTGATGTCAAATACAAGAGGTGCCACTGTCACAACCCGTCCCACTGCCGGGGGTAAGTGTTGTAACAAAACCTGGGGTAAGTGTTGTAACAGTGAAGCACTATTCAGGACGGGATTTTACATGGGTAGATGGAGTTATGGCATTTTTACCACACGGCATCTGTAATATTAATGGTCAACTTGCATGGGATCAGAAATTTCAGTAAAAATACCAACAAGTGGGAGGGGTATTTAGTATACACTGCTGTCACTTCCTGTTGTCATGTGCGCATGACATTGCTTCCTGTGTGCACAAGCGCCAACGCACATCATGGTGCTGTCAAAAGCTAAAATGCCTACAGTTGAGGACGAAATTGTTAGACCCCATGAAATTTAAATTGTTTTAAAGGTATTTCCCAAGTGCTTTTAAACAGAGCGAAAAAAGATTAACACGGATTACGCATACTAGAAGCATGTCCTTTGGTCAGACGAGATGAAACTAGAGCTCTTTCACCATAGAGACATTGTTTAGGTTGGGAGAACAAAAGAACACCGTCCCCACAGTGAAACATGGTGGTGTGAGTATTAGGCTGTGGGGAAGCTTCAGTGTGTGTGGAACTGGGAATCTCATCAAGGTGGAAGGAATCATGAAGAAAGAACGATTTTCATACAGGGGCAAGAATTTCGTCCTCAACAGTATAACGCGAAACTGGACTAGGGACTAGCCCACTGGTTGATTTCATTGGCATTTTATTAGCCACATGTCCTAGACCTACTGCATAGTGAGCTGCTTCGGTAATTATAGACACTCACGTAATGCAATCAACTGTAAAATTAAAATGTAAAGAAACACAGAATGCAATGCTTTTCAGTCACATAAACTCATATTTTATTCCCAGTAGAACATAAACAACATATCAGATGATGAAACTGAGACAGTTTACCATTTCAATTTAATTCAATTTTATTTGTATAGCACCAAATCACAACATACATTATCTGAAGGCACTGTACATAGTAGGGGCCAAGACCTTTATGATATTACAGAGAGGAAAAGAAACCCAACAGTTCACACAATGAGCAAAAACTAGGCATCAGTGGAGAAGAAATCTCTGACGGAACCAGACTCAAAGATGTGCGGCCATCTGCCTCGACCGGTTGGGGTGACAGAGGAGAGGTGAGGGAGAGAAGGGGGGGAGGAGAAAGAAAAAAGAGTTGTATCAAATTTATAGAACTACGGTGTCATTTATACCCGCAGCAGCAGAGATTATTGATAAGAAATTGTGCTGATGAACTTTTAATCAAAGCATAAAAATAATAATGACAACAATACAATTGTTAGTGATAATAATAGCATGGAAAACTGGATCTGGATCCTGCAGCCTGCAATTTGAGGACAGAGAGAGCGAGAGAGAGGAGAGAGGACGGAGGATTTTATGGGGAAAACATGTGAGAAACCTCAGGTAGAGCCACGGAGGGTGCGGACCCCTCTCTCCGGACGGACAGACGTGCAGTGGGTGTCACATGTTCAGAGACAAGTACGGCAGTTACAAGTTACAATCGAAACACCAAAAATTTACAGAGAGAGAACAGACAAGAAGATGGAGACCAGGATGATTCACGAATCAGTAACATTAATGACAATTATCATCATCATCTCACCATCTGGGGTTGGTTCCTGCTCCTCATGAGACCCTCGAAAGAGGACAAGCCGTTGGCGAAGGGTGGATGAGGATAATTAACCTTAGCAGTAATGAGTAGCTCTATAATATATGGTGATGGTTATCGTTATAATATTTCAGCTCTGGAGTCAGGGATACCTGTGAAATAAGAACAAATGGAGGGAAAACATGCATGGCTTCGCAGGAGAAGAGTCTGGATGCTGAAGTGTCCTGCCTGCAGTCCAGACCTTTCACTAACAGAAAACACTTGGCACATTATGAAATAAAAAATGTAGCAACAAAGGCCCAGGACTGTAGAGCAGCTAGAATCCTGCATCAGACAAGAATGGGACAACACTCCTTTCTTAAAAATACAGCAACTGGTCTCTTCACTTCCCAGACGTTTACAGGCAGCTGTTAAAAGAAGAGGTGATGCCATACAGTGGTAAACATCACCGTGTTGCAACGTTTTTGCAGATGTGTTGCTGCCATCAAATTCTAAATAAGCTGATATTTGAAGTAAAACGTCTCAGTTTCAACATCTCATACTTTGTTTATGTTTTATTGGGAATAAAACATGGGTTTATGAGATTTTTGTCAAATCAATGTATAATGTTTTCATTTCATTCTGTTCACAGCCCAGCTCTTTTGGAATTAGGGCTGCAAAATATGATCTCTAAATCAGCGACAACATAAATATCATCAGCGACAAAAGATATTTCAACGTTTTAATAGTCATTGTAGCTGTGAGATTTGCGTTTGAAAAATAAAATTAAAAGATAACATAAAACTGCACTGAACTGATACAGAATCATCTCGCTGCCTTTTCGGTTCCAAGACCAAAGCCCAAGCAATATAAGACTGGAAATTATAATGTTTTTACAAAACGTACTACAGAGTGATTTCTAATTTTTGTACGTTTGATTGTGTTTTTACTTTCAGCAACCGATTTTGATTTGTAAGACTCTTATTTTCTACCTGACCTGGTTGATTTGTACAGAGAAGCAGCATGTTTGTCGCAAGGAGAAACACTAATAAATACTTCACTAAAATGGAACTACACTTATGTAAGCTGTCCAACCCAGTATGTCAAGTGACTCCCAATGATGTACTTAAATGGACTGACTGAAGTAAATGTGTTGGGTTCAAGTGTCACCATGATGAATATGATAACAGTTGTTTTTTTTTTTTTCCCTATGATGAAAATTATTACCCTTCTACTTATTTCACCTTTTTGTTTGAATAAAATGAATCAAACATGTCAAGTGGTTCTGTATCACAATCCACTTGGGATCCCAAGGATTGAACTTGAACCTGTTACCACCCCTTACAGAAAAAGAAGGCCATACAGTGTCATACAAAAGTATACGATGTAAGTCAAATGTATGATGTAGCAATTTAAAATTAAGAAATATTATGTCAGAATTATGAGATTCCCAGTCATTATGATACAAAGTCATACTGTATGTATGAGATGGCAATTCATAATAAAAATATACAGGCTATATAAATAAAATGTATTTGACTGTATCAAAATGACGACTTATTAACTCAAAATTATGTCCTATAAAAGTTACAGTTGCAATCAAAATGATTACACCCATAAAAAAATTGGCAAAATGTACACACTAGCTGGGGGTTCATTATATTTTGAAAACTGCTGTAGTCATTGAAAAGTAGAATTTAGTGTTGAATTTGGGTAAAATCTTTGTAATATTAGTTTTATTTAACTAAATTAACACATTTTTTTTGCCAGTAAACCTAAATGCAACTGTACAAAATCGTAAGTATGAAATGCTTAGTCATATTTATGCAAAACTATTTCACATTATGAGTTGCCAAGTCATAACTATGAGATCTTTAGTCATAATTATTAGATGATAAAATATTCTGTCATACTAAGTCATCATTTTATGATGGTAACGAATAGTGTCACATAAGCATCTTGAAATTATCCCATAATTATGAAACGCTAAGTCATATTGATGATATACTGTACTATCTCATAATTATGAGATGCTATATCGAGATACAGGTAAACTCAGAAATTCTGCAACATTAGTTATTATATACTGACTGACTGATACCCTTTAAGGGTCATGTGGGAAGAAGGGGTCAAACCCAGGTGTCATGGAGCAAAACAGTTTGCACTGGGGTACAAATACAAATTTCATCAGACCTCTTAAAACCCTTAGTTTCTCACATGTCAAGACATTCTCCTCCAGCCTTTTGGTCGCACGTTTGCCTGCACAGTGTAAGAATCAAACGCACAACCCCCATCGATTGTCAGTGTACATGTAGCTCTTGTATGTTGGAAGGCGGAAAACAACTCTTGATCCTGAATGAACGGAATACATGCGCGCCTGTGACGGCTTGATGGCCTCCCTGACTGATGACTGTTATCAATGCAATCAATAACATCGCACGGTGAACTCGTCTGCAGGTTTTGGCAGGACACCAGTGGGAAACATTATTTCCATAACAGCAGAGGAGAAAGGAGTCTTTGTGGAGTTGTCCTTACTGAATTGACGAGGCCTTTTACAGCCTTTGATACCGCGCTGGCTGCCTCGCACAATGGAAGGCGTGTAATTCTGCAGATGTCGCCTGGAAAGCTCAAATGTCAGTGCTTTTCACAACAGCAGTGGTGCACTGTGAGAGGGAGAATTGATTTTTGACGAGCCAAATATTCATCCAGGAGAAGAATAGACCAAAAACAAAACTACGTAATGTGAAAGGGTGTGCCGGGGCTATTCATTTTTAAAGAAAAAAGTAATTAGTCACAATATAGTGCAATGATATTGCACCGGTTGCCCATTGTCAATGCACATGAAAAAACATAATGCAGGCTTCTGTCAACAGTTCAGTGAACATACACTTGTAAATGATCAAGAATTTAATCCTTATTTGATTTTTTCCCCCCCCCATAACTGTAAATAACTGAGTAACGAAAGGGTGTGCCGGGGCTATTCATTTTTAAAGAAAAAAGTAATTAGTCACAATATAGTGCAATGATATTGCACCGGTTGCCCATTGTCAATGCACATGAAAAAACATAATGCAGGCTTCTGTCAACAGTTCAGTGAACATACACTTGTAAATGATCAAGAATTTAATCCTTATTTGATTTTTTTCCCCCCCCATAACTGTAAATAACTGAGTAACCAACTAACTAAATGACTGTAATGATTACAATATGCCATATTTTTGTGTTTCACTCTGAAATTACTATTGGAGTGGCTATTCCAGGAAACTCCTCTGATGTGATGTATGCAGTAAAATGCACTACTTACACGGGTAAATACTGCTAAATCACAGCAGTATTTTTCGGCATCACTTCGGTAGAGTTACAGTAGTAAACAGGTGTCAGTTTACAGCAGTTTACCGTAAAATAATACAGTAACCTACAATGTCTGAAAACACAGAAATGTGCTATAATTATGCACACAGTATTGCAAGTAGTAGCCAGTAATTTACTATGAATGTACTCATATATTTTTAATTATATCCCAAACATGTTTTAAAGAAAATATTATAATAAATGTATTACCTACTTGATTATAGGCCTAGTTTTGTATTTGTCATCAGACCTCCAAATTACCCATAGGCACCAGTACATAAAAGAAAATGCATCGCTGTCTGACTGTTAAATGTCTTTACAGGCTTTAAGCGTGGCAGGTGCACCACTGTGTGCAGTGCAAACGTTGACGTCGTTTGGATAGAAATGCAAGTGAATGGGCACGAGTATTGCACTGGCCTGGATAGTCAAAAGGATTCTGCAGTGTTCACATTTACAGTAACTTCAGTTACTTTTTTGAAGACGGCAAATCCTCCACGAGCCAAATCACAACATGAAATTGTGACAAAAAGCAAATTTTGTGCATAAATCCTACTCTAATATCATTTTTTAAATCAGTCATTTCCAAGAGATGATTGATTTGATGTCAGTCCTGGAAGGAAAGTAATATAATAAAGAAATCTTTTCAGCAGCACTGATTGAGTGCGAGGAGGAGGAGGAGGAGGAGGAGGAATGAATCCCTTTGGGACACTGTGACCACGGAGGTCTTTTTTATTTTCCTTGCTCTGGCAATCACATGGAGCTGAAATTAAAATTGAGTTTTCTATGAAAATAGCAGTCATTGTTGGCGTTTGGAAAGTTGGCAATTCATAAACAATAAGCCAGCTTCTTTTGTTTGGGCTATAATATATTCCTGCTGCTCTGTCTGTGTCTGTGTGCACACGCAGTCTCTCTCTCTCACACACACACACACACACAGTGAAGCCAGTGTAAAGTCAGCAAGGGATGAGAATATAAAAGGAGGAAGAGAGGCAGGCTCTACATTCATCATCAGGGCAGGATGCTCCTCTCCTCCACTCGACATTTTCCCCATCTGTCTTTCATCGACTTCTCCATTCAACTTCTTCATCTGTGCGTGGACTAACACTCTGATTCCTCTTGTCTTTCCTTCTTTTTTTAAGCAAGAAAAAGGCAATCTCGAAAGGATTTGTTCTAATAATCTGCACGACTGTGGCACGTTCTTCCACCAGTGCATTTCAGATTATTTGGGGATTTTCCTTTTTCAATTTTTATAAATAACCACTGAATAACTAAAGGGACGGCAAGAAAAAAGGACCAGCACCCTCTTCTGTCTGCAGTAAGTGACGGGAACTTTATTGGAGCAACACGTCCGAACTGAAGGAAACTGGATTCAGTGAAGGTCTGAGTTCCTCATCACAGCCAGCACGTCCATGTGGGCCCCGTAAGGGTATATATCCGGGCCGACAACATGCATGCCAGGTGGCTTTGTCCACTTCAAGCCCAGGCCCAGTTGCCCGTCGTCAAGCTGGCCTGGTCACACCCGTGGTGCAGTGTGTTTCATGCCAGTGTGGGTAGGAAGAACGTTTTGTGTGTCGTCTGTTGTTGTCTGATGGACTATATCTGCAGGCTGTGCCATATATTTGGTGCCCTGTAACAAAGTGCCTTGTGATTGTGATGGTGCCGCAAACTCAACTAACCCACAGGGGCAAAACAGTTATCTACTGACAAGTACCCTTTCAGACCTTAGAAAGGTCTAAGTGGACATAGACCTGAAGAGGGCAATGGACCATGGACAAACCTGCATGGGTTTGTCCATATTGTCAGCCCGAATAAAACAGTTATGGAGCCAATGTGAACATGGTGGCTGGGCTTGGACAAGTTACTGTACCCTTGCTATTGTCAACGTCCCTCAGACCAGAAGTTAGACCAACAAAACTCTGGATGGCTCACCTGACAAGTGACAGGTGGATTTGGACGCAGCCGACAACATGTAAGTCATATTTGGTTTTACTTTTTTTGTGTGTGTGTTTTGTTTATTTCATTGACTTTGTTTTACTCTTTACTGTATAAGAGCATGGAGAGCAGAATACGGCATCACACGGCCAAGAGAATAAGGGATTGGACTTGGTCACTACTTGGTTTGTGTGCACAAAATAACGCATTCCAATTTGAATAGAAATGTTCTCTTGTTCAGAGAGTAAAGGGGTGACAAAGATGAAAAAAAAAATTGGGTTGTCATATGTTTTTACAAATTTACACACAAAGTCAATGCACGGAAGTGATTTTCGCATCGGCTGGACCAAGTGGTGCGGTAGACGGGGGGGGTTGGGGGGGGGGGGGGGGGGGGGGGGGGGGGGGGGGGGGGGGGGGGGGGGGGGGGGGGGGGGGATTCTCAACAACGCTCGAGTTGAAATTTTCCACTGGAACAAGAATTGCACTGTTTCGATGGCCAGTCATCATTGAGATTCTCCAGATGTGACAGACTGTGCTCAAAGTGGAGGAGAAACCTCTCATTTTTGTATGTGGGCACTTGGAGCTCTACAACCTAATTTGCTATATGACTTGTAGAAATGTCAGCAGACCATCCCAAAAATACAACATGCAGTGTAATATAATACTAATAATAATAATGAATGAGTGTGAGTGAAATAAATTTTCATCCACTTCCTTACATTGACCAAAGAAAAGAAAAACTATGAACAATATCTGCTACTTGTCGTCGTAATTATCCACCGTCCACGGCATGGGTCATACCACATTTATTAAGAGTCTGCTCAGCCCACGTGATGGGAGATGGATCTGTACCGCCTTGCCTCCAGTGTGTCATGGCTAGGGTTTCTGGTAAATTTCCATGGCAAGTCAAGCTGGAAGTTAAACTTTCCATGGGAATTATGGGAATTAATGGGAATTAACTAGAATTTGAGGGTAATTTGATGGAAAGGTTGTCGTATCCAAGCATAAATATTTGTTTTTGTTATAAGTGGATATCCATCCAAAATAATAACAATTGAAACTGATTCATTTGTAACTAGAACTAGTGTTAAATACTTTTTAACTTATTGAACAATCAACTCTTTCACTGAAGAACAAAAACTTGAATGTCGTGTTAAATATTACTCCCCGCCCCACCCAACCCATCCAAAAATCCCAATGAAGTCCCATTCAACATGAAAATCGAAAAGCATCTTCCCTCAAGCTTGTCAAGGCTAGCCTCTGCATTTTTGCTAAACCCCTTTCAGGCAGCGGCCTCTTCCTGGGTCTCATCAGCATCCTCCATGTCCACTTCCTCTGACTCTTCCTCTTCACTAGGGGGCGTGGTCTCAATAGTCCTGCAGTAAGCAGTGTGCCATGTGTGCATGTGAGTGAGGAATAGCACAGATATTCAACTATACTTGCATGATATCTGGTTGTTTTAGTCAGGATTATTTAAGTTCCCTATTAAGAACATACCTTCAATTTAGTAAATTCCTGGTTTATTCCCATTAATTGCCCTAAATTCCTGGTAATTCCCACGGAAAGTTTACAAGTTTGAAAATTCCCTTCATTTTGCAACCCTAGTCGTGGCTGTTTTTCCTCCAGAGAATTGTGTAGTTAGTAGTGGGTAACTTAATTCATTTAGGTGCTACCAACTGTAGTAATGGTTTGTCAGCCATTTTCCTTCTCAGGCCTTTAACTGAATTTTTTTTCCCCTAATTTATTCATTTAACTTTTTTCTCACTGTAAGTCTTTTTCATTATTATTATTATGATTATTATTATTTTCAGCGCTTCCTTTGCTTCCTACCTTTCTAAATGCCACAAAGACCAAAAAAACTTGATTGCTCTGGTCTTTATTCTACTTTTCCCTCACTTTTCTCTCCACCGTCTCCAAAGACACCATGCTTTTCAGTTCCACTGTTCACATCGGGGATCAGCTGTTAGTGCTGCCCATGGAGAAACCAGATGTCACTTGAGAAGTGAAAAGGAGGCATCGTGGTGGGAAATTGACACCTTCTTAAAATAATTGCCTAACTCATTTTTTCAGACTTTTCGGGAAACACAAAAAAAAAACCAATTTTGCTGAATGGAGATGATTTAATTTTTGTAAAAAAAAAAAAAAAGACAAAAAATGGCAATTATTTTAAGAGGGTGACGAAATGTAAGATGGATTTCCAACAAGATGGACAAGCCGACGGAGCTGACCGGGCAACGGGACGGTGCAACTGGATCACACCTCTGTTTGAAACTCTGCCGTTAGCCGTTGTTAGTATGAGGATGTATTGCCCTCGGAGATCATTTCCTCATGTCATCCTGGTGCCAGTGCACCTTCCTCCCTCTGCTAACGCCGATGCAGCTCGCAGTGTTCGTTCCTCTGTTACAAGCACAGATGCCAGATGCCCTCCTGCTTATCTCTGGGGATTTGAATCATGCTTCTCCATCCTCCACTCTGCCCACATTCATCAAGTATGTTACTTGCAACACCTAGGAAAGTAAAATACTTGGCTTTTATATATATATTTTTTTTTGCAAACACCAAGGAACATACAACTCAGTGCCACTCCACCCCCGTAAGGAGATCTGACCACAGCCTAGTCCATCCAGACTGTGTCCAAACCACTAGTGCACAGACAGTTGTCTGAGGAAACTGAAGAGACTGTGAAAGTTCTGTGGGAATAACTGTGTGACGCTCATGGGGAGGAAACTGACACCTTCATCGATTTCATTACGGACTACATAAGCGTCTGTGATGAGCAGGAAATGGACTCTCACTCACTCACTCACTCACTCACTCACTCACTCACTACACCTGGGGTCACAGAGGTCGCCGGTCCACCACAGGGAATGGACATTATCTTATCTTATCTTATCTTATCTTATCTTATCTTATCTTATCTTATCTTATCTTATCTTATCTTATCTTCAAATATAAGAAGTACAAAGCTTCGTCTTGATTTCCTCTGTTGCATCGTAGCTAATTTATTCATTTATTCATTTGTTTCATCTCATCAAGAAGAGATGTTTGATTGTCGAATGGTAGAACATACAGAATGAGGATATACAGTATTGATTTTAGATAATCAACTTGAATCAGACATCTATCCCTCCTATAATAAGTAATAAGCAATAATAATTAGCAATAATAATAGTATTAATATTGTTACTTAATAATAAAAGTATAATAATATAGTAGCAATAATAATAATAATAATAATAAGTAGTAACACATGTATTTACAATATGATAAGTTAGCCCCTTAAATAAAATTGTGGTAGCCAGCATTTAGCATATCTGGTCTATGGATATCAAATATCCACCAAAATTATGCTAAAGTATATTATTTACCAACTATATTTAAGTCCCCAACCTTCAATTTTGAATATTTTCATTTTATTTTGGTCAATACGCATGAATTCTGGTTCATTCTCATGAAACGTTTCCAATTTTGAAAATTCGCCAAACTGTGCAACCCTACTCACAATGTATTTATGGTGCAAAATGAATCTGTCATTAAATAAATCTCAAATCTAAAGTAAATAATAACACTGATGACTGTAATAAAAGCACAAAGCACGCTTATACAGTATATGGAATTTTATATTGAATGTAATACATTTCATAGTATGATAAACACAACTGAATGTCTTACTATTACTATTATACTTGGAAAAATATCTTATATTCTGTCTATATACTATGATCTTGCTGGCAGCTGCTTTAAATTTTCATCAAAGTTGAAGAGGCTAATGTCGTCGTGAGTAACCATTTTCCTACTGCAGGATGTTTATTGTGTTATTGCTGCACAAAGCTTAAAAAAGCCACAATTCAGTTCATTTTTAATCCAATTTAATCAAATCAAACACTGAAGTTCTTCAAAATGAAAGTCACTGGTAATGCTTTATGGTGCGGTTACATAAATTATCATGGATTCAAGGACTACTACCACCAATAATCATATGTTATTTATCAGTGTTATCAAAATAAATGATATGATGGGGCCACAAACATGATGAAGTCATGAAGAATTCAGCATGATTACAACACTGTAAAGTCATCATGAACGTCACTAATAACTAATGATGATTCCAATACATACATTATTGCACAAGTCATTGTATATGAGCTTTCATGAAGTCAGGCATTAATACATGAGTTGCTGGTCATTCATCGATGAGTTCATGATTTTTCAGGCATGAATTAAGGATGGCCAAAAAGAGTTGAGGTGTGTGTGAGTCTTGAAACAACCACTAGATGGCAGCAAATCATAACAAGTACGCTGTAGTTCTGGATGTGAGGCTTTTCTTCTTTTCTTTATTCAAAATGAGCCATATGATATATACCCTTCAAATCCGCTTTTGTGAGCACTTAGCTCACGACAGGGTGTAATGTCAGTTTTTTGTAGTAGCTTGTGTTTTTGTCACACTGATTTGAAACAAACCTCTGCTGAAAGAAATTAAAATACCCTAACGAGAAACTCAGCAGATAGTGCTGAAAAAATATTTTTGAAGCTCATTCTTTCCAGTATTTTATATATATATATATATTATTATTGCTGGTTTTATTTCCAGTTTACCTTATTGCATTGTTTCATTTTACAATTTTGAAAGCTCACTTTTATCACCACTTCATTTTTTTTGTTTCTAAAATCCACTAATTTATTCCTTTTCACGAGCGATTTATTTATTTGTATTTATTTACATTGGTCCTTTTATCATGTTGGTTCCAAAAATTTCTGTCACATTATTCCTAATCAGCTTCAAATCTGTAAATCCTGACCATTTGTCCTGCAATTTATCATTTGTATTGCATATGTTTTTACAAGTATATGTTTATAGTTTATGTATTAAATATACTATATGTATTATTTCCCTTGTATATTTGCATATATTCTAGACTTAAAAAATAGGATTTACATTTGATATAAGAGTCGCTTGAGTTTCACTTTATTTTTTTAACACCAGAATTCAAATCGTATGCTGCAGCAGGATTTAAAAAAACACCAACTTCAGAAATCTGACAGTCACAAAGCACAATCCACCAAACTGAGGGGCTGCCCACGAAACGTAAACAGTCTTTTTCTTTGTCATTCTTAAAAAAGTTCCCCATAAACACGCAGTCGTTTCAGGAAATATCTCTGTCAACACAGAGGCCCCTGAAACAACTCAAAACACTGTAGTACATACGCCAGGCCTGTAAGTGGCGCTGTACTCCTGCACCAAAACAAATCACCATCACCCTATAAGTTCAGCATTTGTTTCCATAATTAATTAATTATTAAATGTAATCCTTACTAAATTTGTGTGTGGGGAAAAATGTAGGAACAATGCTATTTCAAAATAAATAAATGAATAAATAAATAGTAATAAAAACAAATAAATAACAAAACTCATCACCCTATAATTTCTGCAGTTTTGCCCCATTTTGTCAAAATACCTCAAATTCAAAAACTTTTTCAATAACAGATGCAGCAATGACATGTGAGATTTAACTTTGCTCCACACAGGAAAAAGAAAAAAAAAAAAAACATGAATAGTGTAGGAAGGCAATGTAATCTCCATTAACTGTCTTTACATTAATCAATTTCTTCACAGCTCAGTGAAGTATTTTTCATAATGTTATTAATTATAAATGCATATGAAATATTGGCTGCAAGAAAATTATTATTAAAGTCCAAATATGTATTCTACATATCTAATCTGTTCTATAATCTAGAACATCTGACACTGTTACCATGAATGTGGAACTTCCATTTTTAACCAAGAGAAACTAAATAATAAATAATAATAAGTAAACAATAATTTAACCATGTTTTAATTGTGAAACAAATCACCTGAGTGTGTTTGTTTAAACTTTAAAGAATGTTTACAGTATATGAAAAGTCAATGATGCACTTGTTAAATAAAAACATACAATTAAGTGTTACATTTCCACAATTAAAGAAACAGAATATTTAGATTTCAGTGTTCAGCATAATTGGAAAAACAGGATGAAAATGACAATATGATGACTTTTCTAGCAAAACCCACATTTCTAACAATGTGGGGTTTGGTCATGGTCACAGATACTTACCTGTAGATTCTTGTCATTTATTGTTTTGCAGTTCACTTTATTGTCATTCACTGGGCTCTAATTTTGTGGCGCAGCGTAGCGAGATGGCGTGGCGGCGCAGCAGGGGGAGGTGTGGACAGATTCAGCTTGGCGCAGTGACAATTTCGTGCCAAAAGGCTGCGCCGAGGGTGCGCTGAAAGCCCACCAGCTCCAACCTGGTCTACTCTCAGTGCAAGGCGAAGCGCAGCCGGTCTAGTGTGATGAAGCTGACTGGTGCTCAGTGTGCACATGTCACCAAAACCTCACAGGCAGGTTTACAGAGTGTCACATTTCAATGCAATTAATAATCACAACAACCACTATTTAATGTAACTATCTGAATCAGCACATACATTTATATCTATATTGACTGTCCCGTCACATCTGATGTCAGATCAAAGCTGGTTGGCACTCACTCACTCTCACTCATTTTCTACCGCTTTATCCACTAAGGGTCGCAGGGGGCGCTGGTGCCTAACTCCAGCTGACATAGGGCGAGAGGCAGGTCACACCCTGGACAGGTCGCCAGTCCATCACAGGGCCACATAGAGACAGACAACCATTCACTCTCACATTCACGCCTACGGGCAATTTAGAGTGTCCAATTGACCGAATCCCCAAATCTGCATGTTTTTGGACTGTGGGAGGAAGCCGGAGTACCCGGTGAGAACCCACGCACCACGGGGAGAACATGCAAACTCCTTGCAGAAGCTGGTTGGCACGTGTAATGGAATTTCATTAACGCAGCTGAAACTGTGATGCAAACTAACCACTTCACATCTCTCTCAGCCAACCACAAACAGCCTCGGCATCAGACAGTGAGTATATATTCGGCTCCTCTCATCCCATAAAATTCAGTACATTCTTTGTGGCACGTTGTGTGCTACACAGGGAGAGCAGCAGAGCACATGGGAGAGGAGAGACTCCCCTGGCCGCACAGCTTTCCGTTCTTTTTGGCCACAATTTACTCAATCATATTAAAGATACATAAAATCACTCAAACAACATGGTGTTAACATCGATTAACCGAGGGGGCGTGGCTGGCCTTGGGGTGGATGTGGGGGTGGCTGTGGTGGGCACTGCCCCGCCCCCTGTGGGCGGACTGAGGGGCTTTGCTACCGCTGGTGGCCCCTTGCCGAAACTTGCAAAATGCCCCTGAACGCACCTCATTGGCACGGTGCACCTGCACTGCACCTGTGTCTGGTCTACGAAAATTAGAGCCCATTGTGTTAAAAACATGAAGAATGGAAATTGTTACTGAGGTCCAGCAGAAATAGATATACAATAATTACCTAATAATAATAATGATAGAATTGTTCAGAGCATAATAGGTAATAATTTAAAAAAAAGAGTTAAACATCATTAAAGCCAAGCAGCGTGTTTTTAAAAAATTGGAAATGTGGAAAGCAAAGTGTGACGCCATGTAGTTCCCACTGATTTTAGTGTCTGATGCGTTATAGCACATACAGATACCGATATTGATATCAGCCACACAAAAAAAGCAACATTGTGTCATCCACATTTCAAATATACTTTATTTAAAACACACACATGGACACACATATCCTTAACCTATACCCATTTTTGCGGTATCCTAAAAAAAATACACTCTTTTTAAACTTTCTTGTCTGTTTGTTAATCACAAATCAACCTGAGCTTGTAAAAAAGAAAGACACATAACACAATAACACGTGCACTTTTATGAATCCATGAGTGGGTCATATGCGGGACCAGCTGGAGCGGAAAACACAGAGATCATAGTGTAAATTTCTGCCATTTTGTGTCTTCTGTCCATGAAATGACTTGTTTTACTAATTAGACCTCTGTGAGGGCTGCACCACTGAACGTGCACATGCTTTTCAGTGATTTCTACACCATCATAAGTTATGTTGACACACCACATTGTGGTTCTTTTAGATAAACAATTAGCTTAAATTTGAATTGTGTAAGTACCAGCATTTTATTGGCAGTTGACAGTTTCAGTGAACAAGTTTTCAACGCAAGTTCTTGTTACATTTACTGTACATGTATTTCATTTGCTTAACTTTGTTCCATTACAAAGTTCATTTGGTTGTATTTCTTGGAGGGCTGTGATTGGCTGGCCCATCAAAGGAGTCGCAGCTGAGTGAGGAGGAGCCTCAACCACTAATTGGACTGAACCATTTTCCCTTAGGATTAGGAAAGAAAGCTGTATTTCCATTTATTTATTTATTTTTTGGCAATTTGTTATTTCCTGTTTGCTTTGGTGGTCATAAATAATGCAACTCTGTTTTGAGAAACTTTTCACTAGACTTTGCCGAGGAAATACACTTTCAAATACACTTCCTGATCTTCAAATTTATGATCTCAATTTGAAACGCCCCAATCAGAGACACAGAATGAAATTTCCACGGCTAAGTTGCGGTGAAATTCATCTATGGATGTCAAACTATATTTTCGTGAACGGTGATCAAACTTCACCACGTAGGCAAGCAGAGATTCATTCTCTGCAAATGCAAATGCAAAAAACCTCCAAGAACAGTTGGTACTTTGTGTGTAAATTATGCCAAAAAAAAAAAAAAAGAAAAAAAAATTCACTCACTTAAATTCACATTAATTTTCAGTAAAAAAGAAAAAAGCATAAAAGGCGATTTTAGGTTGATCTGCTAAGTGACGTGTCACCTTTCAGCCGCCTGCTCGTCAAGCATCATGAATGCAAATCGGCCTTTGTATGTATTTAAATGGGGCTCCCGACCCATCTGCATGTCACTGCTCCACCCTTTAATCAGACCACATCACCATGGAGGAACTACACCGCCATCATCACTCCACTACGAGCCTTACACAAGACGTTCGCTCAGACAAAATGGTCCCACCAATTACAAATGATTTTAGAGGAGCTATGATGTTTGCATTAGTGGAGGAAAATGGACTGCCATTTTCCCTGCGCTTGGGCGGAAAGTGAGATGTGAGCTTCTCCTTGGGGTCGATAATGGATCAGAATACCAATCAGCAACATATCACGTTACACTCTTGCACCATTAAAAAGTCCCTCTCAATACATTTGTAATTACACAAGCGAATGTGCAGTATTTTTAGCACCATCAGGATTTTACTTGCTAAAACCGTGCAAACTGATTGCCTTCAAAAGTCTAAATGTTGCAGGGGCTACCTGAGTAAATGAAAACCCATTATTAAAAGATACTGGGCAGCGATGAGTCAGCGGGAGAGTGGGTCTAATTTTTGACTGGAAGATTGTGGGTTCAATTTCCTGCTCCTTTGTCTGCATGCAATGTGTCCTTGGGCAAGACACCCATTCCCTTCCTGATAGCTGCACTGGTGTGATAGCAAAATACACTGTACATACTGTCGATTTATGGAACGGTGAGTGAACGGGTAAATGGCAAAACTGTTGTGTAAAGCAGTTTTGACATTTTTGACTTTTTTTTTTAAATTAGCACAGTACATTTAAAGTGCATCATCAAACCAAGTTTGTGTTGCTTTGTGAACCTCACATACAAAAGTCCACCGAGAAAATCACTAAAACATCTCAGCACACCAGAGATTTGATCCACCGTTGCCTCCACCGGGAAGTAAATATGTTACATCAAAATTAAAATAAAAAAAAAAAGCGCACATTTTTAATCACGGACCTTATATCTCCCAAAAGAAGAGGACTCACACATGCAGCCCGTGGGCCCCATGTGGCCCTCCACTCTATTTGATGCCACTCGCCACTTAAGTTCTAACAAATAATTACAAATAATTTCTGTATAACAGAGTAATTCAACAATAGAAATACATTTATATGCTGTATCATTTATCGTCCCCATGTAATTTTTTATATGGGAAATTTATTTTGAAATATCACAAATATCTTTATATATATACATATATATATATATTTTTTTTTTTTGCAAAACTAAACATTTGGGTCTGAGATACCTCCCTTAAAAAGGTACCGAGTGTAAAATGTTATATTTTTTAGGTGACATTGCATGATGTAGCAGAATGTTCCTCACCTCACCGTTCCCTTCCACGTGTGTTGTTGAATCTATATAGCCTTCATTTAGGATGAAAACTCTATTGTAAAAGCCTGCTGGTCCAAATGGGCCCCTCTGTAGAGCTGACCCAGCTCCTGATATAAATATAAAAGTCTCAATCTATGGTGATAAAAAAACAGCAATTCATACAATCTGGTCAGTGTATTCTTATGATTATGTATCTTTAGTGTTTGCCAGGAAAATCCACCTAAATTTTACATACCGGACCTTTAAAAGGCTATTGAAGTTTTGTTCAAATGCTTTTCTATGGACAGGGAATAAGCTTTGGAACACACCAAACCTCAGTGACACGAGGGTTTAGTTACTAAGTAACTACAAAACTTCGATGAGAAATTGTAAACCTGAAAAATTTAATTGATATTTCTAAGTTTGTATTTTGTATTTATTGTCATTTTTTGTATAGCTTTGTAATTATATAAAAAAAGAACTAATTATGCCAGGTCTTCCTCAAAAAAGGGATTTTAATCTGTGAGGATGTCTTGGTTGGAAAAAGACACATTAAACATTTTCTCTAGTGTCTTCTTCTCTGTGTGATGATTTTATGCACTCTACTTTTTATTAATTTCATTTTAACATGTGTTAAATAAAAGGGAAGAAAAAACGGGAGGGGATGAAATTGTTTCCTTGCAGCGAGAAAGGTCAGCATAGTTTGGATCCTGGTTCGAGCGGGAGCCTTCCTGTGTGCAGGACGCAGGTTCTCCTCGTGACCCTGATGCGGAGGATACAGCGATAGAATTTAGTGATAGAACTAATATGCCATACAACTTTATCCATATATGACAAAAAAAACTATAAAAGATCTCAGTGGGAGTCACGTTTCAGTTGAAAGGGTTTTGGGTTTGATTACTGGCGCCACTAGTCTACATGCTGATGTGTCCTTGGGCAAGACACTTTGCTCCTGACGTCTGTGCCAGGAGTGCGTTATTAATAATGGGTATGAAAGCTGTGTGATAGAAAACGTGCTGCACATATGGATGCATTGTATGAAAGTATGAGTAACTGGTTACGAATGGGCGAATGGCAAAACTGGTGTGTAAAGTAGCTCTGAGGATCATCAAGTTTGGAAAACTGTATATACTGTCAATACAGATCATTTACCATCTGATACATGTTTCTGGCATTGCCGTGCAGTGGACGGCATTATTGCCTCGCAGCAAGAAGGTGGAGTTTGGATCCGTCCAAGAGCCTTTCTGTGTAGAGTTTGCGTGTTCTCCCCCCCGTGTTGTCCTCCGTGACCCTCATGTGCAGGATAAAACAGCAGAAACCGGATGGACAGATGAAAAGTTTCACATCATATCAAGATATTTTCACAGTAATGTAATATACAGTTTTATCGGTGTGCAACAAAAAACTGTAAATGATCTCGTTTTAATATGGGTGGATGGGAAAAAAAAAAACAGTTGGTGGATTTGTCAATGGTCAATATTCTCTCACTCGTTTATTTTCTACCGCTTTATCCACTGGTGCCTAACTCCAGCTGACACAGGCCGAGAGGCGGGGTAATTGGTAAATATTAAAATAGATAAATAGATCTTGAATAAAAAGCCAAATTTCGCATTCTGATGGACCAAAAATCAGTGTGATGCACAGCTACACAGCAGAGGAGTAAGAAACCAAAAATCTGGGCGAAATGCCACTTTCATTCTCCATTTTCAGCCACACACTTTTCCAAAATGTATAAAAGCAGCTCTTCACACAGGACTGAAATGGGGTTGAGCAGAAGGTCAACAAGGGTCTGGGGGCTCTGTCCGATTCCTCTAGAAAGGAACAAAGTTGTTTTTCCTCGACGTAAATGGGGACAGAATGGCGTTTTATATGCCTTGTCACTCAGTGAAGACAAATATCTGGTTGTACACGTATGCCGCTGTGCGATCCAAATGCATTTGAGCCGTGTAGCTGGCAATACACACAACAGAGTTGCCTCTCCAGCCATATATCATAGCTGTCTCACAACAAGCTTCGCCTCGATTTCTTAATCCATTAATTGGCATGGAGCAGCATTCGGGGCAGGGCTTTTTGTTCAATATGTTTTTCAGAGATGCATACTAATCATATAAAGTGATCCTTTGTACTCAGCCCTTGACAGTAGCGACAAGGGCTTTTAGATGCACACACACACACACACACACACAGCAAGGCATGTGTCTGGAAGCACCAACGGCAGAACGAGTGTATTATTTTCCCCGAAGAGTGTTATTTTCCTGTCAAGGCTTGATGGCAACGTGCCAACAGATGTGACAGCGAGCGATCATCCCTCCTTCATACAGTACAGAGAGAGAAAGAGGGAGGAGGGAGGCGACGAGGGATGGATGAGGACCGAGAGAAAGGACGACAGACACACTCCCCTGGATTTCCATCCAGGGCCATTTTCATGCAAATTATAATTCATCACATTTGAAAAGCTGCATGGAAACATTTGATTCTAATGAAATGTTACTAAAAAAAAAAAAAAAAAAAAAAAAAAAAAGTTTTTGCTCTCAAGGCTAGAAGTTTGATTTAAGAAAATGTGATTGTCAAATACAAATGTTATCTGTCCACCCAGATCAGCCAGCAGTGATGGATCTACCTTTGCTCCATATCTGCCTTTGCAGTTTAAGAAGTCCATTAGGTGGCATATTAAAAACCCGTCAACTGGTTTCTTAACATTAGAATTTTGACTAAATTGACAGAAATTATTCTGACCACAAAAGGGATCAGGTTCAAAGCTGCAGTGTGTGTAACTTTTGCTGTGATTCTGCCTGTGTTTTCCTGAACAGAAGTAATATAGCATTTCCTGTATGCAGCGTCCTTCATCTGAAAACAGGCTCTGTAAAGGAATACTATCAGGCCTGACAGAGGGAGTGTTTATGCGTATACATCTGCAGAGCAGGGGTGGGCGAGATCAACAGGTGGTTTTTCCTGTCAAACTGACAAACAACCAGATTTTTGAGCGGTACAATTTACTTGTGAAACTTTTTGTGGGCGCTTCTATGTGTTTTAAGACCAATGCGCCAGAATTCAGGAGTCAGAACTGGGTGTAATGCCATCCCAGAGTTCAAAAGGTTGCAGTTAGCTATACCAGTCAATAACGATGCTCAACCTGGTATTTTGCGCCCACAGAATTCAGCAGTACTATGTGTGTGGCTGATTTACTGCAAAACAGATACAACAAAAGTACTATTAAAGTAGCAGTGTTTGTATAGTGACGGCCTGGGTGCGATTTACTGGGGGCGATGGTGGGGATTTACCCCTCCGGTCTATTTATCCCTGCCTCTGCCGAGTTATTTTTGTCCCTGGTGGGGACATAATGTGTCCCCCCTTGTCTCTAAATGTCAAATGCATAAAATAAAAGGGTGCAACATGAAAATAGGTAACGTAAATAATAAAATCAGAAATGGACTTCTCTGCCAGCGCTTGCACACGGTTGCACTCGGAGGTGACACCTGTCTACCCGAACTGTGGTCAAGTCAGCGGAACACCTACCAGTCCCATTTCCGGTTTTCAAAATAAAATCCAATCTAAAATGAAAACAACATACTGAAAAGAAAAATGTTAAATTATATGTGAAAACAATTATATGTTATCATTTTGATTAAATGGATAATAATTATGTCAAATAACACATTAGTAAAATGTATTGTGTATATAGTGAAGCTACATTTTTATTTTGTCTGTCTTGCACATTTGGTTGCATACATTTATTAATGCACACATTTCCTTACCTTATTTCTATTTTCCTTCTACTTCTAAATTGTTATGTTTTTTGGCTGCTGTAACACCGCAAATATCCCCGTGTGGTATAAAATACATCATTTCTATTAGTAGTTTATGATTTCTGACATTGGACTCAGTACCTCCAATACTCTATACACAAGTAATATCAAGTACTTTTACTGTGTACTTTTGGAATAATCCAAAAATTCAAAACACCCCCTCTCTGATTTTTTCACAAGTCACACCCTGTGTACAAGTAAAACTGAAACAGGACAATATATATATACTATTGATTTATTAACGGTACAAGGAGCAGTTTGGTATAGTGGCATCTGTCTTCAGAATCCCATGTGGGGGCTGGTGAGGTTGCTCCAAGTTAGAAATCCAAGTTCAAGGAATGCTTTTTTGACCTCTGAATTTCCGTGTTTCAACTACAAATCAAATGCAGCATAAACTATAATCAAGTCTCTTCAACTATCTCTTGTGAGTGTTGGACGTTCCACTAAGACCTGATCTTGGTAGCGTGTCCGCTGAACTCCGCTATTCAGAGCCGCCTGATAAATAATAGATCGGACGAGTGTGCGCTGTCCTCTGTTTACACTCTGTAAACTCATTTGTTCAGTTATGTCACTCTCCCTCTCTCCCTCTCTCCCTCTGTGCCTTTACCCTCTTCTTTTACTTCCTTTCTCACTACAAAACAAAGAGAGAGCAAAACAAAGCAAAGAAAACAAAAGAAAGAGACAGAAGAACGTGTCATTACTGGTTTTGTTTCTACAGCGGCACAAAACCCCATGACCACCCGCAGCAAATGATAGAGACACCATACAAATAACACACACACACACACACACACACACACAGCGGGCCTGCATGTAATGAAAGGCAATTTAATTTAGATAATTATCTCACAAATTAACCACAAACTCTTCCCCCGTTAATCACCTGTCTTGGGGAGCAGTGCAGGAAAACAAAAAAGCAGAGGCAGCGGGTCTTTGTTCAGATGATCGGGGGGGTGGGGGGGTGTGGGGGGTAATGCCCCCACTGAAAGGCCAGATAACCCTCTGAGGTAACAACCACTAAAGCATTTGATAGGCTAATGGGGATTGGTGTTAGCATCCGCATTTGTAATGGGACATCATAAATCGGGGACAGGTGATGGGAGCACAAAAGAGCGGTTTTGTCTGGGTGTCAGGTCCGCGGTGCAACATCTAAATCCTTCCCCCCCAGCTGAATGGCACTATCTGATGGTCTGCATATGGCGAACAGGAGATGCTGAAAGACTGGATCTCCGACATTGATCCTCGGTGTATTTATGAGCACCCAGATACACAACAATGTGTGTGTGTGTGTGTGTGTGTGTGTGTGTGCATGAGTGGGAACCAGAGCAGTGCTAATGAAAAGGCCTTTTCTTATCTCGCTGTCTGCTGAAGGTGATTCTGTCAGTAGCTATTAACCTCGCCTTCGTAGTGACAGCTCACCTGATTAGCACAAACACTTACACAACTGGCATTTCTAATTTTACCGCTATTCTTCGGGACTTTTAACACAGTAGGAAATACATTTTGTACATTTATCTGCGCTAATAATAATGAGTTATTAGCGTTGTTAATGCACCTCATTTAAAGGCAACATCAAAGCTTTTGTTGCTTTTTTTTTGGATCAAGTGAAAAGCAGCAAAGTACTTTTAATTAGTAACACTGAACTCACTTTCAACATGCTTAGAAGTACACAATCAAAAAGGTACAAAATAATTTTTTTTTTTTCCATTACATTTGAAAATGTATTTTTTTATAAGAAGGATCCCAAAGAAAAGGACAACCTTGGGGAAAGCTTTTTGCACTTTATGTCTCCTGTTAAGAGCTAATAAATGTGTGTCTTTATCATTTGGTCAGTGTCAGGTTTGGGTTCCCTGATCTGCTGTTTTCAATGGTGGATGCTTGTAATCTCATCCTCTTTGCGCACCTTGGTTTTGGCACATGGTTTTCATCACTGCGGAGAGTGTGAATGTTTCATCAGTGAAAAGGATTTGGAGTTTTAAAGACCCACTGAACTCAAGGATTGTTTCTCCATAAAGTCTTCTGTGGAATGTGAGGACTCTGGTTAACCTGAGCGACAGCGACAGGGCTGCTCACACCACACTCAACAATGTGGTCATCACACTGCAAAAACGGGTTTTCAAGACAGTAAACAGTTTCTAGGAAATTGTTTGGTTTTTTTTTCCGGATCTAAAAAGAAGAATAATCTTGTTAAGGGAACTTTGAACTATAACTTTGAGTTATTAGCCTGGGTGAACCCAACCCCAAGGACACTGCTCTGGCTGCATAACTGTCCAATAGCTTACATGACAGGTGACCCGCTGAGGGCACCAGTGTGTGCAGTGCCGTCTTCGATCACTCTCACTCACTCACTCACCTTCTATCAGTGTATCCTCCGCATTGATACACTCATGGGGCAAAAGACAGGGTAGTAATACAAAAATATCAACGGAAATGTGACAAATATATCGCCTAAAGCGCGTCCACCCCTTCTCGCACAAGGTATCACACGTCTCAGTGTCAGTGACCATTCAAAAAAAAACCCATAAAAAATACCTACACACAAAAAAGAAAACCTAAAAAAAAAACACACACATATGCAGTAGTCGAATTAGAATCACAAATATTTTATTAATCCCTAGGGGCAAATTGCTTTCATCACAGCTTCTCCAACCAAGAACAGAAAATAATAGAGATTCACAACCTGTAAAAATATTATACTGAATATTGAGAAGAATAATATATATACACAATATATACAATAAATATTCTTACATCTATGGCATAATGTGCAAGACCAAATGAAGTGACAATATAAGTGTATAATCCATATTATACTGTATATAAACCGTGATTAAAAAGATAGAACTAAGATCAGTGAATGGAGTTAACC
Organism: Brachirus orientalis; assembly: GCA_016785285.1. Lineage (NCBI taxonomy): Eukaryota > Metazoa > Chordata > Actinopteri > Pleuronectiformes > Soleidae > Brachirus > Brachirus orientalis. The sequence goes on along the minus strand of JAFBJR010000099.1, from coordinate 568,092 downwards.
CTCTGTACAAATTTGACAGATGCGATAGGTACAATGCATTGCTTCACAGCACCCGACAAATCTGACTGTCACATTCTAACACACCAAAGATACAAACAACAGCACCCCCCCAAAAAACAAACAAACAAACAAACAACAACAAAAAAATAAATAAAAACACATAACAATACGTAGTGAATCGAAACTGTACAGGTTTAATAGAATGTTGCTCAGCTTCACTATAGCAGGTGTGAGGCACATGAGAGTACCAACACGCACACGGTTCTAAAAGTTAACACGCACCATGGTCGAGGGGAACACAGGAGCTGCATCAATATTTGTGTTTTGAGTCTGTCACGTATTTGTTTAGGTCCTTGTCGCTGCTCTCCACATCTACTGGTAGCAGGTGTGAACAGCTCTCGTGCTGAGAGGGACACACTCGGCTGTCACCCTGACGGAGAGAGAGAGAGAGAGAGAGAGAGAGTGTAACATGCACTCTCTCTCTCTCTCTCTCTCTCTCAGTCTCTCTGGGTGGGGGTGGAGTGGGGGGGGGGGGGGGGGGGGAGGGGGGGGGGAGATCAAAGTGGGGGGGGGGGGGAGGAGGAGAGTGGAGGGAGAGATCAATAAGAGTGAGTGCGGAGTTTGGATAATTACAGTTGTTAGCCGGCAGAGGAGAGCAGCTATAGTGGCCTCTCCACTCAGAGTCTCTTATCACTCTCTGGCCTGTCATTACAGCTTTAAATGCTGCTGTGGCAAAGTGGCAACTCTCTCACTCTCTCTCTCTGTGTGTGTGTGTGTGTGTGTGTCTTTTTCTCTGTCCTCTTCTTCTCATCCCTCCTCCCCCTTTTCCTCTTCCTTTTACTCTATGTTCTCTCCTCTCCTTTACACGTCCTCCCTCCCAATTCCCCATTTCCCCCGTTTACATCCCCTCTTTCTCCCCATCCTTTCACTCCTGTCTTGCTGAATTCTGTCACTTCCTTCTTTCATGTTTCACTTTTCCCACTCTCTCTCTCTCTCTCTCAGCTGTCTGTTTGAAAAGTGGAGCTCAGGATGCGGGACTCAAGTAGCTGTTAGCTGCCAGTGGCTGGTGGTCTATGGGAAAATGATCATCCATGTCTCTCTTAATTTATAACATCAGGAAACTTTTTCCTAAGGAGTTAATGTCAAGTCAAGCCAACTCAGTTTAATATATATAGCCCAAAATCACAGTAAGTCTGCAAGAGTAAGCGACATCCTCCATCCTTAGACCCTAAAACCTCAGAAAGAGCCACCGAGGAGAGATCCCTCTCCTAGGATGTACAGACGTGCAGTACACTTGAGGATGAAATTATTAGCCCCGTATGAAAATGTCACCGTTTTAATAGTATTTCTTGAGTGCCGTTAAACAGAGCAAAGAATTTTAAACACAGCTTTTTCAAACAACCTAGTTTTATTTTGGATGCTTTCATTATTTGACTTTGCACAGAGAAATGAAATTATTCCACAAAAACCAAAAACTACCAGGGTCAAAATTATTAGTCCCTCTGATGCTAAAAGTCAAATATGTAGGTTTTTTTTTTTGCTGGACAACAGCCTGCGGTAGTTTATTTTAGTTTTCAACACGTCTCCGACTCGTCTCCTGAAGAATCCCAGCCCATTCTTCTTTGGCAAATCTCTCAAGCTCCTCCAGATTCGATGGCCTTCTGGCATGGACCTTCATCTTCAGTTCACCCCAAAGATTTTCAATGGGATTTAAGTCAGTGAATAACGTTCACTTTGGTCTTCTGGAGGTCGTTTCTTCACCAGGAGCCACGTATGTTTTGGGTCGTTGTCGTGTTTCACTGTGGGGACGGTGTTTTTGGGTTATATGCCTCTCCCTTTTTTCTCCAAGCATAAGCAATGTCTCTATGGCCAAAGAGCTCTGGTCTCATCTCATCTTTAATCTGTAATAAAATGTTACGGTCAACATTGTTGAATGCAGCACTAAGATCGAATAGTACCAATAATAAACAAGTTTATTTTCTGAGGCCAAAAGGTAGTTGGCGATTTTCAGTAGTGCTGTTTCTGAGCTACGGTGTTTTCTATATCCTGAGTGAACGTCATCAAATAGATAACTGCTGTGCAAACAGTCACATAATTTGTTTGCTACCACTTTGGTCACAATCACTAATTTAAAGCTGAACTTCCCAAGTCCAGCCTCTTTGTCACCTTTTTCTCTACAGAGTTCCCCCTTACAGTTCTGCTGTTCAAGCGGAACTATGCAGGCATTTTACCAGGATGCAACAGCTTCAAACAAAGTCATTGTGATGGTTAAATGTGGATTAGAGATTAGAGGCTGTCTCCACTCTCCCTACCATCGGTTAGCAGAAGACCAGTCTTGCAAGATGAGGAACACCAACCCAGGGTCCTCAGAATCAGGAGGTGTCAACAAATTCTCAGGTCTCTGTAAATCTTCAAAATGGGGGTTTTGTTTTTAAAGGCACACTTTTTTATTTTCTACTTGCTCCTTACTTGTTTCTCCTCTTCATAACTCTTCTCAGATCATTTCCCCCACAATATCTTGTCTCCTCTCTTTGTTGAATCTCTTCAGCATTACTTTTCAGCTTTTTTATCATGGTTTAGTAAATCATCAAAAAAAAAAAAAAAACAGAAACAGGGTTAAAAAAGGAAGAACAATATTTATTTTCAAAAAAATCAACTGAAATAACCAGTCCAAAAACTAAACAGAAAACACTGAGGCAGAGTCCAGGAATCGGCAGGTGCTAAAAAAAGCGAGCATTAGGTAAAAGCAACAGTCTTGTTACAAGAACCTCAGGTCAAACAAACGCCACATTGTGATGTGACTGGGATTACCAGGTGTAACTGGGAAGATGCACTGACAACAGGAAGCAGGAACCCAGAACCCAGGGTTTAAATAGGAAGCGGCTGAGGAGCAATGGGAAACAGCTGTGCTGAATGAAGCCCTCGTCTCACCTGTCGACCAGCCTCCTGAAACATGAGGCAGAACGCTTTCTGCCTCATGCCTCAGGAAGTAAAGCTACACACAAAAAATAAAAGCAGGAAATAACAAAAAAAGGGAACCAACCCAGACCAGACTTGAGACATGACATTTTTAAAATTATAGTCACTAGGCCTTAGGGAAACTTTCCTTTTTTTTATTCTTTGTTTTTGTTTGGACCCAAATACTGTCCAACGAAAAAAAGAGTGTTGATGAACTTTTGTCTGACACAGAAATGTTGGCTGACGAGGAAGAACCAGACACAATGGAACATGCTCATTTTATAGTGATGGATAATAGTGATGGATAATGCTTCTCGTCACACGTGGACTTTAGGCTCGGTGTTGTGTTCTGTAGGGAGGGAAGGGGATTTAAATTAAAAATGTTGCAAGTGAAAACGTTTTGTTCCTGTCTTTGTGACAGACCTTTATTGCATTTCCATGAAGTAAGGGTCTTTGAAATACCAAACCTCTCCTTGTCCTCTCCTTTACCCGCTCTTGTCTCCATCTACCACCACATTCTTTTCTCATACCCCTTCTGTTCTGTGTTACCTCTCCTTTTTGCTTGTTTTCTCACCTCCTCTCTTGCATCTTCTCTGCATTCTGTCTTCTACAATCATCTCACATCACTCTTTCTCCCCCAGTTCAGTAATCTTTCATCACTGATGTCTTTTTTCCTCAATTTGTTCTGTTTTGGTGTCTCCTCCTCCTCCTCCTCCTCCTCCTCCTCCTCCTCCTCTCTTGCATCTCCACTATAATCTCTTAATCTCCTTGCTCTCCTGCATTGTATGTCCAATCCATCCTCCCCCTTTTCCTCACACCATCATTGGTTTATTCTTCAAATCCAGGTTTTGACTGTCTGGTCAGACATAGAACACAGACACAGTGAGTCGTGGTTGTGTTGCTGTCTTGTCAGACATGAGAAAGGGAAGAGAATGATTGAGTGAAGGACTGGATGGATACAAAACAAGGGCGGTTGGTTCGCACTGGGCTGTTTGCTCTGATTTAGATTTACAGGATTAGCTGAGGATATGGAGATCAGAGAAGTGTGTTTGAGCGTGTGCATTGAAGAGAAGAGGGCTGGTGAAACATTGTTGCTTGAGGCAAAGTTGTCAGATTTTCCACCGATTGTTCCATGTTCTGTAGGCGGTGCATAGTAAAATTTTCACAAAAGTAGAGCATTTTGTCCAGGGTAAGCCACCAGTAGTGATAAAGCGGATCGGCTTCCAACCGAAAGATGAGGGTTTGATCCCCAGCTTTGCTAGTCGAAATGCAAATGTGTTCTTGGGCAAAACCCTTAACCCAGAGTTGCACCTGGCAGCTCAGTGTGAATAGGTATGATGAGAGCCAGCTCAAGGCATTAATGAATTAAGTGTCTTCTTAGGGCCCCGTTATCATCAGGGGCCCCCCAGAGCCCCCTAATTATTTTATTTTTTGTTTGTGCATGAGTCTTTTGGACATTTTACATGGTTTTCAGACAAAGGTTCAGAACACATTTCGTTCTTAAACCATTTTCTTATCTTGTTTCAGTTCCATTTTCTCATTTATTATATTCAATACTGTCTTTTCTGCATACACGAGGCACGGTTTTATCAATTTATTTGACTTTTTTATTGTAGTGTTATTATTTATTTGTACTTTGTAATTTAATGATAATATAATCATGTACTATAGTTTATTTTTGTAGCTCTTTAATTGTTGTTGTACCTCGTTTTAAGTCAAAACTAGTAAAGTCATCGTCATGGTTACAATATTATTTTAGTTTGTTAACTTTTTTAGAAGGCTGACACCATATTCATCTCATAGTATTGTTCTGAGATTACTACCATTTTAGTTGAATGCCAGTATAATTAAACTTTGTTTGACTGGTCATTAATACCAGAAAAGATAAATAAAATATAAATAATTTGCTATTTACATAATTTATTTTGCCTCTGACTTTTTTAAGGCTAAAGACCAAAACCTGTTCCTAATGAGACAGAACCTAATTTCTGACGATTTCTGGTCAGGTTAAGGTTCGGCTAAATTAGGCATTAAGTGGTTGCATTTATGTAGCACTTTTCCAGTCTTTACGACCACTTAAAGCTGCTTTACATTACAATTTTCGCCATTCACCCATCTGTCATACCCATTCACACACAGCTATCAGGAGCAATGTGGGGTTAAGTGTCTTGCCCAAGGACACATCGGCATGTAGACCAGCTGAGCCGGGGCTTGAAACTACTGTCACTCCTTAACTAATTAAACTAACTAAATTAAATTAAATTAATGCTTTATTTAGGCTACCCAACTGAATAGAAGTCAATTCAGTCTACTAGAAAGAATAGCAAACCTGTGTGTGTTCTTGTATTTATTACCTTTATAAGACCTTTATAACATAAACACTGACCTTGTCAGCACCAGTAGTCCTCATGTAGAAAAAAACCCTAATGAAGGAAAAAGCTAATTTCTCAGGAAATGGTAAAGCTTAGGGATAAAATTTGATATGTGTTTAGGTTAATGTTAGGGTTAACCAATAACTGTAATACCCAATAACCAATAAGTGTATTTATGTGGATCAACTAAACAGAACTAAACTAAGCTAGAAAATGAAAGTGAAGTCATTGTCCTAACAAGAATAGAAAACCTATGTGTGTGCATGTGTGTATTACAAGCACTGTGCCCAGTAATATAATGAGACAGGAAATCACTGCAAGGATATCCTCATACAGAACGCTCGCAAATAGCCCACTAATCTCTGCGTCTGCCCGCGTGCCATTCATGGCTTCCTCTAATTAAAAAGCATCAGGGAGTTGGACCCTCCATCTTATTTATCATATTAATTAGAAACTCCCCTGACAACAATGGCTGGGCTACAGCTGTGGAGCAGAGGAGAGGCCTGGGAAATGAGCAGTGGTTTGATTTGTTGTCTTGCTAATGTGACACCTATTATACAGGATAGGCCTCAGATACAAAGACACCACAACGACATATGATAATTGTTGGTGTGCACATGCATGTGCAAGTTTGTGTGTGGTAAATACAGCATGTTGCGTCAAAGGATCCAGCTGTGTCACAGTATGTAGTGTAAATAACATATTTTAAAATGTTCTGTACCATATCATTATTGGATAACATGTCCATGACTCCAAGTAAGTTTTGGTAATTGATGTTGTTGCTGACGCTATTATTTTGCCTCTGTTTGGTTTTCATGAATGGAAATATTGTTACTTTTATTTGTATGCTGAGTCCTTCAGCTGAAAACAAGCCAGGTCAAGCAATACTATCAGCGCCAAACGAGGGAGCATAACATGTGTGTTTGCAGCAGCAGTGGTGGGTGGGGACAAGAGGCATTCATCACATCAAACTTCTGAACGACTTTCCAGTCAAACTCCATTCTTTTTGGCAAAATCTTGCTTTACTAATGCTGTGATGCAGTTGCATCCATCTGTCTCCACAGGAAAATCAGTTTGCTTCCTTTTTTATCCAAATTTTTATTATAATTACTTATTGGTTGGATTGCTTACTTGGTTTTCACCAAATTAAATAAACTGGTCTGTAGGTATGGCAAATAATAGGGTGAGTGTCTTCATTGTTACTTGGAGACTTTTTTTTTTCATGTCTCTCTTAACAGCTCAACATTTCTACAGCAATACATCACACCATTACCTTTCACCATATCACTCAATCTATCTTAGCCATAACACTACAGAGGGTGTACCATATAATATAGAGCTCCAGTAGCTCTATATTAGAGGTAACGCCCTCTAGCAGGAAAATGGAGCTCTTTACACACAATTCAGCCAATATGTCAGACTATTCCTTCTTTGTCAGCTCTTTTCCATCATAAAAGTGAAGATGGTGAATAGATGTGCCAAAACAGTTGGAGACAGGCTAATGGGAAAGCACTTTACTGGGTCACAAATGAGCCAGAAAGACGGCAGAGGTGAATCACTTCTATGAAACATGAACACAGTGAGCAGAAGTAGACGGAGCATTTGGAACCCACAAGTAACGGATTTCATGGTTAGCATTTGCAAATCATGAACTCAGACTGGATTTATCATGAGCTAGGCTGCACTACAATGTCAATGTAAACCAGGTTGGACCCCAAAAGGCAGAAATCTGGGCAGGAACTGTCACTTCCAGGTCTGCCGAGATGTTTCAGTGAGCCGACGTCAGCGGGACAAAGCTGTGGCTAGCTGAAGGATTTGTAGTAATGTCCTCACACAATGGCTGCAGATGATCCCGTCTCTGGAACAGATATTGCTTTGGCTACCGACTGACTTCCGACTTCTGATTCTAATAAAAGCTTAACTATCTTGTAGTTGTTATGCAAGGAAAGCTTAATAGAGAAAGCAAATAGAGAACATTGCATAAAGTGCAACTTGCATAAAACTTGCATAAAGGATGCATTGCCAAGCTCGTGGCCTGGCCCCTGTCACTAGTCTTACCCAATTGAATTATAATCATTTTGGCATGTAACTCTGGATTACACAAAATCAAAGATGTGAATACATTTGATTAACCCTCTTCCGGATCCAACCAGGAGCGCGTCCCCACGCATGACGAGGAAGAGGAAGAAGGAGACTAGTTCAATAAATCAGTAAAATTGATGTTAACATGATTTTGTTTCATGAGTGATTTTATGTATCTTTAACGTGATTGAGTAAATTGTGGCCAAAAATATATAAAAACGGAAACATTTAAGGACAGAGCTGTGCAGCCAGGTGGTCTCTCCTCTCCCCTTTTTTTCTGTTATGTACACACACAAGCAGATTACACTCCTATATTTGCAGATTATTTTGAATGTAAATTATATTTTTAAAATGAAGTGGAATCCAGGGTATGTAAATGCTTATCAGGAGTTTCTTGGGACGGAACAATTTTAAAAATCTAATTTGCTTTTTTCTTTTATGTGTTTTACAAAAAAATATAAATCATGTTTCAGTAGATTTGTCAGCATGAGAATTCAAAAAACAAAACATAATTTTTTCATATATATATATATATATATGTGTGTGTGTGTGTGTGTGTAGAAAGAGTGTGGTGACAGCATCCATGTATTTATCATCTGCAAGTAGAGATGTTGCTAAATTAAGAAATGTATGAGAAATTAAGATTGATAACATTCTGAGAGATATACAGATTAAGTCAGTTCCAGAATGGATTAAACCCCAAAAGCCTGCTTTTAAACTACTGGAACACACATTTTTATTTTAGTACACTGTCAAGTATGAAAAGCTAAACCTTCATATTTTGTTTAAAAACACAATCAACAGACTGATTTGTTCACCAAGTGGTTTGTTGAACAGTTTGGCTGAAAGTCATTCAGACAATGGAGGGAAAGAACGTATCTGAACGAGGCATTGAAATCCCCGCTTGAGTCAATAGTCTTTAACATTTACACACATGCAGGTCCCAGTTTAGCATGATTTAAAGTATGACCAACATGGGACTGGAAAAATAAACCAGCCAGAACACATTTTTAGTAAGTAAGAGTTTTGTACCTAGGCTTCTGAATCACATTCAAGCTGATCTCAGTGACATGCAGGCACTAGTGGAACACAATGAGGGGTTTAAGTATTTACTGGTGTTTATTTGATGTATTCTGTAAAATTGCTTTGGTACGTGTTTAAAAGAACAAGACTGCCACCAAGGTAGTGAGGGCGTTTGAATCAGTTGAATGCAGGAAAAGCTACTAACAGAAAGTGGAAATGAATATTTTAATGAGAGTTTTAAGGCTTTGATGAAGAAATACAATTATATTTATTTTATTATATTGCCACAGTCAGTCAGCTATAGGACTCTGTGATAGGCACACTTTAAAAAATAGAATGTGGCAATACTTTACAGTTAAAAACACACAGGGGTATCTCGAGGTCCTGCCCAACCAAAGAAAAGTTATAATCAAAGATATCATACAAGCCTTGGCTTTGTACAAGTATTACAAGCATAAAAGTATTGCCTGAAAATGCATTTCAGTTGTTTCAAAACCTGTACGGAATCATCTCTTCAGTGGAGTGGAGTGTTACCTTAAACAAAGGTGTTTACAGTGTCCGATTGCACCCCTCTGGCAACATGTATCAAGTGGGAAAAATTTTAAAATGTCATACCGTCCATGATCAAATACAAAAAAAAAAAAAAACGGCCTGAGGAGTTTCACAGCTTATGTAACTCATCCTTCCAGCGCTAGTAAGGTATTGTTTCAGGATAGCACACCTTCCTGTTACAGGGTGGATCTGGCTGAACCTATCGAGGGGACAATGGATGATGGGTCAATGCGGAATCCTTAACCCCCAATTTACCCTCGGATCTGGCTTATGTAGACCTGAACAAAAAAAAACAGACAAACCACAAACACTGGTGAGTTTGAAATTCAGTCGAGGAGGGTATTACGGCTGTCCCAGAGAAATTCTATGCTCAAAAAGTACGACCCAAGGGAAATGCCTCTTACAGCGACGTCAGCAAATGCGTCAATTTCAGATGCAAAGGTCTGTTCAACATGTGTTTTTTTCACCCCCCGGCCTAAACACTGGCCCCTTACCTCTGCAATCTCAGAACAGGCATCTATAGGGTAACAGTCACTCAGTGGTAACCCCACAGTGCTCCTGACAGCTGTGCCGGCAGTATGTGAATGAGTATGAAAGAAGAGATAGAAAAATGTGCTGTGTGTGAATGGGTGAGACTGGATGAATGGCAAAAAACGGTAGTGTAAAGCTTTGAGTGGTCATCAACACTAGAAAAGTGTTATATAAGTACAGACCGTTTACCATAATAAACTGTTTGTTTGCACAGACATTCATTATCAAGCGGTTGGCGACAGCTACTCACCGCTGCTGGGTACAGTCAAAGTCAAAGGGCTTTTGTGGATATGGTAAACGGCAGACGCCACACACAAGATGCATTACCTACCCTTGCCCAAAAATTATATCAAAAGTAGTGAATCGAGATCAGAACGGATTGCAACATGGATGTGGACTTTATTGTGAAGCTTCACTAAACCCACCGTGTTACCAATCCTCTTTGTAAAAAGTAAATTGAGATGACTCATCAGAGTGGATTTGTAAATTACAATGAAAGAGGGGGTGCTTCACCCATTTTTTTTTTCATTTTGAATGTATGGTTAAGATGATAATATGGTCAATACTGTTGTGTTGTATCTAGTCTCCAAAATTCACCTGTATCTATGATATATGATTTGTTATATATGAATCAAGTAATATGTAATAATTGTATGTAAAAAAAAAAAAAAAAACAGATATGTGCTATGTGATAACTAAACTCAATGAACACACGGCGAATTTTTTTGTAATAACTCAGGACTCTCTTGTGATAACAGTAATTTACAAAAACATAGTAATATTGCAGTAATTATTGAAATTAGTTATTGAAATTCATTAAAACATTGATGCTGGTCAAACATCTCGTTCTGTATCCTTCACACGTCATTTTTATTACAGGAAAAATTTAAAAGTAAAATAAAAATAATTAAAAAAAAATGCAACATTATCCCCCTTGCTTGATGATCACCCATCAATAGGCACATCAGTCTATTGACATTTCACATCATACAACACATCGGTTCATTCTACAACTCTTAGAGGCTTCTGCCTGGGAAACAACCAAAACATACTGACCAGTTTGGCAGAGAAAACATTTTCTTTCCTCCCAATCACACCCCTCCAGGTCGCACTGTCGTTGCCCACATGAGCATTGAAGTCCCCCAGCAGAACAAGGGAATCCCCAGTAGGCGCACGACTCTAGTCCTCTCAGCCTCGTGTACCAGTTCAGGCTCCTTCCTCGCCAGAGTGGTGACGTTCCACGTTCCTGGAGCCAGCTTCTGCAGCCGAGGGTTGGACTGCCGAGGTCCCCGCAGGGGGCAGGAGGGTGCACGGTAACCCAAGTCCAGGAAGGTCATAATGAACCGCCCTTTGTCTGGTCCCTCACCTTGGGTAACCCTACAAGGGGCATAAAGCCCCCAACAACTGAGCTCCTAGGATCACTGGGACATTCAAACGCCACCACCATGGCGTCGTGGTGGTGGCTCCAGGAGGGGCCATGTTTTTTACCTAATTTTAAAGAAATAAGTATTTCGAACATTAACATTTGTTCTAATTGCAGCAGTGGGGGGCGGGGGAGTGTTGTTCTGTGTAGAAACAGCTGACAGTAACATTGGCACAGGATTTAGAAAGACCATGAACAGTGAGTCGAGTATATTTAGTATCTGAGTTCTGAAGTAATTATCAGTACCCTTATTCTTTCTCATGTAAACAGTTTCCATTGTCATACACAAAATGATGAAGTTATTGAAGATACAGTAGAACAATTTCAATTTATCATGTGCTTCATGTGTGTATAATATTTTATCAAACCGTTTCATGTCTGAAATTACTGTGGAATTTGTAAAGTTTCGAAGGTCCATAGGTCCATTATATTGTTGTTTTTTTTTGTTTTGTTTTTTTTAGGATATACCACACCAGGTAATTAACAGTTGAACAGCCACTCAAAATGATGCTCCATTACCAGACTTCATCATGATAAATGTCAACTATTGTTTTTTTTTTTTTTTTTTTTTTACTGGAATCCATGCTGTTTGCTGAGTTTTTTCACAAAACACCAACCACCAGTGTAGCTTAGCCGTTATTATCCTGAAGTGGAAGTGGGCTGCAAGGCTCATTCCACATCATCATTCTGATAAGAGAATTCATAGATAAGTCAGTTGTCCACTGTTAAATTTACACGTAGGTGCTTTTATTTTGAAATACTGATACTTCCTGTGCACTTTAGCTGATTCCTGCAGTTGGGAGCAGGCACCATGTTTAGCTACAGTTGTGCTCATGAGTTTACATACCTTGGCAGAATGTGGGATTTTTTTTTTTGACCATTTTTCAGAAAATGTGAATGATAACACAAACACATTTCTATCATTAATGGTTGCGGCTGAAGCCATTTATTACTAAACAATTGTGTTTGCTCTTTTTTAATCATAATGACAACAAAAACTACCCAAATGACCATGATCAAAAGTTTACATACCCTGGAGGTATAACAGTTAACACATGGGTTTAAATGGCTACTTAATGTAATCCTCACCTGTGATCTGTTTCCTCCACTCAGTGAGTTTCTGGGCTCCTGACAAACCCCTGCATGTTTCATCCAGTGCTGCACTGATGTCGCTGTGTTCCGAGCCATGGGCAAAGCAAAGGACAGGTCATGTAAGACATCCGGTGGGAATACCGTGATAAGATGGAAATCAGAGAGATGGTTAGAGAAAACTATGTTTTACACCCTAATTATCTTGACTATCATTATTCTGTACGTCATGAATAAGATTATCATGCAATTCTTTTGTTCTCATCTCAAAACTGCCACTGACCGCATCTGATATTTGCATTTCTGTCTGGTCAGCAAGACAAAATCTGCGGGAGAAGGTATTTCAACTTTATAAAACAAGGAAAGGATAAAACAAGTTATCCATGAATTGAGAATAAATCAGCAGTGTTCAAACTCTAATGAAGAAGCGGAAAATGAGGGATTATTTTGAAATCAAGGCATGGTCAAGTATACCAACACACATTTCAGCCACAGCTGCCAGGAAAATTGTTCAGGGAAAGAAAGAAAGAAAGAAAGAAAGAAAGAAAGAAAGAAAGAAAGAAAGAAAGAAAGAAAGAAAGAAAGAAAGAAGGACCCACAAATAAGTTTAGTTGATATGCAGGACTCTGAAAAAAATGTGTGGCTTTTTCAAGATGCACAATAAGGAGGCACTGGAAGAAGAATGGACTGCATGGTCAAGTTGCAAGAAGAAAGCCATTACAATGCCAATGCCAGCTCAAAGACAGGCCTCGAAACGTCCGGAACAAAGTTATTTGGAGTGACGAGAGCAGTTATGGCCACAACTATAAATGAATGAATTCATAAATTGAAGAGGAGTCAGCAGGGCCTGTGATGAGGTGGATCGCTGATGTTTCGTGTGAGCTACACAGGCACAGGGAACTTGGTCCAAGTTGATGCCAAGAGGAGTGCAGCTTTTTTTTTTTTTTTAGAAAATACCGAAGGAAAATTTGCACTCATCAGCCCAGAAGCTAAGCACGGGACATACTTGGATGTTCCAACATGACGACGACCGAAACACACGGCCACGTTTACTTGCCACTGTCTCCGTTTTCTGACCTCGATATCGTGGGGCCACTTTGGGGAGAGCTCAAACTTGGAGTTCATGCAAGACATCCCAAGAATTTACAGGAGCTGGAGGCTTTCCGCCAAGAAGAATCGGCAGCTTTACCGTCTGAGAAAATAGCAACTACCACAGAAGACTTCAAGCTGTCACTGGGCCAATACACTTTAGCCCCTTTTCCAGCAAAATTACCAGGAACTTTTATTACCAAGAATTGATTTACCCAGGTAAAGAAGTAATCTGTGCAGTTTGCGTTTCCACTGCACCTCAAAGTATAAGGTATATGAAAAATTCCAATGGTAGAAAAGGGCCTATTATTAAGAACAATGATATGTAAACTTTTGATCAGGGTCATTTGGGTAGTTTATGTTCTCATTATGATTTAAAAAACAATCACAATTGTTTGATAATAAACGGCTTCACCCAATCACTAACCACGAGTTAAAGAAAAGGTTTTGTATTATCATACAGTATATATTCTTTTTAAAGAAATGGCCCAAAAATTCACAAATTCTGAGACTGAAATAGACAAAAGTGGGACGTTTTGAAGCTGTTTGATGTACAGAAGTGCTAGATTTGTTGAGTTTCTTTTTACTCCTGCCTGTTCATTCCTTATGTGAGTGGAGTGTTAACTTGTACCACTGTCTTGTGTAGTTGAACTTATTCTTTAAGAAATAAATAGATGTGAAATGTATATTTTTGTTGTTATTTTTATTGCAAGTGGTTAATTCAGAGATGAGATGTTAATGTTAAGTGTTAAAGTGTATTTAAATGCTTTATGTTGAAACAAATTAGTTCCATTTTGGAATTCCAATGGTAAACCTATTACAGTTATGAGCTTAAGTATTTTAAATGCGCATTCTGATTCTAAGTATTCTCACTGATTTTGCATTGATTTACTGGTATTCACTACGTTTCAAGATTTAGAAGTATATGTACATATTTCTGTACTTATTTTGATTCATTGACCAGGAAATAATGTACCACATGTGAGAATTTGATATATGAATATAAAAGCAGCTTGCAAGAGTTAAATAAGACGTGGAAAGTATACAAATATTATAACCTGGTTGTAAATGCAGGTCAAGTTTTGTTCGTTGTGGAAACTCCTTGAAGACGATTCAATGATCTCGATAAATGGCGAGCCAACCCAGGTGGCTTTCTGAACTCTGGGTCCTGTCCACTGAGTTTTGGTAGGATGGTAGAAGTTGCTTCCAGGACATACACACACACTTATTTGACTTGACCACGTTGACATTGATTTTACACTTAATATGAGAATTGAAAAGGAACTTGCAGTAAATATACCAATATATAAATAAATATAACTTCTTATGAACCTAGTAGTGAAGGTGTATCTACCCAGGAGGGGGTTACAGTTCCATGCATTTACTAATATAGTGCATCTTTTATCAGACCTGGTCATGGCTGGTTCATGACCCTATTGATAAAATGCAAGTTTTATCATGTTGAATACACACACACACACACAAACAAACAACAGCTTTCACGTGTTTGTGTATCATATAGCGCAGCACCAGACTGAATGCACTGCTTTGACACGCACCAGTTGCAGTGCACTCAACACAGAAGAGAACAAGGACACGGCTGTTATTACTCGCACGGATCTCCATCTGTCTCTCTGTCGCTCTCATCCTTCCATCTACAATTTTGAGTCATCTCTCTTTGTAGTATTTCGTCCGTTCCCTATTCCCATCTACCTGTCTCTGATCTGCTGCTGACATCGTAGCATCAAAGGTGTTGAAGAGGATTGCCATCTCACCTTCATCCCCGCAGGTCCCTTCATCGTCTACAAAGAGTGGAAAGTGCAAAGGCTAACTATGGCTTTCACACATTGTCTCTGTCCTCCTGCTCCGTGTCTTGTTCTCTTCTCTGCTGTGCGCTCAGTTGCTATGAGCAAAGTATCGTAACAGAAATGTTTTGGTTGACCCCCAGAATGAAACCTTCAGATCTGCTGTTTTCCATTTGTTTTCCATTTGAATGTGCAAAATACCATGTAGAGCAGAGCTTGCCAAGTAAATTTGGCCAAGGGGCAATTTTTTTCTGAGCAAGTGAATAGTGGGCCAAAATATCATATCCTCATAACCTTTTAAATCTCAACAGCCCAAGCCAGTAGTAAAATAGGTAATTTAAAGCATTTAAACGATGCAGGATATAGCTCGGTAGTCATTGTGAAGTCTCGGGTCTCGCAAGATTCACAAATTGCTTCATGGTACCACGCTCCCCTTAGAACAATGCAGCAATAGTGTCATTTTAGATGTTATCAGTACCATGATGGCTGAATCTGCAAAAAAAGCAGTAGGGAAAACCAGTGCCTGAGTAATCAATGCAAGTTTGTCTTTACTGCTGTGACATAGCAGAACTGTAGCCTCCCGCTGCACTGGTTGGTCAAGAAGCTCCATGCAAATAGCTAGACAACACTTACTGTACTACTATACTATAAAAAAACACGAAATTTGTTATCAATGGAAAAAAAAAATTGTAGGAATGGAAAATATCACCATCAGAATTAATTGAAATGACTTAGTTTTATTCAATATTATAAGTATATTGGCATATTTTCACATGTCACTCTTTGATTTATTGTGAGTTTATTCGCTATTTTTCTTAACTTGATGTCTAAGCTCATCACTGCTCTACTTCCTTTTCATGATTAAAAGGCTGTTTTCAGCTGTCATGTGACCATGTTTAGTAAGGCATAATCACATTCAGCCGAATTAGGAATAAAACAGATACAGTTTTATGGTATTAGTTTTATTATTAACGCATATATACATATTTCAGTGGGATTACATTGGATTATAGGACATTTACGCACATTAAGGCCCTTGGATGTGATGTTACAGAGGACCGGAAGGCTTGGACCTTACAAGATCAACCTCCACACACACACACACAGCCACATATGCACCAGCCTCTACCCTAAACCCATTCCTCATCTCTGCAAAAGCAGACACTAAGTGAATGGACCTCACTAAAGGCTTTTTAATAGACCGCTTTGTGTGGGGAAAACTCACAGTGATGGGGGGGGGGAGTCAGTTTCCCAAGGGAAAGAAGGGGGGAAGGGAAGAAAGAGAGAAAGGGGGGAAGCAAAGTGAAAATGGCTCATTGAAAAACTAGCAGAGCAAGGAATCAGTAATGGCTGCACTGAACTACCAGCACAATTAAACATTTAATTTTCCATTCAGCAAATGACAATTTTGTGTTGAACTTGTTGAAAATAATAACTGTCTTAGCTCTAATGTGACCGGCTATTGTATTTTTCGTGACAGTCAAAGTGGTTTGAAATAATAAAAAAGTAAAGATACTAAATGAACTAGATCAGATTTCAGAATCACATTTTTATAATAATACAGTTGTGATGATAAAACATTTGACTACATCAGCCTCAGGAAGGCAATAAATATGTTTGCTGTTGTTCTCCGCTGCCAAGTGTGTGAATGAAGACATTTATTACAACAGAGACATGAAGGATTAGCAGAGGGCTTCAACCATTCTCATGGTAATGCCCAGAGCTGGGAGAGCACAGATAAATGCAAACGCTCACCTTATCAAAACGTCCAGACCTTAAACACTACTCCTTAGCAGCATTGACAGACCGACTGAGAGACCCTGACAGCATGCAGGAAACAGACAGGAGAGAGAAAGAGATCCCATAGCTGTGGCAGCTTATGGCCTCATTCAGAAATCATTCAGGAGAGTACGAATCAGAGTCGATCGCAGAAGGTAAGAACCCACTCTCCGCCCTATGAGGTGCATCATCTTACTCCACCCAGGTGCACCTCCACTACTACGTCTACAGTTGGAGCATAGCTGCCATCTGTGTTTGTGTCCGTTTGTTCTCCTTCATCCTCAAGATACACCTCTCAGCATGGCATTCGTTGTGCCAACCTTTGCCCATGTTTCAAATATCACAACAGCAAAGTCTGAATGAATGCAGCACAGGAGCACCGTGCTGGAGTCGATTTTAATGCTTACTCTTGATACTTTCCCCCATCATTTCTAAGATTGTGCTGCTAGCCTTTATTGCTCGGCTGTAAGTGAACACAATTGATTTGTTTGATAACAGTAATGTAGTTTTTGATTCCTCTTGTTTGTGTGACACGTGAAACAATCACGTCGTACACAACAAATGAAAAAAGCAACAAGCATAAGTCTGAATAGTACTAAATCACTATTTACGCAATGTGGTTTGTGCTGCTGCATTGCCCAGAATTCAAATATTGCACTCCCCTCTTATCCTCTCAGTTTTATAAAAAGACGCCCATTGAATGTCTGTAGAGGCTCTCATTCTGAAAAACAGGTGGTCATCGTCACAGCAGCCAGTGTTAATTCACTTCAGGGGCATTTTTTTCATAGCAAGGAAAGCTGAGATTTGTTTTTATCTATGAGGAAACAAATGAAAAGCTAGGTACCTAATTGAGTATTGCTTGTAATTTAGATAAGACTGCAATACAAACCTTACAGGCAATTAATGCTAAGTAGGACCAGAGAAGGTGATAAAAAAAGGTAAAAGTCTAAGAGATCACCCAGTTTCTCAGTTAGTACTATCCCAGGACACTTGCTGTAACAGCTTCAAACTTCCTCATGAGGGGAAATAAATGCCTATAATTAGAATTTTAAAAGAAGTCATCTCTCAAAAACCATCCTATTTCCTCTTTAAGATATATTGGTATGATTTTATTATTATTATTTGTCGTGGTTCACGTTCCTGTTTGACAGTTTCAGGATCCACTGTCTGCAGAGTGTCATGTCAAGTCAGCCGGTACTCGTCTCACTATGCATTATCTCGGTTTGGACTACTTTTGATTTTTTCACTTTGTTTCACAGTTTTTCTAGTTCCTCATTTTTCCTTCTCTTCCAGTTTCTGCCTCAGAGCTTTGCCCAGCCAGCTGCCAGCCTCTACTCCCTTAGTTCTCCATCGTTCCTTTGTTGGCTTAGTTTGTTGATTTTTGTAAATAAATCCTTTTGTTACCTTTTTGCAATCCTGGCTTCTGCCTTTTTTGGGTCCCCCCGTTTAGTTGTTTTATAACAGTTACGGTACGCTCTGGCCAAAACTATGGACCCAGCGGAAACAGACTCTCTCCAACAAGCACTCGCTGTTCAGGGAGCAGTAGTTAACTGACAGGGGCAGGTCCTTGGCGAAATCATGGACGCTATACAAACTCTCACTACCGGTGTCGGCCACCTCACGCGCCAATTTGGCGGCACGTCTTCGTCATATCCAGTTTCCACTCCAGCACTTCCTGACGTGAGGAATCTGACTCGACCCACTCCTTCCACCAGCGCACCCCACCGTAAACCGGCGATCCTGGCCCCCGACACCAGTTCTTAAGACAATGTAGATTAGTTTTTGAACACCAGCCAAGCACTTATGCATCTGATAGCTCCCGTCTTGCTTTTGTAACCAAACTCGTCAGAGGTAAAGCCGCTCAGGGGATTAATGCACTATGGGAATCAGACTCCTCTGTATTGAACTCTTTTTCCTTCCTTTTCTTCTGAGATGTGCAAAGTTTTTCACACTCCTTTTAAAGACTCTCGTTCTGCTAATAGACTATTATCCATTAAACAAGGAAATCATTCAGCGGTGTGTCAAGAGTCCACAGACAGCCCTCCTCCCAGTCTCTTCCCTCCAGGATCCTCTCTCCAGCCACTCCTTCACACCCTCCTCCGACGCCTGCTCCTGCCTCCTTCTCCGACGAACCCACTAGGCAGCACCAGACTTTCCCCAACGAGCGGCAGAGGCGACTGCAACTTGGACCCCAATATTTGTTTTTTATTTTAACCTGTCCCGTCCAGTGCCTAGGACATGTAGTATCGCATGCCTTGTGGTGTTGAACAGATTTGCTGTGCACGGGTAGAGTGTGACACTCATGCTGTAGTTATTATAAATTTTATTCTTTTTCATTTATTTTCCGATTGTGTGGTGTTGGGTAGCCGGACTGGACGGGGGAATGGGGAGTAGATAGACTGGGGAAGGAAATGTGGAGGAGGTGTGAAAGGGAAACCGGGAAAGAGACAGCGTGAGGGGAACGGTGGGAGAGTAAGAATGGCAGTTATAGTGAAAGTGTGTGAGAGAGAGACAGTCAGACAGACAGAGAGACAGTCAGCTAGAAGGAGAGACAGAGACAAGTACAACAATACCAGCAAAGATACAGGTATGTGTTAACAACATGATACACTAACAACATTGGCCTTCATTTGAATATTAAGTACCATTTCTACAGTTATTGTTATGAAGAGAAGGAAACTGAGCCTACAACAACTTTGTCAGTTTTGTACTAGAGTGTGTGCATATGTTTGTGTGCGAGAGTGCATATCTGTGTATATGTGTAGGGGTTGTCATTAGATGTGGTTAGGAATCTGAGTGGGAGACCGGGGCCACTGTCTGGCCAGCTCTCGGGAGTAGGCCGATAGGGATCCAGATGTCCTGAGTACCCGCCAGCCACCCATGGCAGTAGAGACCCCCAGCCACCATCCACAGATGAGGGGAGGGATAGAGCGAGAGAGAGAGAGAGAGCGAGGGAATAACAACACAGTACAGGTTAACATAACATACAGATGGTAACAATATTGACATTACATTTGAAAGTGTACATGTACATTAATAGTACATACTGTCAGGGATCGCACCTGTGCCCAGCCAGTCTCCCAGCAGCAGGCTGATAAGGATCCAGACACATAGTGTCCAGCGGCCACACGGGCCAGCAAAGATCCATGGCCACAATCCCAGGGGTAGCTACCCATCCCCCCCGCAGATGGCCGGGCAGGAGGGTGCCAGGCAGAAGCCCCAATGGCAGGAGGCGGTAGGACCACAGACATGGGCCAGGCCATCCCACACCCTGGGGGACCCCTGCACCCAGCACCCATTCAGAACCGTCCAGGGGGACCCCAGGAGTGCCACTGCAGTGGGAGAGCAAGATCCACCCCCACTCCACAGGGAAGGGAGGCCCCCGATGAGCACGGCCCCCCCCCCAGACGCTGGTGGGACCCACACCCCGGCCAGCACGACATCCCTGCGGCGATAGCCCCCAGGCCTGACTCAAAAGTCAGGGCAGCAGTGTTGACATGCAGTGTGGATGCAATGCTGTCAAATTATTTAACGAGTCTCTGGTTCCGAGCGTAGTAAAGTAGTTCCGGGAGAGAGCCAGAGTCACAAAACTGTTTTGCACCATAAACAAGCATGTATATTTTATGTTAACACATTTGCACAATTAAAAAAAAAAAAAACAAAAATAAAAAAAACAACAAAAATCGTGATTTACATTTTTTCCAGAATCATGCAGCCCTAGTAGAAACATACTCCTCCACCTGTTACTCTTCAACACTCATGTGTTCACTCATGTGTCTGAACTTACACTTAAGATTGCTTTTTTTTTTAAAGTATATTCAACTGAGAAAAATATACACAAAACCAAAACCAAAACACAAATACGTACATACAAGACGGTCACTGTGCTGCTTTTAACTTTCCATTTGATAAACCAGTTTATTTGTAGGTGAATATAGGCACCGTGTAAAAATAGGCACTGTCTAACATGGGTAAAATCACAAATATGCTGATTAGCCTGACATGTTCTGGCAACACCTGGTGACCTTTCAGGTTTACTTTAGCTACTTTCCTTGGAAAGTCCTTGTAACACTGAATCAGACGATCGCAGCGATCTCATTGTGAGAGAGAAATGGAGATCCAACATGGTGAGTCCAGGCCATAAAGCCTTCAGTAGGGCTTGGACAACTGTTGGACAGGGTCTCATGGTGCTGCGCCAATGAGAGCTATTGACGGTCATCAACTTCCCAACATCAGGGCTTTGTGTCCCGGGCTTTAGGTTGACTCAAGAGGAGCCTTTGGAGAACCTGATGACTGAGCCCACTGGGAGTGCCATGACCACAAGTTTCAACATTTTACTTTGCAGACAAATTTCCCCCTCACCCCCCCACCAAGAGAGATGTAGCCTCCAGATCTCTCCCCTGCCACCTCTGATTAAGGTGGCCATGGGTGAGACACACCTGTACAGCTGACAGTAGACAGTACTACTGAGTCCACAGATTAATTTTCCTCCATTAAACGGGGCCTTTTTTCTCAAAACCATTGTTATGCTAAATAGAAGATGCACGATTTCCAACTCAATTTAGGCTGAGCTGAGGGCCGGGCAGCTATATGGGCCTCCATTGTCCCAACCGAGCCCTGTGGGACCATGCTAGCATCTCCCTAATGCCAATTAAGCTGGATGGAGAGATGGACAGTGGGATAATTGACAGGCAGGGGAAAGGCAGCTCTCTTCCTATCTGTCTCATCAATGAATGAGAAACTCAGAGTGAGAGGAGAAGTCTGGGATAAGAGGGAGAACAAGGAGGAGAAGGGTAATAACCCCATATAAAACATATAACATCAAGTTTTCAGTTTATGTACATGGCTTTGGCCAAGAAGAGCCTGTTTCATCATGTCTCACGGGATTTATCTGGTTTCACCTTCTTGAGTTGAGACTTCTGGGTTTCTGGTTTTCTCTCTTTGTGGTAAGGATTTTGCTCTGAATGGTAAAGCCCAGGATCAGGCTTGTGTTTTGAATGAGAACAGTACCTTACTTGGGTAGTGCTATGTCAAACAACAACATTCAACACAACACAATAGATACCAATGGAATCTGTAGCTCCTGATCATTCTCTCTCTCTCTCTCTCTCTCTCTCTCTCTCTCTCTCTCTCTCTCTCTCTCTCTCTCTCTCTCTCTCTCTCTCTCTCTCTGCTGGCTTGTCACAGCCAGCCTAATAGGATTTAATAAGCCCCATTTGCATGTCAGCCTTCTAGATTTTATGAAAAAGAGAAAGGCCATGGGAGGCATGGTGATCAGTGGTGGGGTGAGGACCAATAGACAGGTAAATTAGGAAGGAGGAAAAGAAAGAGAGAGAGAGAGCAAGTGTGTATGTTTGATGATAAATTGACTGGTTTACAGGCAAATTTCTTTTTTTAATTTTTTAATTAAAGGTAGAAAACTCTTATACACAGATATTTCAAATGTCACCAATTTGTCCTTTTCTTCGAAAAATGTGCATTTAGTCATTCTGTCATTTATTTTAAATCATGTGTGTCTGTGGTGTGTTTTTTTTTTTCACAAATCAGTGGGTGTTTTGATGTTTAAGTAGTGTCTCCATGCTTGCTGGTGTGAGTGTTAATATTTAGTTGGAGTGCTGAGCTCCATGTCACATGTGTCAAGTGGATTTTTGCGCTTTTGGTTGGATTTTATTAGTGTTAGTGCTATACTATGGAAGGCTATTTCTGCCACTTGGAAGAAAGAAGGCACGCAAAGTCATAATTACGAGATACTAAGCCAAAATGTTGTGATAATTATCATATTCAAAGTCATAATTACCGAATGGAAGGCTATTTCTGCCACTTGGGAATAAAAAAAGTCACACTAGATCATAATTATAAAATGTTAAATCATAATTATAAGATGCTAAGTTATAAATATGAGAGTCTATGTCATAATGATAAGATACTAAATCATAATTATGAGACTGTAAATTCTAATTTTTGATTTAGTATCTCTGTTAAGATAGCGTCTCTTAATTATGAATTAACATCTCACAATTATGACAAGGGTTAGAATTGGGTTTAGGTTAAGCAGTAAACCTTCAGTTGTGATAAAGGAGTAACGTTGGGGTAAAGGGCTTGGGAATGCAATGAGAGTCTCAGTAAGAATGCTACTCGAGAGTGGTGTGTGTGTTGTACTTGTCATGTCGCCACCATCCATACACAAACCAACCAGCGCTATAACAGTCCACCGCACGTTTTTGAGAAAAAACTACTTTTTAAAAGCGGCTGAGTTAACATCGGTGCTGCATTTGAACGGTGGCGACAAATGAAAGCTATATGTGTCCTGTTTCCACTGGACACATAGTGTCTTTTCTGATCTTTTGAGACTATTCGTTGTTTTCCAGCATTAAGTTTTCATTGCCTATGAATACATGTGATCTCAACGCTCTTTGTGAACAACTGGAGCACGTACCCTTGCTTTGGAGGGGTGGCTTCAGGGGGGGAAGAGTGAAATGAAGGATTTCATCAAAAATGTACAAAGTGGACCATACTTTCCAATCTACCCAGATGGTACAAAGATTATTCATATACCAGGGACAGAAACACCTTTCACTCCTTGAAAGATTACAAGGAGGCAGTAGGGAAGTCATACTGTACCAGCACATCACAGTCTACATTTGTACAGCTTAAGAGTTCATCACCTGTTGTAGGTCATTTTACAAGTAATATCCAAACATGAAGAGCTTTCATTTCATTGCATTTCACTGACTCCTATATAACCCCAATTCAAGTTGGGTTGATATGTATAATGTAAATAAAATAAACACATTTTTATTTCCAATAGAACATAAAAAAAAAACATATCAGATGCTGAAACTGAGACATTTTACCATTTCATGAAAGATATTAGCTTATAAAGATTTAACACATCTCAAAAAAGTTGGAACGGAGGCAACAAAGGGCTTGAAAAGTAAATTGCACGAATCAAAAACAACTGGAGGAGCATTTGACAACTAATTAGGTTCATTGGAAACATGTCAGTAACATGACAGGGTATAAAAGGAGCACTTCAGAGAGGCACTCAGATGTAAAGATGGGCAGATGGGCCATCAAATTCAAAATAATCCAATATTGTTCATGAAATGATAAGATGTCTCAGTCTCAACATACAGTATGTTCTATTGGGAATAAAATGTGGTTTTATAGGATTTATACGATTTGCAAAACATTGTATTTTTATATTCATTTTACCGAGCATCCCACTTTGGTATTGGGGTTTTCTGTATTCTGATTCAGAATACTTTATTATACTTTATTAATCCCACATATAAGTATTCTGATTCTTAATTGGAGTACCAATTTATTGAGAGATCCTCCTAATATTTTGTCCATCCTCTCTACAAATATTAAGGGGGAAGAATTACACATCAAAAGTCAAAAGTGCAGCCCAGTTATTGAATCTGCGCTCATTTTCCTTGAAGATGGGGAGGACACATCCAGTGATGAGGAGAATGATATTCCAAAGGATGCAGTGTAAGAAAAAGGAATGCTCTTTCACAATGGTTTTGCTTTTATTTTCTGGCTTAATGTGTCATTTTGATAACATGGTCATGATCTGTCTGATTGTAGGGTGGACGTGCTATCCATGTCAGAAGTGAATTCAAACATGGCACTCTAGATGTCATGCTGTCAGCAGGTCCAACATCTGCCATTCTGACATTTGGGATGGAGCTGTCAGAGGATTTTAAAAGGGGAACGTTCTCTGAAAAGAAGGACCTTCTTCTGATGATGCAGGTGTAATGGCTAGGCTGGCAGGAACCCAAAAGCATGACACAGTGGCAGCAGACAGTTCAGTAAAAGCTCACTTTACTTAGGTCAGGTATCTAGGGTTAAAAACAGGCAGCCAGGTCAGGCAAACAGAACCAGAACAGCAAGCAGGAATCCTGAAGCCAAACAAATGAGCGGGGCAGGTCAGATCAGACAGGCAGTCAGACAATGCAAACAGAATCAGAAACAGAAGTCAGGGATCCAGAGGTTGGCCAAGAACAAAGCAGCTTTGAAACTCGCTGCTGACTTGATTCTGGAGACGTGGAACATGGGGTTTGATTGTCATTGATGGAGGAAGATGAACAGCTACAGGTTGATGATTTTGGAGATGGGAAATGGACTGATGAATTAAGGAGCCAGTTTCTTGAACAGACAGGTTCTGAGTGGAGACTCACACCCATTAACCAATGGAGTACTGGAGCAGGAATATGGCGGCGGTTGGCGGAGCGGCAGTATTGGTTGGAGGAGCGGAGGAGTGTAGTTGTCTCCCGAATCCAGGTGTGTCGGCATCATTAAATCAAGAACTGTACGGAAGGGACCTTGGTGTCAAGTTCTTGAGCAGGGAAGAGTGATGGATGTATCTTCTGGAGCACTGGAATAGAGAAAAACCAGTGGCAGAGCTGGGGAGAGTGTTCTGAGCATATTTGATCCAGATAAGCTGTTCAGACCAGGTAGACGGGTTGCAGGATGCCAGGCAGTGCATCAGGGTCTCCAGGTCCTGGTTCATGTGTTCAGTCTGACTGTTAGATTCGGGGGACGAGTTGAAGAGGGATTTCTGCTCCAGTGAAGCGGGATTTCTGCCTCTGCTGTAGATGACCACTGGAACCTGGACTTGGAGGAGGTGAGGGAGGTGAGTGGAAATGCAAGGCTGCTGTAGTTCCTGATGAAGCGTTGATAGAAATTGGCAAACATTGTAGAGAAACATTGTAACTCTCCAGGATGTAGGTGTGGGTCAGTCCTTCACAGCTTTGATCCTGGCTTTGATGATGAACCCCAGGAATGGGACCTCTGTGGCGTGGAACATGCATTTTTCTGCTTGACAAAGAATTGTTTTTTTATTAGACGATGCAGTACCTGGTGGACATGGACCACATGTTCTTGGCAAGACCTCGAGAAGATAAGGATGTTGTCGAGGTAAAAAAAAAAAACTGAGATGTTGAGCAGGTCTTGGAGGACATCATTGACGAAAGCCTGGAACACAGCCGGTGCATTGGTGAGTCCAACAGCATGACAAGATACTCAGAATTTCCACTAGGACTCCTGTTCTCTGCTATTTGGAGTAGAGGCTTATTGCAGTGGACATGGAAAACCTCTTTCAACAAGAGCTCAGTTCAGAGGGAAGCAACAGAAGGGTTCAGGAGGACAAACACAAAGTTTCTGGGGAATTACCTTCTTGATTGTGAAGGTTAGTTTGGTCATTTACCTTATTGTTTAATTTAACACACAGATTGTTTCATTGTTCATGGTAATCCTAACGTCGAGCTTTCAACTTTAATAAAATTACAGTTCATTCACGTTGGAGGAGATCTTCATGTTTGCCACAGGTGTGCCATGCATGCTCCCTGCATGCCTGGATCCTCTGCCTTGCCTTCAGTTTCTCTCATTCTCACCTTTCCCTGTGTCAAACACATGCGCCAACATTTTAAAGTTGCCTCTGTTGAACAACTACAGCCTCTGTCACATGAATTCCCCTGGCTTTGGGCGTATTTAACTGGTCAGAAAATGTAGGCCAGACCTTTGTTAACAGTTGATTTCTGTATAAGTACAGATGACCCAGCCATTTTTGTTTGATTTATGCAGTCCAGCTATGCACATTGTACAGTAGCTAAAGGGGGGGAGAGAAAGAAAAAGAGCGAGGTGAGGGAGAGACAGAAAAGAAAGACCTGGAGCAAATATACAGTTGTTTTAAGTTTAGAATCAGTTATGTCATGTTTATAGAACTACAGTGTCAATTATACAAGCAGCGGCAGAGATTATTCATAAGAAATCGTACTGTATTGTGTATGTGTGTGTCCTTGAGAGAGTGAGGGAGAGAGAGATGGTAAGGTAAGGGGGATAAAAGGTCCAGCCAAAAAAAAGTGTTGCACACATCTCCACACACTCTGTAATCTCCATGTATGTTGATAGCTGATGTTTATTGCCATGTAATAGGATCAGGATGAGGCAACATCAGTATCAAGGCAAACATCTCTCTCTCTCTCACTCACACACATCAAACATAGCTCAGGAAACACTGGGATCCAGGAGAGATGAGAGGACTAATCCTTTTAGCCTTCTGAGAAATCTCCTCCTCCTCTCCCTCGTTTTTATATTACAGGCCTGCTTTTTCAATCCTTCTCTCTGCCTTTCTCTTCCTTCTCTGCCCTGACAACATTGTTTTCACAGACACACACTCCCCTCTGCCGCTCTCAAAGAGTTAAATATACATTCCAAATGTATGTGCGTGTGTACATTTTGTGTGAAGTGGAGATTGATCTCGGTTTGCTGAGAGATTAGATTGATAAATCCTCCTTTTCAACCAGTCCTCCTCCCACCTACACTTTTCATCCTTCATCCTTGCGCAGAGATTCCTTCAGAACGATCTCTTTCTCGTTTCAGCTCAACCTGTTTAGGCCTGTGTTTTGTTTTGGTTCCGTTGCGTTAGTTCAGAATGATAGAGCTTCACAACTTTATCAAATATGGTAAAGATATTCATAAACATCTAAGGATGCTTCCTAATGATCTTTGTGACGAATGATATGTTGTCTACAAGCATCAAAACACAAAGATCGTGAATATTTTGTTCATGATTAAAATGTTTTTTTTTTTTCTTCTTGCCACTCTAAAGAAAAAACATTGTAATATTAGAAGAATAAATTTGGAACATTATGAGTAAAAATATGAATATTCATAATTTTACAAGAATAGGGTAAGATAAGATAATAGGGTAAAACATGAGCAAATTGTGGGATGATAAAAGAGCAGTATGGTTCAAGATAATAAAACAATGAATGTACAATATAGTAGATATCGACTATTAAGATGATAAAAAATAGAAGAGACTATATGTACATCAAGTAAGCAGAATATATACAGGGTGTACTATTTACAATGTAAACCAAGTTGTAAAGAAAATAATATTATGTAATATTATGACTTTTTTCTAGTGGTGTATACCTCCATCCACATGATGTGACAGCTAAATCCATCATCAGTTCATCATAAGAGTCCATTTTCCGTAAAGCATTTGGCCTGTTGTCTTTGTACTGACAACTTTGGAGATGCCATGCTCAAGGGAGTTCCACTCATTCTGGATCCAAAATATTAATTGTCAATCTAATTGTTTCTTGGGAAATTATTAAAAATGTGCTAATGAATGGCATGTAGATGTAACCGGCAGCAGTTTTGCAGTCAACCACTAACAGCCATTTCCTCCTCCACAAAAGAGAGGTTTTCCTTCAAGTCTGTGTGATTCTTTCTTTGGAAGAGACTCAGTTTCTTACACAATCTTTTCAAAGCCTTGCTACTGATGCTATTTCCTTATTTGTGAAATCAAACCAAAGTATAACATCACAAGATGCTCCACCTTTCTCATCTTATCACAGTTTGCAGCTGAGCATCTGAGATTTTGTTTGAAAATCGCATGATAAATTTAACCTCGTAATATTACAGCTTTATTCTTAATTATCTTTTCTTTAGTATGGCCCTAATACTCTGGCGTACCTTCTTTCTTCTACTGCTATATAAAATATAGCATTTATTTACTCTGTAAAACGTATTAGTGCAAATCATAACCACAGGTTCATGTAAATGTTTACAGTTGCACAAATCCCTGTGTGTCTTTAGAGCTGTAGTGCTGCATGAATTTACTTTGCTCTGATTGGAAATTAATTAAAACAGCCACAAACAGACAGCCGCCTACAGGGAGCCACTGGCAAAACACTGACGGATTACTGCTCTGAGGGGGAGGAGGAAAAATCTGGTGCATTTCCTGCGACCTTTCATGTCATGGATCACATCCGCCTAAGTCTATTCAATGGCATCATTTGGACCAGTGATACTAGTGCTGTTAATCTGTAGTATCAGAGCACCCGAATGCTCGTCCCTGTTTCCACTGTGATGTTTTGACAGTATCATGGAGGCCACCTAGTGTAATATTACAGTTTTCAGGCAATAAAAAGAATCAGTCAATACTTCCAATTATAACGCACTGAATTAAAAAAAAAAAATACTAAGCACGTAAATCCTGAGGTAAATTTTTTATGGTTTTTCATATTATTTAGTACTTTATCACAGACACTCCAATGACTCCACTTGAGTATAATCAACAAGACTGAATCAGAATTGCAGCAGTCTGCTCCAATGCTCTTTATTTCTTATTAAGCGACCTTTTTACACAAAAATGTGATATCTCATGCTTCATGACTGCAGTACCGATTTAAAAAATATGGAATTGCCCACCTGCATTCTATGGCACATTACCATATCAACATGGCAACTTTCAGATGTGCAGTCATGTTTGGGCAATGAGACAGATCTTTCAGCTGCAACTACTGTGTTTGAAAATATTATTTAAATTTATCATGAATATTTTAAGACATTCCTATTACTATTCATAATACTATACAAAATCTATTCATTAAAAGTATGAGAGTGGGCTGAAAAGTTTCTTGGCTGACCATAATGCACTTTTGACCAAATGTGGTCAATTTTTCAACATATTCTCCACTATGGTCTATCTACTTCTTCTATCGGTGTTTGCAGCTTTTAGATGACCTTGGTATAGAAGCTCTCATTCTAACTGTCAAAAAAGTCCTCAACAGTTTATATATCCACTGTCCTTTTTGTCTCTGGCTCAAACTGATGGGATTCAACACTCATCCTGGGTTAGGAAACCTTCAAGAAAACCAACTGGTTATGCTTCCAAATGCTCTCCTGTTACATGACCAGCTTGGTGCGCTTTTGATCAGGGCTCAAAAGCTGTGGCACCCACTCAGCCGAAACCATTGACGTGCCAAGTTCAATCTGCAGAATGATTTCTACTCCTTCATGGAAGATACTTACAGCATTGGCTATCTGATTAACACTCAAATGTCTGTCATCCATCACCATGTGGTGAACACGATCAAGGTTTTCTTGGGTGTTGGCTGTAGCAGGATGTCCGCACCTTGGGTCACTTTCAAGACTATCCCTACCCCTTTTGAATTCACATGCCCACTACTGAACAGTTGATAAAGCTGGAGCATCATCCCCTAATGTACAGTAGCAACCGTGTCAGCATGAATGTCTTGGGGGCTAACCCCTTTGTTGCTGCAAATGTTTGGTAACTCCCTGGTAAAAAATTTTGTCTATGTTCATGAAATGTCTCTAGAGGTGATTTTTAAATTCCTCAGGTAGCCATCAAATGTGGGTATATCTGTAGGAAAAAATGCAGTTAGTATAACAAAAACTTGATTTTAATGCATGCCCATTTTCATTGCTTTTGCATGACTTCTATTAACTTTTCAGCCCACTGCCGTACACTGGACCAGAACTTCTCATGTGTCTGACAGCCACTCCGCTCTGCCTCTGGTTTACAAAGTGTTAACCAGTCCATCTCCCTCAGGCAGCCAATAATGTTAAAGACTAACTGACGAGCAGTTTAAATAAGCCCTAATTAGAGTACAGCTGGTAATAATTGGGCAGGCGGCCTGAATGCTAATTAGTGTTTTAAAAAAACACAGTGTGTGTGTGTGTTACTGTGTAAATGAATAATCTCAACAGGGGGGCTGATGAAGCCCATACTTTAAAGAAGCAGACAGAGTGAAAGAGAGAGAGAGCAAGAGGGAAAGTGGAGCAGAGAAAAGATAAAGTGCCACCCCTCCTCATTCTTTTGTGATGGCATATGGTCTGCGGGTGGTTGTCTCTGCATGGGAGTGACAGGGCAGAGGGCAGGTGTGTGTATGTGTGTGTGTGAGCTGAACTCACTCCTAACAAGACTAATTGATTCTGTAGCCTCGCATTATCTCCCCCCATCTTCAACACCATTTTTTTCTTCTTCTCTGTCTCTCATTGTTTGCGTTGAGAGGTGTCTCGAAAGCAGCAGTAACAGATTTCCCAACTGCTGCAGAGACAGGCCCACGATAGGGGGGGGGGCAAACATGTCGGTTGTCCTGGGCCCATGGGGGCAGAACTAGGCCTTCCAACCGATATATTATCAGCAGAAATAATTTTTCAAAATAGGCTTATTTGTGGAAAAAAATAATATAATATTGTCCTTGAAACAGTGGTCAAGAACACCACGGGGTTTGGCCACTGACACAACTTTGGACTTAGTTTGACTTTGTTTGAGTAAAATGTCAAAATGTCTGTTCAGCATAAGTCCGTTGCACAGAAGAGAAAAGAGAAGAGGATAGTAGAGGCTTTAGAGATTTTATGAAAAAAATATTTAAGGAAAAGGTGATGATAAGGCTAGAACAAGTGCTGGAACAAGGGAGTGCTGAGCAGTAACATCAGTCTAGAGCGAGGTAAGAAGCAGTGCAGTCATTAATGTTTACCAGCCTTGTAATACTACCTAACTGACCAGCACTAATTTTAATGTCCATTAGCTTGTATAAATGACACAACATGTTCTGATGAGAGTAATATGGGGGGGGGGGGATATATTCATTTAACTCATTTAACTCAGACCTGGGCATGATATGGTCCGCTGGTCGCATGAGGTTAATTAGAAATGAGAAATTAAACATAAATAACTGGGATCTAGATTGCAAAGTGCACCTAACATTTCCATAGTTTCAGCATTGATGTATCTTATCAGTCCA
Source organism: Brachirus orientalis (assembly GCA_016785285.1). NCBI lineage: Eukaryota > Metazoa > Chordata > Actinopteri > Pleuronectiformes > Soleidae > Brachirus > Brachirus orientalis. The sequence continues at coordinate 536,816 of JAFBJR010000099.1, read as the reverse complement.
TTCATTCATCTCCCTGCCTCCCAGCTCTCTCTCTCTCTGTCTGTCTGTCTCTCTCTCTCTCGTTCTTTCTTACACACAAACACAGATGGGCTGATTTGTCTGCTCCTTTTCTCCACACAGTGTGTGCAGCTTATATCAAATGATAACAATCAAAACGATGTTTGCGGTATTTTTCTTCAACGAGCATCTCAGTTTATGTTCAGTAGACAGCATTAGCTTGCTAGCACCCATGCCTATTGATAAACCCAGACACGGCACAGTATCCCTGTTTTTTTATCTTATTATCTAACCAATGAAGCACTGCCACCCTTGTATGTAAACTTGCTGCTCGAAAAAATTGCACCGCATTAGTGTGTATGTGCAAGAGTGTGTGCACCAGGCAGGTGGGATGGGGGTGTCAGGCAATATACTCACTATACTACACCACAATATAGTATTGTTGTATTCATTATATAGTATAGTAGTTTCATATTTTCAATACAGGTAGTTCATATTAATTAAATAATATTTGCCTTGCCATTAATTTAGTTTATTTGTGTTTGGATGGTGTCCTATATATACCAAAATTATACCATTTACTGCTTTTTTATAAAGAGATAAAATGAATATTGAGCAGAATTTAGTTCAACCAATTGGTCCAGCCCTCAACAATATTATATGTATCTCATGTGGCCCCTTTGTGAAAATAATAATCCATCCCTGATTTAACTATTGTCCAAATGCTGTGGGTTGGGGGGCCCATCTTAGCATTAATCACCAAACCTCAGACATACAATGCATGTATATCAATATATTTTATAATAGCTCTCATCATTTCTCATTATTTATTTGGAGCCATATAAATTTAAACAGGGATGGTTTGTGCTAAATGCTAATATTTGTTTTTCAATATGCAAACAATGGTAAATGGTGTCTATTTATATAGTCTTGATGACCATTCACCTGCTTTACACTACAGTTTTTCCATTCACCCATTCACATCACCCATTCATACAGCACATCTCTCACACCCATTCACATGTGGCCAGCACAGCTGTCAGGATTAATGTAGGGTTAAGTGTCTTGAACAAGGTCACACAAGCAAGTAGACTAGCGGAGCTACGAATCAAACCTGCAACCTTCCAATTGAGAGACAACTGACCCACCATTACCAATGCCAACATGTTTTTTAGGGTCTGCTCTCACAAGGTGCGGAGGACCTTATTGAAACTCAAGGAGTTCTTCTTCATTTTCCTCCAAATGAATCACATTTTTGAGGGTGTAAACATGCTCAAAAACTCATCAGTTCTGGTAAAAATGTACGTCTGAAAGGGGTTCAGTGTATGGGCATGAAAAAAAGGGAAGTTGGAGGGGCTAAAAACGAACGCAAAAAAACTTTCATCAGGTCAAGTGTTGCCAGGTTTCGCATACATGAATGAAAGTCGGTACATGCATTTATTATGTAGGGACAGTCAAAAAAGTGAACGGTGACCCAAGGACGAAACCCAATTAGGAAGGCTGCCATTTTGAGTTGGCAATTTTGCACCTCTGGTATTTGAACGAACTTGTCCTAGAGCTTTTGTGCAATCATCTTCAAACCTGGTGAGGTCACTGTAGACAAGTTAAGGGTCTAAAGTTAGTGAAAGTTTTTCTTAATGTTGCATGGTGTACGAGATAGGGGGCGACAGAATTGGATTATCATATCCAACTCAAAATCAGTGAAATCACTCAAGACATATGGCAGATTAGACGTGTCACAAAGTCATGAAATTTTTGTGAATGTATCAGATGTGAAAATTTACATCTGAAAGTGGTTTGGTGAATGGGCGTGGAAAATTGGAAGTGGGAGGGGCTAAAAACAGATGCAAAAAAAATTTCATCCGGTCAAGGGTTGCCAGGTTTAACGTACATGAACGAAAGTTGGTACACGTGTTTATCTGGTAGTGACACTCAATCATCCAATCATACCTTAAGGACCTAGTTTTATCAAATCAACAAATCACTTTGATCCCAAAATGCAGGCTTACTTGTGGTTTACATCTGTAGTCCATAAGAGTAGAATGGGAGGCAGAGACTTCAGTTACCAGGCTCCTCTCCTGTGGAACCAGCTCCCAGTGTTGTTTTGGGAGGCGGACACCCTCTTCTATGTATTTAAATTTAGACTTAAAACCATCCTTTTTGATGAAGCTTCTCTTTAGAGCTGGCTCAGGGAAACCTAAATCTTCTATTTATGCTACTATAGGCCTAGACTAGTGGGGGAATTCCTGTGGTCCACTCACACTCACTCTCTCACACTCAGGGTATGAACATGACTTTATTACATATTTATGTAATATAATCATTGTTCTTTCCCTATGTAATATATCTGCTTCTGGTCTCTCTCTTAGGTCTCTACCTGCCCTCCCTATTTTCCTTTCTCTCCCCATTTCCGTCCCCCACCTCTCCTCTGTGCCCCATTCTTCCTCTCACCCAACTGGTGAAGGCAGATGGCCAACACCTTTGTCTGGTTCTGTCAGAGATTTCTTCCTGTTAAATGTTTTTTTTTCTCTCCACTGATGCCTAGTGTTTGCTCATTATTTGAACTGTTGGATTCCTCTTCTTTGTAATATTGTAAAGGTTTCTGCCTTACTGTGCACAGTGCCTTGAGATAATGTATGTTGTGATTTGGCCCTATACAAATAAAATTTAAATGAAATGAATTGAACTGAACTGAACTGAACTGAACTGAATGTTGGTGCAAGATGAAAAGTAAAGGAATTTGTTAGTCAAGTGATAAACTATTTGGAAACATGTACAGAGTCCTCAAAAAGATACAGCAATATTTCTGGTTGGAAAACAAGTTGAGAACCAACCAGACAACAATAATAATAACTCCTTCAGCTCCTTCCTCTGCACTGGCCCGAGACACAATAGGATTCAAAACCCAGACAGAGTTTAAAACTACTTGAAATTACTTGAAATACTAATAACTATGTTGAACATGTCATCTTGGATAGCTGTGTGTCTCTAATTGTTGGATAATTAATTTAATATCCAGTGGATTAGAATTATGGGCAATTGTCCCTTAACAACCTTAACAAGTTCTTGATTAGTGTCTTCAGCCTCATCCTGTGGCTAAAATGATCCTTCAATTAAAGATGGAAACCTCATCAAGAGGGAGTGTGGGCAATGAGGGGCTCTTGATGGACAGCTGAGGGTAATGGGATTTTAAAGAGGTTACCTCAACCTAATGAGGAGAAGGACGTTAAGTTGGAGGAATGGTGAGCATGGAACATTGGTAGGAGTTTGAACTGTGGACAGTGGATAAATAATTAAAATATGTTTCAGTTAAGCATTTAAGAAAACTGCAGGTGCCATTAGAAACAGACTTCACGTGGTCACGTGGAATAACAGTGACCACAAACCAGTGTTCTTAAATATTTAACAACTTTAATACAAGATAAATGAATAAATTGTTTTTTCTACCCCCAAAAAAGGTCTAAACTTTGCTTTGTTCTGCCCTAGTGACCCATTTTTGTTCAGAGCAGCGGTTGAGATGCTTGGAAAAAAATAATTTTTGAATCTGCACTGTAATGGATTCTGCAGAAATTATGCTGATAATTGACATATGCCACATGTTGATGGAAGCCCAAGTATTGGTCAGGTGTTATATGAATCTGCTGGGCTGAGTGTTGACAGCACTTACATGGAACAAAATAAAAAAGGTCTAGTCAAGTCAACGTTAATTTTATGCTCATCTACTCCTTCATCAATGGCTTGTCCTTATTTGAGGGTAACATGAGGGGCTGGAGCCAACTCCAAATGGTGTTGGGGCAAGAGCATGTCAGACCCTGGATGAGATGATGAAGGTAATAGTGATGATGGTTGTAACTGTTATTAATGATATTTATTATTATGTTACTCCTTTGCAAATGCTCTCTTTGTAAATTTGATGCTTTGTTTGTAATCGGCGGAACATGTGTCGTAAATAAAACTGACTTGACTGTATCCTGACCCTCACATCAAAGTTGAAAAAACAAAACAAAACCTTTTTTACAGGAGAAAAGTGGGAGAAAGCAACAGAGGATAGATCCCTCTTCCAGGACAGACAGACAATAGGTGCAGAAGGTTTCACATGTACAGAAACAAATTGAGCACATCACAAAAATATAAAATTTACAAAAAATAGAGACAAATAATTCACAGAAATGTTAAATGTAGATGATAGGAATTATAACAGAAACTATAACAATGCATACAATCACAGAAACAAACAAACAAAAAAAAAACAGGACGACTGATGAAAGAAAATAAAAGTCATTATAAAGCGAACACTCTTCAAACAATCTCCAAACACAAGAAGAAGAAGATGACGATAATGAAGATAAGTGACAGTGAATGCAAGAGCAAGAGAGCGGTGGGACTGTGACATTGTTTTCCCGTAGTAGTGTCTTGGTTGTCTGCATTAAAACAGAAGAGTGGTGTTTTGAGATTTTCCCACTCTGGGAGCCGTTTTCAAAAAAAATAATATAGGATGTATTGCTGGTTCTGTGTGGATAAAAACCTGATATGATAAAGAAGCAGATTCTCTTGAACTCGCTTACATGTGTACAGCCCCATATAAACATTTATATATATTTACAACATTAATACAAGCTTGTTAATTATTATGTTAATATTTTAATTGTTTGCTGTATGATTTGAAACAATTACATTATGTTAATTTAATAGGGACAGATGCAGAAACAAAGTGTGTGGCAATTATCAGATGTAATGTATAATTAAACTTCTATATTCTATACATTCAAACACAAAGCTTTGGGTGTTACAGGACCATTGTGTTTAAGGTCACAAGGTGTTTGTATGTAGGTACAAAAGTGGTGTTTGTAGGTATAAAAGTTGTGTGTGTGTCTGTGTGCGTGGGCACCCATGTTTCATGACTCTGACATGGTGACAGGACGATTTCCTTGGCCTTGTCAGACAGATAAATGTTGTAGATCTCCCATCACACACACACACACTGGCTATATGGAGATAGGAAGGTGGCTGACATTTATGGCACCTCGGGTGCTCATTTCTCCTGGCCAATCAACCCGACTGAAAGGGGGGAATGAAGATAAGGCCTTTTGTCTGGTCTGACAATGTCCTACTTATACTGCCACAGGAGACCATTTGGTGTATGAGACTGTGTGTGTATACTTATGTGTGTGCTGGGTCTATCCTGCCCTTTTTGGACAGGGAACCCCTCAGTGAAACAGACCAAGGGTGCGCACATACCTGTATTTCCAGACTAATATGTTAGAATGTTGCACTTGACCTGAGTTCGGTTCTTTTGCTGCAGTTGAGACTTGACAAGATCTAAACATTACACGCTTATAAACAGTTTTTCTGATTGGTCCGAAATGTGCTGGGGAAATAGGGAATTTGCTTGTACAAATGGAAAAATTAATGAGATGAATCAAAGGTTTTGTTTACCATGGAGCTGTATTTTGTTTCATTTAGATGAAACGGGCATCTAAATTAAAAATGTCTTTTGCCTTGGAGTTTGACAGTTTCTTTATGACTTCTGCTATTTGTACTTAACTGACCTCCATAATACCTTACCTTAAAGTCAGATTTATTGATTGATTACTGTGTGATGTAAAGTTCCATATATTTAAATCTCTAGGGTTAGGGTTAGGGTTAGCTGGTGCTAAGCTGCATGGTAGCTAGGCTGCTGCTGCTGGTGCTTGGCCAGGTAGTACCTGGGCTGCTCCTGCTGGTATTAAGCTGCATGGTAGCATGGCTTCTGCTGCTAGGCTGGGTGGTAGCTTGACTGCTCCTGCTGGGGCTGGACTGGTGCTAGGCTAGGTGGTAGCTGGGCTGCTCCTGCTGGGGCTGGACTGGTGCTAGGCTAGGTGGTAGCTTGACTGCTCCTGCTGGGGCTGGACTGGTGCTAGGCTAGGTGGTAGCTGGGCTGCTCCTGCTGGGCCTGGGCTGGTGGTAGGCTAGGTGGTAGCTTGACTGCTCCTGCTGGGGCTGGACTGGTGCTAGGCTAGGTGGTAGCTTGACTGCTCCTGCTGGGGCTGGACTGGTGCTAGGCTGGGTGGTAGCTTGACTGGTGCTAGGCTAGGTGGTAGCTTGACTGCTCCTGCTGGGGCTGAACTGGTGCTAGGCTAGGTGGTAGCTGGGCTGCTCCTGTGAAGGGTTAAGTATATGAGCATTTCCAATTTAAGTGAGTAAATAGAAAACAATGCCATAAAGCTGATGATAAGAGTGCTGCATCCAGACACCAAGATGTGTTCTGGAGGCATATAATGACCTATTTTCTGGATGGTTTGTATTCCAAAGACACATCAGGTAAGCTGCGTGGTTACTTTATTTAGCCCAATTATAAGTCTTGACTCTTTTCAATGTCTCTAATTACCAAAGTTGTTTCTGGTAGTGGAATCAATGCAACAGCGCCATTACCCGGTTTGTGGGTTCTGCTGCTGGATGCTACTCTTAATTCGTATACACACCTTCTGTAGGCGAGTTCAGCTGATTTTTGCTGGAATAGCGTGCAGTCACTGGGTTTACACAAGCCTATTAGAACCAATCTAGAGGAGAAACGCCCCCAGTTTTGGAACTAGGTTGTTGGAGACCAGCTCATCTGGACTGTGAGGTCCAGATCCAAAGATCCAAAGGCCTGACCACATTGAGCAGTAAGACAAAGACATTCCTCAGCAGAGGGTGACTCTAGCTCCCATTGGTATTGGTGCCCACCAGCACATTTTTATAAGTCTAGGACATACCTATGTCCACCCCTTCCATGCCTGACCTCCCAAAATAGTGCCTATTTCATCCTTGCTGGCAGAAACCAAACCTGTCCTGAAGAGCAGCAGCCAGCCATGCTGTCACCTCCACTGGTCACCACTCAATGAGCAACTGGGTTGGGAAACAGGAGAACAGGAGAACAGACAAACAGACGAACAGAAGTTTGGTTCGATGTGCACCAGAGCAGCATTACTTCACATCTTGGGACATTAGCCAGATACTATGTTCAGTGGGAGGATATTACATTGTTAGCAGTAAATGGTGTTAAGATGGTGTCAGGTGGGAAAGGGGGTAAAGCACTCATTTAGGATGATATCACCCAAGTAAAAAAGGGGACAGCAGCCAGATGCAGGAGAACTAATAATTGTGTCAAATTTGCCTGCAGCACTTTGAGGTTCACCATCAGCTGCTGAACATCTTAAAGGAAGAGCGTAGTTTAATATATGAAGCCATCATCATAATGTATCACAATTGAATGGCTGAGACGGCACTTAGGTAGTGGTAGAGTAATTGGTATTCAGATAATAATAATAATAGAATCATATCATGAGCAGGATTTTTAAAAGGATGCATCGTGAAATCTTACCTTGATCCTCTCTCTCTCTCTCTCTCTCTCTCTCTCACACACACACTCATTCTTGTATATCATCTGTAGGGACACACATAGACAAAATACATTCCCTAAACCTTTACCCTTACATTACACATGACCGCTAAATGCCTAACCATAACCCTTAAAGTAACACAATGTAGTATTTGCTCTCAGGGTCTCCCTAAAGTTGGAAAATGATACTGGCTGTTGCAACTGTCATAAAACAAATGTTGTGCATTTATTGACAAATCAACAATACCAGTGAACTCTGAAGCTGATTCCCATGTCCAGGTACAGTAGCCTAAGCTATAGTATTACTGTATATGCAAATAAGTTCAATTTTTGAAGATATAAAAGGAAAACCTCCCCAAAAAAAAAAAGAATGGTAGCGGTAACTCGACTTATATAACGTACTGACTAACGCATACAATTGCACAATGGTGTAATTGTGCTGTCAATACATGGGATGTACAATATAAGCCGTCATAGATAAATATACTAGGTTGAAAAACTAGGTGCTAGGTTTCTGATAGCCAGGCAGATGCTATCATCAAAAATTATGATCTTACCAAAAATCAATTAGCCCTTTTTCAACGATCCCCACCCAACCCTCACCAAACTGCTTTAAGTCATTAGACTCTTGTTTGGCATTGGTTGTCTTGTAACAAATGCACACTATCTTAACTTAAACAGCATTAATAGCGGGTGCTATGTTGTGTTACACTTACATGGGAATTCAAGTGTTCAAGACAGTTCAACCGCGACTCACTGCGGATATATTTATTTTCTCTTTATAACCATATTAAGCCTGAGGGGCCTCATATACCTGAGGTTTCATATCAACATATGTGTTGACCACTGATTATATGTAGTGTCAACCTCCATGCTCCTTAAAAGGATGAGTGAATTATTAAATGGTGATTTAAGACTAATTCTTATATGTAATAACATTTATCAACTGTATGAAATAAATGTTTCTATAAAATGAGAAAAAAGAGTTGTACATATCTGTTGAAAATATGACGCTTCATTCATTAAAAAGTTAATTGAAGATTTCCAAAGAGCCTGTTGTAATATACAATAATTTATTCAGCTATTGGTGCTGAGTAAATTGACAAACACTTGCAGTTGAGACGGCTGTTTAACAATGTTTGTTTGCTCGATTGTCATATTCATGGAGACAAATATGGGGCACATCTTCATGCCACAGCCTCATTTCTTGTTAGTTGTTTGCTATTATGTAAACAAGGATCCATTTAAATGTCACAACTTTAAGGCGGTGTGTGAGAGACCATTACATTCACAATACCCATTCATGTCCTCCACTCTATGATGTTGCAACAGTGGCAATATTATGTTTATTTTTAGTAATTATTGTTGACATAAATTCAGACTTTCTTTCCTCTCAGTTGTTGTTGCTGTTTAAGCGATGACACAGTGATGGAGAAAATTAGATCAGTATCATTATCCTCATCATTCTGTCATTTACAATGGGGAGGGAATAAAAAGCGTGTAATCACAATGCACAATACTGGGTCTTGCGACAAACATAAATTGCTTTATGGCATGACACACACCTAGCCTGGTACCAGCTACAAGATCGAGGCATCAATAGCATTATTTTAGATGTGCCATGGTAGAGCTGGCAAAGAACGTGATCCTTTGGGGAGAAAAATTGACAACAACATTGTTGACTCTAATGTGCTGCTTTAAGACAACATGATATTGTCTGCATGTCCTCACATGCTCTAACCTTCACTGAGAGTGTAGCAACTGCTTTCTCTGTCCCTTAGCTGGAATAGTAGATAAGCTGTAGGCCAACCCTGCCAGTGCACTAGTGGTAATTTAGAAAATCCTTTACTGGCAGGTTAAAATGACAAGGCCACTGATTTTGTGGCTGTGCACAGCAATTTGCTGGTTTCCACTCTCTATAGAGCTGACACACTGCAGGAGCAGGCAAGCCAAGAAGCGTCGCTCCTCCACCCTCTCACTTTCTCTACACTCCTTTCTCTCCGTCTTCTTCACTCACCCTGACTGCACCAGGTTCGCTCCATCCCATTGTTGTCATTGTGTTGTTCAGCTCAGCTCTATGGCTTCTGAGAAAAATACAGGTGGAAGCCACCAAAGAAATCAAGGCAAGACAGTGCTGAAATGAACTGTACAAATGCAAAAACAAGCAATGCTATGATAGTTTGGAATACGTGTTTTTTTTTTGTTTGTTTGTTTGTTTGTTTGTTTGTTTAAAGGCTTTGACAGTATAAAATATAAAAACAGGGCTTGGCGATATTGAAAGAAAATCCTAGTTTTTACATTATTCAATATCAACATATTACATTATACACTACCAAAAGTTTTCTTCTTCTCATTTAATGATTTTTCTTTATTTTCATGATTGTAGCTTCTCACTGAAGGCATCAACTATGAATGAAAACACATGAAATTATGTAGTAAACAAAAAAGTGTGAAATAACTCAAAATATGTTTTATATTTTAAATTCTTCAAAATATCCACCCTTTGCTTTGATTACTGCTTTGCACACTCTTTCTCTCGAGCTTCATGAGGTAGTCACCTGAAATGGTTTTCCAACAGTCTTGAAGGAGTTTGCACTGATGCTGAGCACTTGTTGGCCCTTTTGCCTCCATCCCATCCCTAACCATCTCGATTAGGTTTAGATCAAGTGACTGTGGAGCATAGGTCATCTCACTCAGCACTCCATCACTCTCCTTCTTGGCCAAATAGCCCATATACAGCCTGGAGGTGTGTTTGGGGTCATTGTCCTGTTCAAAAATAAATGATGGTCCAACTAAATGGAAAATGGGATGGCATGACGCTGCAGGATGCAGCAAAGCAACCTCACACCATCACACCTCCTCCTCCATGCTTCATTGTCATTGTCATTGTCACTCTTCTGCGTCACACAAAGACACAGTGGGTGGAACCAAAGATCTCAAATTTGGACTCATCAGACCAAAGCACAGATTTCCACTGGTCTAATGTCCTTTCCTTGTGTTTCTTGGCCCAAACAAATCTCGTCTGCTTATTGTTTTTCTCTTTGTAGTAGTTTCTTAGCAGCTATTTGACCATAAAGGTCTCCTCTGAACAGGTGATGTGTCTGCTACTAGAACTGTGTGACATTTATCTGGGCTCTAATCTGCGGTGCTGTTAACTTGTGATTTCTGAGGCTGGTGACTCGGATGAACTTATCCTCAGCAGCAGAGGTGACTCTTGGTCTTCCTTTCCTGGGTCCTCATGTGAGTCAGTTTCATTGTAGTGCTTGATGGTTTTTTGCGACTGCCTTTGGGGACACATTCAAAGTTTTTGCAATTTTTCAGACTGACTGACCTTTACGTCTTAAAGTAATGATGGACTGTCATTTCTCTTTACTTAGCTGATTGGTTCTTGCCATAATATGAATTCTAACAGTTATCAAATAGGGCTGTCATCTGTGTACCAACCTGACTCCTGCACAACACAACTGATGGTCCCAACCCCATTAATAAGGGAATAAATTTCACAAATGGACTCTGACAAGGCACACCTGTGAAGTCAAAATCATTTCAGGTGACTACATCATGAAGCTAATTGAGAGAAGGCCAAGGGTTTACAGCGCTGTCAACAAAGCAAAGGGTGGCTACTTTTATATCCAAAGTATAAAACATATTTAGATTTATTTTACACTTTTTTGTTTACTAGATATAATTCCATGTGTGTTCATTCATAGTTTTGATGCCTTCAGTGAGAATCTACAATGTAAATAGTCATGAAAATAAAGAAAAACCATTAAATGTAAATAAGTGTGTCCAAACTTTTGACTGGTAGTGTATATGTAGTGTAAATCTAATTAGTATATCTATAAAGTTGGCCAATATTTTTAGGCTATAAATATATGATATATGAGACATAGTATATGGGAATATGTTGGGGGCAACATTATTGGCAATAATTTGATTTGTTAATAATTAAATAATTATGATTAATGATTATTTATTTATTTAATTCAATATTTTATAAATATTAATTAAGTATTAAATTGGGGCACCACCCCTAAAAACATTAAAGTCGACACCTCCAAAACAATAAAATCCATCTGGTCCAATTGTCGTTGTCCTCAACGTTACACCAGTTGTTTACATATCTAAACCCCATGATATCACGTGAAATGGAAAGTCTAGATTTTTTTAAAAAAAATTTCAAAACCACTGCAATAACACCAATACTGAAAAAAACCTGGTGTCGTTCCTACCGACTTCAATAACTTATGCCCTATTTTTAATCTACCCTTTACCTCCAAAATTCTTGAAAAAATAGTAGAAACCTATAGAAACCTGTATTTAACAAAATGGCGTTAACATCAATTTTATTAATTTATTGAACTAGTCTCCTTCTTCCTCTTCCTCATTGCGCGAGGACGCACTCCCGGTTGGATCCGGAAGAGGGTTAATTAAACGTATTCACATCTTTGAATTTGTGTAATTGAGTTACATGCCAAAATGATCATAATTCAATTGGGTAAGACAAGTTCATTTCACAAGCAAACACTAGTGACAAGGGTAGGTGGGACAGAGGCAGGACAGAAGAGTACTTGCACCAGGCTGCGCCCCCTGCGCTGCGCACAAAACTAGCAACATGTGCCTGCACACACCCCCTTGCCTCGCCTGAGCTACACCTGGTCTACGAAATTAGAGCCCTAAGTCTTTTACATCCCAACTGTCCCCTGTCACTTCAGGTGTGCCCCAGGGCTCAGTCCTGGGGACCACCCTCTTCATCATTTACCTTCCCCTTGGCAATATATTCCACCAATACAACATCAACATCCACGGCTACGTGGATGACACCCAGCTCTACCTCACCAGTAAGCCCACCTCCAACTTCCCACCCTCCTCCCTTACTGACTTGCAGAAATAAAATCCTGGTTCACTTCAAATTTTCTCAACTTAAACAGTGACAAAAGTGAGGTTCTCATTCGTACAAAATAAACACTATCAAAAACAGACTGTTTTACTTTTTGTCAACAATTGCTCTATTTGCCCCTCCTCACTGACTAAGAGTCTGGGTATCATCCTCAACAGTACTCTATCTTTCCAATCCCACATCAGTAACATTAGTCTGCATACTTTCGTCCAACATTAACCACCTATGCTTTTCACTTCACTTCCGCTCTTCAAATCTGTACTCAAAACCTGTTTAAGATTACTTTCTCCCTATGGTCTTAATTTGCAGTATTACCTGTTTAACCTGTTTGATTTTGTGCATGTATTATGGTTTTATCGTTGTTTCTTTGTACTTTTTTATTCATTGTCCAGTGTCCCTGAATGCTAAAAGGTGCCTATAAATATGTATTATTATTATTATTATTATTATTAATGAAACTTCTGTTGTCTCAGATCAACACAAATGTGATTTATACAGCCTTTAATGATGCATATAGTGTACATGCACAATTGTTTTAGCTTCTTGAGATTTAGTGTTAGGTTTGAGTAAAGGCTCAGTATTTGGTTGGTATAGGCAAAGGTGGGGGGTGTGTGTGTGTACGAGTGTGTATAAAAAAGGACTTTGAATGGCTACCCTGTAGCCTGTGCTCTCTTGTCTCTACGGTAACCAAGGCTTCCAGCAATAGAGACAAAAAGAGAAAGACCAAGCACTGGTAATCTATTATCACAAAATCCCATTAGGCTTTTTTTTTCATGTTTTTGTTCATTAACCCACACAAAAGTAAAGCGGAAATCACTGTAGCAGGTCAGTTCAGCCCTGACTGGGATTCTGCCCACTAACAACATCACTTTACTGTGATGAATTAGTAAACAGAACTACACAAATGTACATAAAACGATGTGAATCACCACTATTGCATGACGGTTGCTCAGTGGTTGAGCAAGTTGTCTTCCAACTGTAAGGTTAAGGGTTCGATTGCTGGCTCCTCTAGTCTACATGCTAATGTGTCCTCGAACAAGACACTTACCATGTTGTTCTTGATGGCAGCATGTGAATGGGTATGAATGAATGATCGAAAAAAAATCACAGTGTAAGATTCAATGATGCTGTATCTGTACTTGTAAGTGAATGGGTGAATGGCAACTGTAGTGTGAAGCAGCTTTGACCAGAAAAGTATTTCATAATACCATTTACTACATTAACACTTATATTCTTCTGAAAGACAATTTTTCATTACTGTGATACTAATAATAGTAATAAAAAAAATAAATAATGTGGAGGGTTGCTCAGACAAAAATGGACGTATGTACAGGATTGAGTATGGAAATATGTGCTTTTCCATACTTCTATTTAAACATCATATGGTATGTCTGTCATTGAAAATCTGTTTTTTTAATACACATATGCATTAAATGTACACACGTTGTACACATTTATTTATGTTCAAAATAAATAAATACAAATATGTGATTAAGAGATAAGCAAACTCTCAGCACACTCTCTTGTGCTCTTTTGTCATTGTTTTGTTATGTTCATTTTTTACATTGTTGTAATTAAATATATATGACTATTTTAAAATGAATTGTAACAGCAGTAATGCATGCTTCCATAATATACTACACATTTTGAAAGAAAAATAAAAGGCTTGTAAAATCCTTTTTATTGTGTTTCAGTGCCCCTCCAAAGAAATGTGGATAAAAGAGAAAATACTCTTGTAAACCGATGAATACCTGTAGTCTTTTGTTGACATTTTAACTGATCCAGTCATTTCAATCTTTCACCTGTCACCCTCCCTGTGTGTGCAGATCTGACACCTCTCAGCTTGCTGAAAGGCCCTCGCTGTACCTAGGGCCATAATCGCTACACTTTCTGCACGAGTGTGTGTGATAACCACCTCTGTGAAGGTGGATTGACAGACAAAGGCCTAATCGTTGCTCAGCTGCAGCAGACAAACAGCTTAGAGGAAGTATTGACCCAGAGGCTCTGTAATCCCCTTCACCTAACATGGGTAATTTCATGTAATACCTGTAATAACACGCATTCAGCTCAGAAACTGTCATCAAAAGAACTCAGAGCATCTGATTTGGAGAGGTGAGCCATTTAAATAAAAGCCACCTGAGGAATAGATGAGCCTGTAATAATGAAAAGTCCAGACTTGCTTTCGTTTTCTTTTCTGTGTGTGAATGTTTATGTGAATGACACTTCAATGGAGCTGTGGACGTCACGTAACCCATTTGTTTATGCTGCTATGATGGCAGAAAAGCACTGTGCAATCAGAAAATTCATAGATATTAATCAAAATAAATATATCTGACCTCAATATGTGCTGCCAGTTCTACCGTTTATGTCTATGGATTAAACAGTGTAGCTGCCAAAATAACATTTTGGTTCTGAGAGTTGCATAACGATAGCTCTACTGCCTGTGTTGCATATTTTGTATACATCTTGTTATTCACATGTGTATAAGCAATGCTTTTTAAATAAGTCAATGCGTCTTTGAAAAATTGTGTAAATAAGTGACAAAATGAATTTATAATGTGCGTTAAAAATCAGTTTTTGTTTGAAATACAAAGGCAACACAACCTGTCTCAGACTGTTCTATGTCCTTATTGATATTTTGTAGCTTTTTTTAAGAATTTGTCTTTTTCTCTACCACAGCTAGACATATCTAAATATTGTTTATCTCAAGTGATTTGGTTTTATTTTGTAATTTGTAATGTAATAAAACTGCACATTTAGTGCACGTCTGTTAAACTGGTCTACTTGTTTGCAGCAAATGCAATGTCAGCAGTTGTTATTTTTAAAAATATGAAATAAGTTTGTAAGTGCAACTAAACAAGGCCGCATTTGTGTTTTTACTGCTCTGTAAGTTTAAAAATAAATAAAACTGACACCGGCTTGGTGTAAATAACACAAATATAATTCATGCAATGTATAGTGTTACATTTTTATCAATAGCAGTCAAGCACAGGCAACTCCAAGATGGGAGGACTCAAATGAAATTCTGCTTAGGGCCCCATTAATACTTGGGCCGGCACTGGCACACACGTCTACCTCAGGAAAACACACCCACAAGCTTCACAGCTGAGATTCCTTCAGATTTATTTTGTGTGTGCGTGTGTGTTTTCCTGCTACAAACTGAGTGTGTGTAATGTGAGGCTAAGCTACATGGAGTGGTGCACATGACTGAATATGCGGTATTTTTCTGTTGGTCTAGTCTTATTCACATAAACAGGAACAGAACCACTGGAAGTATTATTATTATTAGCATTTGCATTATTTGTAAATAAGTAAATATGTATGATACAATATATTGTAATAATATATAGTTATGCTGCATTAATGCAGTTTGTTAAAGATAATATAGAAAAAAACAGAACAGTCTGTGCAAGAGAAATGAAAGTCAGATACAGCTTTTGTTTTTGTTTTTTGCAGTGAGTAATATTTTCAATGACTTTTGTTTGTTATTATTCTGCCTCTGTTTAGTCTAAACTAAACTAAAAACAACCTACTGTATGTCAAGTAATACTGTCAGACCTGGCTGAGGGAGCATTTGTACATACAGCAGCAGAGCAGGGGGGCAGAGCAGAGCAGTAGAATTTACTACTGAAGCCTTTCTCAAGTGCTGGTGTGTTTTCAGTCATACTCCAACCTGCTTATAGTCATTTCATTCAGTGACTCAGTGTTGCTGTTACTTTTGTACAGAATGTTTCCTTTTAAAATGTAAATGCTAAGCATGTTGCATGTACAGAAGGGTTTATGATTATTACTTCTTCAAAACCTTTTATCTGTGGCCCTTTGGTTACTTTTTTTTATGTAAGTGTGGCCCTCCGGGAAAAAATATTATCCAGTGCCAGGGGGATGGTGGCTCAATGGTAGCACAAGTAGTCTTTCAACCGAAAGGCTGTGGGTTCAATTTCCAGCTCTGCTAGTCTACCTGCCAATGCGTTCTTGGGTTCTTGGGACACTTCTGCTGCACTTGGATGTGTGGAAGAATGGCAAAACTGTAATGTAAAGCAGGTTTGGGTGGTCGTCAAGACTACACAAAAATGATATTTAAAATACAATTTTTAAATATTTACCATTTACCATTTTTTAAAATATATCAATATGTTTTTAGGGTTCTAAAAGGTCCAGGCTAGTGTGGACAGCAAGTGTATATTGTACATACACTACCAGTCAAAAGTTTGGACACACTTTCTGGGTATGAAATGAAACAGTAGTGTGGATGTACAGTAGCCTTAATAATGGTAGAATTATGCTAGTGATGTTTTTTACAGACACATTCTGTGGGATGTCATTGATATACATGTCAGAGACTAATCATCTTCTCCTTACAGTTATACAGTTATACATACACTTCAATCAATGCAGGGCTTCAGACAATTGTCAGACATAACTGACAATTTTAGGAGCACAAGCAGAAAATTCATTGGAAATGATATGCATCCACTTTAGTCCATGTGTCAGCTTCCACAGACTGATAAATCTGTGATTTGGCAGAGCACCTCCTCGACTCCTGGTCCTTGCAGAACACAGCCATGGACCACCATGAACGGGAGCGTTAGCAAAAAAGATTATATAAATATGAATCTGCAGAATTGATTTGCCCTGCTACCCCAGGACCCTGGCTCTCTGTCACATGACTTGGATTACCCTTCATCCTCACATACCATGGTAAGAACTGACATCAGAGCAAAAAGCAAAAGCTACAGGAAGACTCTAATTGTGGGTTATTTTACTGATAGAGACTTGAAAAAGATCTAGTAAAAACATCAGAATTCTGCTTTCCAAAGGATATGGTCTCTGAAATACAAAAAGAGTACCAGATATCATGGCTGCAGATCTGACTGTGCATGTGGGAACCAACGACATTTTAAAAGAAAAGTCAGAAGAATTCATCATTATTCATTCATCTTCATTAGTCGCCCCCTCCCCCCAATCAGAAGAGGGAATGAAAGATTCAACAGACTGTTTTCGCTGAATGAATGGCTGTCAACAACATGTGCAGCCAAATCTGTGAAGTTTATTAACAACTCTGGACTTTTCTGGGACTGGAGACATTTTTCCAAAGTTGAAGGACTTCACCTCAAAAAGTCAGGGGTAAAACTGTTTGTGTCGAATCTATTTTATCCCCTGCATCATCTCTCTGTTCCCTCTATCAAAAACAAGTGACAAAATGAACCCAAACATGATAAGGAGAAAACAGAACATGATAAAAAAAAAAACCTGCAGCAACACCCCCACCTCAGATCCTAACCCCACCAATCAACACCGGCGAGGACCCACTTTCAACTCCACAAACCCCACCGATTACTGCTGGCCCCCAATATCCCAACAATATGACTCCAAAGCTGTTAAACTTGAATTCCAGGATAGTTCTACTTTAATACCATCCTTCTGTCTACATATATACATTTGCTGTTCAATCAGTGACGTTATCTGTGAGAGCAGACAGGAGGAGGCAGGAGGTCAAACAAGCTGTGGGTGTGGCCCTTTAAAAGTGACTTATTCCTGTCAGGGAGATAAAAGCTTCTGAAACAGTGCTCAGGCCATTGCTGTCCACTGAACTGCATGGCGGCGACACTCGTAGGTACGGTATATACACATTCACCTCAGCTGAATGTAACTGAAACGTCTCAGTGGGATCAGTTGCTGTTGCCACAGTGAGACAAATCTATTTTAAATGTCGTCACGTCAAATTGGGATGACACTGACTGGATGTGATGTCATCTGTCAATCAAACCCTTACCCTGGGGTCATATCTTCACACATATGTATCGGTTTACAATGAAACCCTTCATTGCACCATGAGCTATTTAAATTAAGTTAAATGCTATATTCAATAAAACCATAGATATTCATGAATATCATTTCTAGCTGTACCAAGGGAATAGCCTGACATGTTACACTTTGGATCTCAAAAATATATGGCAGACAGGTGTTTTGCTAAGAATAAATACAGTAAATAAAAATACTCTGTTGCAAAAACCACGGTAAGCAGCTACATCCTGCAAGAATCTCCCTAAGGACTTTGCACACTAAACCCCATTCATAATGATTCAAATAACTCGAAGTTAAATAAAAGGGACTGTGTACCGATGTGGAGACTTTGTAGTGTTTGTTCATGTGTGTTTTATGGCAAATTGTGTTGCTTTTACTGAAAGGTCCAGTGTGTGATTTATAGTGTTATCTACATGGGAGGCTGAAAATTTGCAGCGAAGAAATGCTCCTCTTCCCACCCCATACAGTGGCCTTCGCTGATTAACTTCTATACTGCAAAGAAAATCTAATACTAATATAATAAATAAAAATAAACTAATATATAAATTGATTTACATCTTCTTGTTTAATTTTACTCGGCCAGAATTCCGAAAACTAGCTTTTAAATCCAGCCATTTTCAGACCATAATGTGCCTTAAAACAAGGGAAAACAGACCAAAAAATAGACAAAACTGGCCAAAATTAAAGAGGTTGGTCATTTTTTTTCTTAAAATAAGATACATTTTTGTGTTCACAACTCGCTTGCGAAGATTATTTTCCTTTTTAGGCAAACAATAAGGCCAAGGCTTATTTTACTTTTATGAAAATCAGTTTTTCCAAAAATGAATGAATCAGTAGGGGGCGCGAGAGCATCAACAATGCAGACAAAATGAGGCAACTTCTGTTCAACACAAACAATAATTCTGAATAATTATGAAACTGGAATGGATTACTCAAACATTTGTGCACACTGTTGGTCGTATTTACTTAATTACTTGCCGTGTTAATATCTAAGTTTCATGTGCACGGGCGCCGATGAAATGAGTGTGTCCATACAGTATGTCCTGGGGGGTGCTCTCTCATTGGTTCCGTCCAGATCCACGCAGAGAGCCGTGTCTCTGGCCAATCAAAGGACACGGTCAAGGCTGTCTTTCAAAATCACTCCCTGGACATACTCAAGTGACTACATTTACATACACATTAGGTATTCCATAATGCTAGCCTGTGACACATGTAAATAACTTATCCCTGTAAGCTTTACGAAAATAAGTCCTTATTCTGGTGATGAATAATCCGAGTAAGATAGCTGGGCTGTTGCAAAGCTCTCTTCCCGCTCTCTCTGTGGAGAGCACAGCATAGATTGGGTATTTTTCATTATGAGGTGCTTTGACTCATTAACCAAAAATGACACGTTTACAACATTTGACAGTATTTATATTGTATATACAGTTTATTATTGTATAGTAAAATTACCAAGTACTTTTATTCATTTTGGAAAATAAATAAATGAATAAAAATTGCATTGTGGCACTTTTTTTTTTTCAAGCAAAATATATTTCATCACAATGTAGAACATTTATTGGTTTATGGGATTTATGTGTTATAGCCATTTGTTCATTTTATTGACCACAGGTACAGTATGCCTTCTATGCTACATGCAGAATGAGTTTGACGCTATAGATGTAGCACTGAGTCAACTTAATTAACTCTGTAAGGTCAAGGCAATTGGCCTTGCAGCACGCAAGTACCGAGTCACCTCACGCTGGTCGCAGGTGAACGCTAATGTGCTATTTGCCATTATTATCTTAGACATTGGATGTGACAAGAAGATGGGGGGAGAAGGACAGCTGTGGAAAAGAAGCAGATATGGAGGTTATGAATGGAGCCTTTGTGTGTGAGTGAACGTGAATTGACATGAGAAAAGAAAGTGTGGTGCAATTTTAGAGGGGAGGATTCCTGCACGTGAGAGAGAGAGAGAGAGAGAGAGAGAGAGAGGAATCATGGCTCCAGCTCCCAGTATCTGCATTTCACCAGGACAGTTGAGACAAAATTTTGTTTGAATCATGATATTACTATTTCCTCCCCCAAAAAAGCCTCCACACCAAGTAACCAATTAATAAATAAATAAATAAATATACCAGTGTTTCCCAAATTTTCTTCACGGCAAACTATTGTGACCAAAATCCCAACATCAAAAGAGCAAATTTATGTATAGTGACTAATTTACAGTCGTCTCTTCTGTACATATCTGTCAGCTATAACATTAATAACTCATACAGTATTCTGTGTAGTCACAAAATGTAGAGTGACAGAAATACATAAGTGAATAAGTGCAGAGAAAACCACATTTTTACATAGAGAAACTTATTGACCTATTAGTGGAGTGTTATAATTAGAAATTCAGGTTTAATTATAACGTGTGAGAATTGAGATGAATCATTGCATGTAGAGTAAAAAAATATTGTTCAGACATTCAAGGTTTGTCCTCTTGTTGTCCTGAGTCCTGGAAGGGAACCCATTTTATTGTGTCATTGTGTAAAACAGAACATTGTGGAATCAATATCAAGCTGCTTGTGAATATGTAAAATGTCTGCACATTTAATTACAACTGTATTTATCACACAAGTTGCTGCAATCGCCTACACTGCAACAATTGATTTACAATAAGTAAAATAAGCCTCATTTCTGAAAAATTGGTCTTCTTTTTTCCAAAAAGGAAAAACAAGTTTTGCACTGGAAAAATAATAAGAAAACATACTCAACTTTGTCTTAATTAGATATTACATAAATGATAAACACATAAGTCGAATTTACTATCATGGATTGGTGTGTGTGCAAATACAGGAAATTATATTTCATTTTAAAGTCAACTTTATTAAGTAAAGGAAGACTCATTTAAAGTAAATATTTCTTGACAAATGTTCTTTGCTTGTGATGCCTAAGCCTTTGTTCTATGGTATGACATTGTATGTGATAGCTTTCCTACATTTTGTCTAGTTTTTGGTCTATTTATCCCTGTTTTAAGGCACATTACTGACTGAAAGTGACTCAATTTACAAGCTAGTTTTGAGAATTCTAGTTAAGCAAAATTAGCTTAAGGAATTTAAGAACATTTGGCTTATTTCTAATTTCATTTTTTTTTTTTTTACAGTGCATTCAGACTTCAGACCACCCATGTGGCATATGACAATCTCTTTACATATAAAACTGTACTGAAGAATTTGAGTTGGGGATAATTTTACTTGCAAACAATAGGAAAGATGTTGTAATGTGGTTTTTACTTTAATATTTTCTGTAGAAAAAGTTTTTTTTTTTTCTCTCTCTCATCCTTTTGAACCATCTCAAGGCTGATGAGTGTGCGCGTGTCTCAGGAGCATTCAGTGACATAACACTTGAGGTTGCAGATTTCGACACAAAAGGAAATCTATAACGTTTAATGCCGAGGTCAGAGTTATTATTTCTCTCTCCATACTAGTACATTCTACCGCAACAGTAGGATTATTTTCACCTCAGCGAAGAAAAGTTTCCAATCAGTCCCTGCAGCTGAGAGTGTGCTCGCAGCACCTCTTGTTGTACCTTCAACCAGTCAAGAATACAGGATTCACTCAGTGCTGTTTGAATGAGACAAAACGTTTGGAATGTTTTGTTCATATTCAGATAGCACTTTTCCCTGATGCAAATTTAACCCAGTGACATTTTAGAAGGCACTCCTAGACAAATACGTGAAAATGTTATATTCTTAATAAACAAATCTCATTGTCATCCAAAGTACAAAATATTGCCATAACTCACTAACACATTGAAAGTAGTAGATCTTTTCTGCTCTTTGCTCAACTGTTAATAGTTTGGGACATCATTACAACTACCAGGCTGTTGTGCTGTAATCCTTTATTACAGTGTCATTTACCTGAAAATAAATGAATTCAATTCAATTTTATTTTATTTGTTTCGTGCCAAATCACATTTTTTATCTCAAGGCACCGTACGTAGTAAGGCAGAAACCTTTACAATTGTATAGAGAGAAATAAAACAACAACGGCTCTGTTAAGGTGCCACTTAGCAACAGCAGAACCCCAAATGCAGACAAAAATACTCAAAATTACAGTCAAAAATATAATAAAAAGCTCATTAATTTCGGAAGAATGAAATAAAGGAGTCTGATCAAAAAACAATTCCAACAGCTAAGCTGGGTAAAAGACAAGGTCAAAGGAAAAGATGCAGCTTAAAAAAAAAAAAAAAAAATCAAAGGTGGCAGGCTGGCCGGAGCAGGCAGACACAAAAATGGCAGATGATCCAGGGTGGAAAAAAATGAAACTAAATAAGTTATCATAGTTGATTCAAAATGACAGAAGTTTGTAAAGCTTTGTAAAATGAGACGTTCAGCTGGGGGAGGGAGGAGCGAAGTGTGCTTTCCTTTTCTTTCACTCCTAAATTCCGGCAGGCTGCACACCGAGAGGTAAAATACCGCCATCTACTGTTCAAACTTTTTATTCACAGTCCTTTTCGACTCTCACAGTTTTTTACCCCGAGAACTATTAATAGCCCTATTATTCTTAAGTTAGTGAGTTTTTAGTTAGTTTTAGTTAAGTATTGTGCTACAGCTTTAAAATTCCATTATGTCATTGACAGGACAACAGTATTGTAGGATCAACATGGGTGTTCCTGTGCTGGAACGGTTCTTTAGCCAGGAGGACACATGGGCAGGTTTTCAAGTGAGCAGAGGGGCCCTGCCTGTGCTTCTGAACCTTCTCCATCAAGAACATGGATGGGGTGCCACATTCGAGACCCCAGTGCTTCTGTTCTGGCTGGCAAGTGGTGCCTCATACTACAGGATGGTCTCCTGAGTTTTTGACATGCCTCGCTCCACTGTCCACCGCATCGTGCACTGAGTCACCGAGGAACTGGTGGCTCTTCGGCACCAGTTCTCACCTTCCAAGGGCCCCAGAAGAACTTGACTCGGTTTCCCGTGGGTTTGCGGGGCTGGGAAGGCACCTGCTTTTGGCAAAGCTGCTGGAGCTATCGATGGCTGTCAGGATCAAGACACCCAGCGGCCCTGATGGTGACTGCTAGACGAACAGAAAACTGCTCCCCTCTAAATGTGTTCACATTGTTCCACTTCCAAAACTCCCATCTGCTTTTGAAACAGCCAAACTATTGATTAGTCATGTTTTCCATGGGATCCCGACAGACATCGTCTCAGACCGAGGTTTGGCGAGCCTTTTGCAAGGCAGTTGGCGCAACCCCAGTCTCTCTTCTGGTTATCACTTGCAACTTAACGGACAGACTGAGAAGGTAAACTAGGACCTAGAACCAGCACTTCATTGTGTCACCGCAAACCACCCTGCCTCCTGGAGCGCTCATCTAGCCTGGATCGAGTATGCACACAACTCCTGCAGCCACTCCTCCACCGGGATGACACTATTCATGGTCAGTTATAGTTTCTAGCCCCCACTGTTCTTTTCCCCGGAGGAGGAGGTCACAGGTCCCTTAGTCCGTGCACATCTTCACCGTTGCCCTGCGGTTTGGAGGTCAGCCAGAGCGGCACTGAACAGGTCATCCTTTCACGATCGGTGCTTGGTAAACAGACACCGGGTTCCTGCTCTCAACTACAAACCAGGGGACAAGGTCTGGCAGGTGACCAGGTGGTGCCCGTTGGGGTGGGTTACAGGGGGTGGTTTCTGGCCACTTATTTTGTTGATTTATCTTTTTACTCTCAAGTGTTGTTTGTGTTCTTTGTTTCAAGAGGCTGGCGGGGCAGCCGGGTAGAGCCTCTGAGCGTGCACCTGCTTTCCATTTCCTCATCACCACCTCCATTCCTTAAGCCTGGTTTCCTGGTTCCACACTCGCCAGCGTGTCTTGTCATTTCAGTTGGCACAGCCACGTCTCTTGTCTTGTTACTCTGGATCCTTCTAATGTGTGACTCTTTTAATTTGCGTTTTTTTCTCCCTCATGTCAGTTTGATGCTCAAGAGGACTCAGCCCAGCCAGCTATCCTCTGCCCTTTTATTTATTTATTTTTTTTGTCAGCTCAGTGTTTTTTGGTTTTTAAATGAGTCTTTTTCTATTTTCAAGCCATTGTCTGACCTCCATCATTGGGTTCGTTTTCAAGTGAAACACAATGATTTTATGTTTTTAACTGAAACTTGGTTGGGACGGGATAACAGTGCTGCAGTTTTAATTGAAAGATCATAATCTGAAAAATGTCATGTTGGGGTGTCTGCATGTGTGAGAACCACCCTGAGAAATAATTTCCTTTGTTAAAAGAAAAACAGCAACAACAACAAACAAACAAACAAACAAAAGACACTCTCTACACTGCTAAAACAGCTCTGCTGGTAAATTTAGTAAAAAAATTATTGTTTTAAGAAAGAGAATCTGTCAACGGGGTAACCAAACTTTGCCTGGCTAGAATTCTTAAACTGTAAATATACTGTAGTCACTTTCAGGCTGTAATGTGCCTTAAAACGAGGAGGAAAATTCAAGTTGTGCTTATAATAAGCAAAGTAATTCTGTCTCGTAAGAAATGACTTAAAATAAGTTTTCCTTCACTTGATTACACCGATTTTATCATTTTATATCCTAGAATTTCTCATATTTGCACACACACCAATCCATGTGAATTTTCTTTCTGTATTTAACACAGAAACACAAAGACCAGTGGTAGTAGACAAATTTAGATATTGTTTTCTAAAATAAGACCTTTTCTTTTTTTCTTTTTAGTACAAAACTTGCTTGCCAATATTATTTATTGGGATGGTGTTTGTTTAGGCGCATATATATCACAATACACTCCGATTTTGAAGACAGTATGTTTTCTCTAAACTGTCTCCTGAGCTCATTTCCTTTTGATCCCAGAGTCAAACTAGGTTGAGTTCAGCATCATCACCCCCATGCACCTCCTTCACTCCACCCACTGTCATCCTGTCACGCTCTTGATCCCTCCATCACCATGCTTTTACCTAGTCACCCCGGGCAACCTCTCCATCTCATTGTCTTTCCACTGCAATCTGCCTCTTTGTTGCTCTGATGAGGGTCAGCGGGTCAGCGGAGAGGCTCATCATTTGCCAGAAAGTGTGCACGTGTGTACACAAGATAATCAGCTGCTTTAATGATCAGTGCAAGGGAGTCATGGCAGAGAAGGGGACATTTTTGTTTGCTATATATACTTACAGTATATATATATATAGTTAATCACAGAAAAAGTAACAAATTAATAAAATTAACTCTTTAATGTTTAAATGTTTAACTGCATTCTGTGGTGCCCTTCCCTGTCCTAGAATATAGACCTGCAATGTAATTAACAGAGATGGAGTCTCAAGTCAACTGTGACTTGACTTAAGAAAAAAAAAAAAAAAGACTTGAAAGTTAAACACTTGGGACTGACTTGACTTATTTCAAAAACTACACATGCAAACAATAAAGGCAGAGTGCTGAATGTAAGATACGCTCATCAAATACGTCGACAGCCAGACTACAACATCAAACTTTGTTCTTAATTTAAAGACTCATTCTGCCTTGTAAGTGTCTGTTAATTGTTTACATGATGTCATTATGGTTTACGAAATAGAGCAATGAAGTATACATGGTTTCAAAACTGAGTAAATTTAAGTTAAAGTTAAACAGGGCGCATTAAATAAATGTTTTTAAAATGTTGTAATCGTGAGTTAAAAGCAGTAAATGAAGTACATAGAGTAAACAGTGTGTGACCTAATTGTCGTTTTAAAATAGATCAATGAAGTATGAATGGCTTGAAAATGGAGTACATTTAGGTCAGAAACAGTAAATGAATCAAATAATTGGACATGTTTTAGAAGCCAGTTTCTTGTTATCTCTTTCAGTGCAGCTATACACAGTATCTTCAGCAAATATCTCTCTTTTTTTAATCACTTCTACTGATTTATCCAGTAGCACAAACTCCAAGCTGAAATGTACAGCAAATATTCTACAAACAAAAAGCTAAATTTAGCCTTAAATTGAAATCCACGTGAGTAAATGTGGATGAAACTGTCATTCACTATTGCCACAGTTCCTCGTCTAGTCTGGAGTGTGTGTGTGGACATCATTGCAGGTTTGTAATGAGATCTGCTTGGCATGTGCTGCTGTCATCGCTGGGCCTGTTTGTTTAGGTGCCACTGCAGCGCTGCATGTGTTTTTACATACATGTGTTATGCCTGTGTGTGTTTGAATGCTTCTATTTGTTCAGCTTTGCCCTCCTCCTCCTCATAGGTTGGCTCATAGCAGCCAGCAGACAAGTGCAATAGTGTATGTGCATGTGTGTGTGTGTGTGTGTGTTTGTTTGGCTGAGGGAACAGAATCTAGAGCAAACACACATGTTCATCTCTTTCCCAGGTGGAGCTGAATGAAAGAAAAGATATTGACAAGCCGACCACTACATGTGTGCGTGCGTGTGCATGTGTGCGTGCGTGCAAGTCATCATCTGTCTATGCCTCGCCTCCCTCTTTCCTTTTCTCGCCCCCATTTCTGTCCCCCACTTTTCCTTTCACCTTTACCACTCGAGGCAGCCGCTGCATATCTTGCCTGGTTCTGTCAGAGATGTTTTCCAGATTAAACAGATTATTTTCTTTTTTCTCTCTCTCTGTCCACTGATGCTTAAAGCTTGCTCATTGTGTAAACAGATGACTTTTCTCTTCCCTCTCTATAATATTGTAAGGTGTCTGTCTTACATTATCTCAAAGCACTTTACAGAGTATGTTATGATTTGGTGCTATACAAATAAAACGTGATCATATTAAACATGTTTCGATATATTCGTTAGCACAATGGATACTTTTTTCCATAAAATATGATTAACTGACCAACACATTGAACTGCGTCAGAAGGGACACATACACAGTGTAGATCCCTGGATATTTTTACAAAGCTTTTTCCTTTTTCTCAGCAGTTCATTATTTCTTTAGACTACACTGATTTTTTTTTTTGATAGATAATGATGTCCTCCCCTTAACTAAGAACTGCTCATATGACAGCATTGTCATATCAGATCATATCTAATCTGATATATGTTTTTTTTTTTTTTTCTCGTGAGCAATGATTCCCCAGGAATCGTAAGGGCAACTTTTTGTGAACACTCAAGGTTTATATACGTATCTCCTATTCATCTAAAGTTAGGAAGAGAATGTTTGCTAAAGTGGACGTGCTTTTGAAGGCTATAAGCAAATTAGATGAACAAAATGCTCTCAACCAGCCCTGATAGGTATAGGAAGAGATGACATCTTCTAGTTAAATTTGATCTGCTGTCAACTTTTAAAGTAGAGCAGCTACTTTTTAAACATCATAAATCTTATGAACACAGAGAAAAGGCAGGTAAGCCGCTGTCTTCCGAAGCACTTTAGTCCATCTTCTCTTGAATTATACCACAGATTGATTCTCTTGCTGGATCTTTACTAACTGACCACCAAAGTGTCAATGATTGTTTTTCTTCTTTCTAGCCTTCTTGTACCCCACGACCCTCAGTGGAGGATAAAGCAGTAGAAAATGAGTGAGTGAGTGAGTACCCTTCTTGTATTCCTCCGACTCTTCTGAGAACCCATCTTTAAATTACTCCTTTTATAATGAGAGAGTTCAACAGTAAACAAGGCAGGGCTGCCCCCTTTCCCCTCTGCTGGTGATTGCAAATGAGCCGCTCGCCATATCCCTGCGACGCTGCCCTAATTTCTGTGGTATTACTCGGAAGGGCACTTTATACAGGCGAACTGCTTATCTACATTTTTAAACCCACCTTCATGGTGAGAACGGCGTCAGACGCATGGGAGCAGGACTTGACTATGAAGCTGTCATTTATTTATTTTAAAATACTTCAAGTATTTAATTACAGTCAGAATGTAATTGGTTTATTTCAAAATCAAAAAAAAAAAAAAAGTGTTCCAGTGGAGGAGCAGGTAAGACATAACACACTATCTCACGGGTTGAATACAATTGCATGGTGAGCAGCGTGTGAGAGTTGGGTAAGATTTTGGCACATGTGGCCCAGTGTGGTGAAGTGGACAAAAAATAAGTGCTGGTACTCGCCTTATCCATATGAGGCAAGTCTGTCTGACAGTATTACAATACTACTTAAACTTTTTCAGTCAAAAAATGACACCAGAAGATGTTTGTGATGTTCACATCTATTTATTTATGCAGTGTTGTCAACTGTCGCTATATTTAACTAATATTCAGAGCCATCTGGAGACTCTTTTTTTCAAAAAAAGCTACTAGTGGGCCACTGAGACGTGGTACATGAAGGATATATCCACACAGAAATGGCACAAAAGATAAACAATCTTTTTCTTTGCAATTTAAAAAAAAAAAAAAAAAAAAAGTTTCCTGTAATGATGGCATTGTTTCAGGAAACATCACCGTCCACACAAAACTCCCTGAAGGGACTCAAAATGCTGTAGTACATATGCCAGGCCTGTAACCAAAACACAGAGAAGAAGACATCTACGGTTAGTATGAACCCCAAAATAAGTGGATGTCCGATCGTATTTAAAAAGGTAATTAACTAAATTTAACAATAAATAAATAAATAAATAAATAAATAAATAAATGATCAAGCCATTGATTTAACTAAAGGTGAGGAGGGACTGGCTGGGTTGCCAAACAGAGACCTTCAAAGCATAACTAGAAAAAAGGAGAAAAAACAAACTGTCAAAACACAGACTATAAAAATGAGCAAATACACAGATCCTGGAGATCACATAGGGCTGATCATGTAAGTTACCACAGTTCTGAGCGAGATGCACTGTGACACCTGCCGTTACCAAGACCAGGGCTTAAGAAGGGTTACTGGTAATCAGGAAATGGGTTGCAGGTGTGAGGTCGGAGGCTCCGCCCAGCTGCCCGGTCAAGTCTCCTGAAATACACAGCTCCACAGGAAATAACTAACCATACAAAATAAAAGGCAGGAAACCGGACCCTGACAATGATACACATTACAGATACAATAACAGAAACGGAGACAGAATGAACCGAGCCAGAGGAGAGATAGTTAAATAAATAAAGAAAATAAAAGTTATCACACAGCAAACAACAGTGTTGTTTGTTCTGTTTGCATACGTCGATGTTTTGTGCCGTTTCCATGGATATTTATTTGACTTCACAGACACCTGGCGGCTTTCGTTCAAAAAAGCAATAAATCTAGTGACTTTCTGTCATAACCCTAAATACTTTCAGAGAAGGAAATGAACTTCACCTAACTGTATTTACTGCAGGTGGAGAGTCAGACACGCAGAGGCACAGCATACATACAGCAGCAGCAAGTATGAGCTGTGGATGTGCGTGTGTGTGTGGAATAATTGTCAACACTTTAGATTTTGTTTTAGTAGCTGGTAACACTGTCAAACAATCTCCAAGCACAGGAGTATGATGGAGACAATGACGGCGAAGACAGGGATGATGAAAGACAGAGGTGGGACTTCGACATCCTCATTTTGCTAAAGTAGCATATTCACAGTCTACAAGTGAACAAGTCTCTTGTGGGTCACTTTTGATGGTCCCAAGCCAGATGAAGGAGGAGGGTTGGAACTGTGACATGAAAAAAAAAAAAACAAGAATCGACAGAATTAATTTGTAAGTAGTGTGAGTAGGCACAGCAAAGACTTCTATTAGGCGATCCGGGAAAAGGTTTCACGTTCATGAACGAAAGTTGGTGCACAAGGTGGTATTTAAACCCCTCATGCTGCTTTACTGCAAACAACTAGACTTTTAAATTGATAGTGTACAGTGGATGGATGGATGGATGGATGGATGGATGGATGGATGGATGGATGGACTGATGGAGGAAAAAAGTCCACCTTGTGTTTTGCTTGTATTCATTGCTGCTTCTGGAAGTGTGTGCGTGTGTGTCTGTACTTGTATGTGTATCTTTGTGAGGAGCAAGAAAAACTTAGAATCCATAGGGGGTGAGGATATTTCTGGGAAAGTGAGTACATTTTGTCTGTTCCTCACAACTTAGAAGGGCTTTAGGTGGTTAAGACCTACGGTTAAGGTTAGAATTAGCTTAAGGTTAAGGATTATCTCAGGGGTCAGCTGAAGACTATCTGTCAAGTAGCATCTCCACTGCAGCAGTGGAAAGGATCCACATCCACTTTAATCAATTGTCAGCTTTCACCGACTCCGTTTGCATTGGATACTCAACAACACTCTTGCTAATCAGGCGTTAAATTCTTATTCTTTGGTCAGTTGGTGAAACATCTGTTTCTTGTGTTGACAGTACATATGTAGTTTTTGAATTACCAAATCCCTGTCTCACAGCTCCAGCTGTCCAACCGTGCTGCACGCTGACGGAGCTGTGAACGGAGGTGGTGGGAATTGATGGATCAAGCGCACACATCAGCAGTGGAACGGACGCAACACGCATGCAGTGGAATCCTGGGCTTAGGGTTAGGCATTTAGTTGCGATAATTAAGGTCCATTGCATCTACGAGTGTCCTCAGTAAGAATGCTGCATGAGAATGTGTGTGTGTGTGTGACCTTTTCTATCATAAACACTGCCCCTGTCAGTACCAGGACCAGTTTACAATTACTGAATGGAGTTCTATGCCTCTGACCCTTAAGCAGCCAACTTAGGCAACTTATGCATTCATGGCAGAGTTTTTCTTGGGTTTAATTTACCTGTGATGACATTAAACTCTATGGTATTGGAGAAAAATTCAGAAATCAATCATTATTGTGTATAATGATTATCATTCTTTAGTGATTAGCAGCAATTTAGGTTCATCTCATGGGGGGAGTCAACTACTGGTAAACACTTGTCTGTATTTCCATTAGGAATAGTACCGGAATAACAATCCACTCTGTTTTTTTAGGCACCCTTCTCTTGGAGTAAAATGGTACAGTAAGGTCAGCGTGGTGCTAGACTGGCTCCGCCCACAAGCCTGATTGGGTCTCAGAAAAATGTCACTCTCTTGCGACCAATGTTTCCTCTATGCCTCTTAGTCTATTCTCATACAAAGATTCATGTTTTGTTGAAATAAACAGCCGCAAACTTAGATGGATGCTAAGTATCCTCCATTGTTTGCTGATGTGTCGCATCCGATGTCGTCATTTGTTGTCATGCTATGTATGTCGCTGACACGGCTGTCAGGCACAGCGCACACCCGGCCTCTGACCCAGGGGCTTTATCATTCCAAAACACACCGTACTGTACCAAACGGAACTGCGCACGATGGAAACACAGCATATAACAGCAAAAACCTGAAAACCAAATTTAGGGGACATATAAGTCTTGTTAGAACAGAATTTCATATGATTTTCCTATATATATATATATATATATGTTTTCTATAAATGCCACAGAAAGAAATGTCTCAGTTTAAAAAAAAATTGCATTTTGACTTGAAGATTATACAGTATGCGGCATTCTGTCTTACTGAAGTGTATCAAGAGCAGACAAACGCCTTACACCAATTCGAGATGAATGAATAAATAGATAGATGAAGATGGGTAAGATGTACTGTATTTGGATGAAATGTCGAAGAATAAGAAAAGGGTTGATGGGAGTAATATGAGAGGATGATGAAGTGAGGGACTGGAATTAAGAGCTGGGATAAAGGAGGTAAAGAAGAAGAAGAAAAGGTTCGTGTGGGTAGGAGGAAAGGGCAGATGAAAGAGTGTTGCTCTTTAGGGACTTTGAAGCAGCAGGTCCTGGCTGGGAGCTTGACCCCACTTAAGGTGAACGAGAGACCCAGAAAGGAACTGTAAAGAGGAAGGGAGAGACTCCTCAGCCCTACAGTTGAAGGCCATCCACAGGAAGTCCCTACAGCTTGATGCCCCCCATCAACACCAGCAGCTAAATTGAAAGGAAAAGCCCTCATTTAGAATGACTGGTGGAGAGAGAGGGAAGCTGAGGGGGGTCCTGATATCAAAACTGTCCCCAAGTTGGATGGAGAGAAATGTCAGCAAGAAGGAAAGCTTCAGTGTCTTTGATTGTTGTGTTTGGATATTTTGTTTTAGCTTGTAATCACACATTTTGACCTTTTCTGCATGATGCAATGTTGCAGGTTGGACCGGAACATGAGGTGCGTCATTGTGGTCAACGCACCATGTTCTAATTTGTCCCACCACAATCTCACAATGGAACAAAAAGGTTCAGGTGAAATCATCTGAGATAGATCAATGTGTGTGTGTGTGTGTGTGTGTGTGTGTGTGTGTGTGTGTGTGTGTGTGTGTGTGTGTGTGTGTGTGTGTGTGTGTGTGTGTGGTGTGTGTGCGTGTGTGTGTGTGTGTTCCAGGTATTACTCTATTGGGACCTAATATGTTTATGAATTGTCTGTCTTATGGGGACAAAAGCAAGTGATTTTTTCCATCAAATTAAGGTGGTTGTAACACTAATGACAGTGGATTAGCAATAGAGCGAGTTGTCTTTCAACTGGAGGGTTGGTGGTTCAATTCCCAGCTCTGCTCCGTGTCGATGTGTCCTTGGCCAGACACCTAAACCCATATTGCCCCTTACAGCTGTGCTGACAGTGTGTGAGTGGGTATGAAAAATGAGTGACAGAAAATGCACTCTACATAGATGTTCTATATCAGTGGATAGGGCAAATGGGTGAACTGCAAAGTATGTATGAAGGACCTTTGAGTGGTCATCAAGACTTGAAAAGTGCTCTATAAATACAGATCATTAATTACAATAAGTGGTCATGCATATTCTAGCTCGTCGCTAATAAAAACATGCAACATGTTTGCATCAAATGACTTTGAAGTCTAATAGGAAAAGAACTATCTTTGAGTCTTTCTGGATTCGTTACTTGGCTCGTACAGCTCTTTTTCATAGAAAGGCCAGAACAATATTAACTCTACTATCTTTCTTCTTGACTGAAACCTTTTTTATTTTTGGAAGAAAAGCCCGTATTCTTTATCTTTTATGGACGCTTCCTGCCATTACAGAGCGACTTATGACTTGTTGTGCTGTGTTCAGGTGGAAAAATGAATTTACAATCACAGCATATACTGTACATCAGGACATCCTGAACTCCGAACTTCCAGTTAACTTTTACATAGTCTTTGATGACCACTCAAAGCTGTTTTACACTACCGTTTTTGCCATTCACTAACACACAACGCTTTATGTGCGCCACATTTTTAAATCACACATCTTTCATGCACAAGCAACATGTGGTTAAGTGTCTTGCCCGAGAACACATTGACCTGTAGACCTTGCAGCTGAAAGACGACTTGCTTCACCACTGATGCACGGTCGCCCCCAAAAGTCTCATGCATTGGTAAACAACCCTATTTGAATACAGCATATTAATTCACAGTGTCAAGCCTTTCGCATGGGGGAATCAAATGCAGCTTCCAAAACAGAGACAAGACAACAACACAGAGAGGAATTAAAACATCGGGACTTCACTGCATGTTGTTTCTTGAGTGTTGCATAAGGCTGACTTGATCAAGTGACTGATAAGTTTGATGTGGCCATTGTGTGTATGCGTGTTCCAGGTATAAATAATGTTGCGGGGTCATTTTTTTTTTTTTATACACAGTCACATTATGGGTACTTGTCTTCTTTATGGAGACAGAAAACAAGGCCCCATAATGTAAATTATTACATTTTAAAGTGAAGAAATGGTTAGAATGAGGTTAGGGTTAGGTTAAGGTCAAGGTTAGGCCAGTAGAGTAAATCTCCAGGAAATAAATGTAAGTCAATATAAAGTCCTCTAAAGTCATGAAAACAAGACTGTGTGTGCTGCCTCTGGACCCTCTGTGGGACTATCATTGCTGCTAATCCTCTTCATGGTCAACTAATCTGTAATTGCCAAGGTCACTCCATCCCTGCCTTTCAGCCCACTTTCCCCTCCCTCTCTTATTTGCTTTCATTTTCATTTCATTTTCACCACTTCTTCATTCTTTTCTCCTTCACCATATTCCCCTCTTCCGTTCTTAGTTCCCATTCATCTCCACCTACCATTCTTCCTCTAATAAGCCTAATCTTATTACACAGAGAATCAAAGCTTTCATGTTTACCTCCTGTCCATTTGAAAATCAAACTAATAATGATAAGGGATTAGGGATCCCCCTCCTTATCTTTTATCTTTTTACTGTCCATACTCTCGATTTACCCTGTTCTCCACCACAGCTTCAATAAAATAAATTAAAAAAATAAATTGTTTTAAAATTTGCTTTGTTTTGGAGAGTGAGACGAGAAGCCTCACGTAAACCTCTGTGCTGCACATGCATAGCTGGAGTCAAAATGCAGGGGGAAAATCTTGCTTGGCTGAGCAGACGTAAAATTGTCCATTTGTGAATTTTAGGTTAAGTTTAACGCTGTAATAATCCCTTTAACCAGTAAGTTTAGCCTCACCTGGAACAATATTAATATGATGTCAACAGCAATAATCAACTCAACTTGAAATCACACTTAAACAGTGGCAATAAAACAAATATTGTTTCAGCATGTAACCCTCTCAAAAGTAAGTTGCACTGTAACTGCAACATATGGAGAACATAATTATATGATATGACATGATTCTTTGCAATCGAACCCTGATTCATCCTTAGCCGTGGTCACAATGGTAGGCACCAAAGCGGCCAGGGCCCACCCCAGCAGACAGGACAGTCCACATGGATCCATGCATCCTCACAGGTCAGCAGTCATTGGTTTGTATTAGGTCAAGAACTGCCACAGTTACAATAGTAATGTTCGCTCAAAGGAACCATAACTGATATAATTAATCATTCCTAGCTCACTCTGACCCATCTGGGTTATGATAAGGGCAACAGATGGACTCTCCTTCCCAGCACCCACCTCCTTGAATTGTCACTGTGTCTTAGTGGAAGTGTGTGCCCCTTGTGATTATAGGAAATATGTGGTTTAGGAGATTAGTTTGCTCCTGGTCTAGGCTTTCCCATGTCAAATTGGTCATATGTAGTAATGTGCTGACACAGGTCAAATCTTTATAGTTTAGAGTGTTGAAATTTTACATGTTGTGATAAAAATCGGCATATCTACTGCTCTCTCTCTGGTCAAACACCAACTACTGCATTAAAATTTTGTCACTGGCTTTCTTAGTCCATTCTTGCATCGTACTTTTGTCTCCCTCGTGTGTAATCAGCATGGCAATCATTGTGCAAGACTCCTCCCCCTTTTAAACGCCAGAAGTGTCACTCCATTGCCTTTCTCATTCGGTGTCAAAACTACAACCAGACCCTGCCACCAGCACTGATACATACTCTCCTTCCCTCCCTCATTTACTCTGCTCTCAGCCCACTTCTTGGCATTTTTCAGGAATCAGGAAATTCAGGGAAAAACCAGGTGGAGTTAGCCCCAAGGTTTAGTTAGCCTTTCATTTTGAACAGAAAGCATTAACATGTTTCCTTGTTTCCAGAGTATATTCATCAGCTCACTCCTCCTTTCTCCTTCCTCATTTAGAATTCCATCCAATCATCTCCCTGCTCTCGCCAATAACAAAACCACAATCAGATTCACACTGAACACACAAACTCAAACACATGGTCTCATCATATTTCTTCTTATCTCAACGCAATCGGTGATAGCGTTGGCTGCCTCAGAGCGCCTTGACAATACTGACAGAGAGGGGGGGCCACACATGCACTAATTAAATTAAATTATCTGTGTGTATATTGGGGTGTGTTTGATGATGGAAGTGATGTACAAATAAAATATAGCTCTAGCGTCAACGCTGGTTGACTTGCTGGTGGCATATGGATGACATATGGATGACAGTAAACAAGGGTTTCATGAGAAGAGCTCAGCTGGAAGAGGAAGGGGATGATTGATTTGATTATTGCTGCTACATTTACAACATCAGTCTTTTTTCTTTTTCCCAAAATGATCTCTCTTTGCAAAGCATTGCTCCAACACTACTTATCAGTGTTTTAAACAAAGCATATTACTGAATTAGGTCTTAAGTCTTTTATTAAAAAGTCAATTTTATCAACATGAAAATGCCTGACTTTTTTGGAAAATGGGTCCCATAGTGAAAAAATCTCAACCCTGGTCCTCGGAGGACACTGTCCTGTGTGTTTTAGATGTTGCCCTGCTTCAAAACACTTGATTCAAATGAATGGGTTGTTATCAGCCTTTTGCAGAGCTTCATGACGAGCTGACAATTTGAATCAGGCGTGCCATAAGGTAGTAATGACGGGCCCCAGTGCAAGCTTTTATCACGGACCCTTGTACACTGGAGTTACTTATAACAAACACATGCACAATATATACAATATATATTAAACAGCAATGTGGATGCTTCTTTGACTATTGTATTAGAAAAGTAGAGAGTTCAATAGGTAACATGTCACAAAAGGCATGGCAGCCCACCACCATAATCTATATTCAATGAAACAATGGTTCTTAGTCGCATGTTCATTCAGAATGTCCTGCTGACCCTTGGGCCTTTTGATCATTGATCATGAGTATGTTGATGTTAGCTGAGCCAAATTGAAAAACTTGCTAACAACAAGGTTATGTTGGGGTGGGGTCAGACCAGACTTATCTCACAACAAAGCGTTCACCTCTACAATGTGCCTTCCGTGGAATCACCTCCCGGCTTGGTCTCCTCAATGATGCCAGAGTACTGTGCTGTGACACTGACTGTCCTGGAGAGCCTCAACGGCTGATGAGGGACTGGCTCACTGTCACCTCTGGTAAGTTGGGGAAGAGCAACATCGAGAAACATGCCATCCTCCCCCTGAATGTAGTTCCGGTCAGCCTATTGGTAT
Organism: Brachirus orientalis; assembly: GCA_016785285.1. Taxonomy (NCBI): domain Eukaryota; kingdom Metazoa; phylum Chordata; class Actinopteri; order Pleuronectiformes; family Soleidae; genus Brachirus; species Brachirus orientalis. Next base: position 500,092 of record JAFBJR010000099.1, on the reverse strand, counting down.
TGAACAACACGTGGACAAAATTCTTGTTGACAACATCATTGAACCCTTTCATTCTGCCTGGGCCTCACCTGAAGTCCTGGTGAACAAGTCTGATGGAATCCAGAGGTTCTGTGTGGACTACAGGCAAGTGAACGCAAAGACCCCACCAGACTCATATCATGTCATCATCCATGACATGTCAGAATCCTTGGAAGGCGCCTCCAGGTTCAGTTCGCTGGATCTGCAGTCTGATTATTGGCAAGTGGAAATAGCCTCAATTAGTCTCCTTCTTCGAAAGAGGTTCCTCATGTCCGAGAGGGCCATCGAGGTGGACCCAGCAAAAACCCAGGCGGTTTCAGACTTTCCAGTGCCACAAGATGTGAAGGCCGTGCAGCGGTTCCTGGGACTAGCTGACAGGTAGTCCCAGGACAAGTTTATTCCCCATTTCCCTAACATTGCAGCCCCTCAACCATCTAAAGAGGGAAGGGGCGGAGAGGAAGTGGACAAGTGAATGCCAAGCCAGTATGGATGCCTTGAAGAATCTGCCCGTTCTTGCACAATCAAATCCAGCGTGTGCTTTCCAGGTGCTCGCAGACGCCAGTGAGTGGGGTGCCATCCTGTCCCAGAACACTCCAGAGGGTGAGTATGTCATAGCTTATGCCTCGATGGGGCTCAGAGGCCCAGAGCTGAATTAATCTGCTTCTGAGAAAGTCTGGGCCACTGAGAAGTGGAGGCACTACCTGGAGGGAGTGAAGTTTAAGGTATACATGGAAATTTTATGTGCTGACAATGTTCCCTTCCACCTATACATACATTAATTTCTTCAATTAATGCAATAAAGACAAATGAGCGGAATAACTACCTGCCGATCAAAAGGATGTCCATATCCTTAGACATCAGAGCAATAGTGACCACTGGGAGACGCCACTTTTAACATTGAGTACCAAGACTGTTATTGTATTTAATAGTCTAATTGTATTTTTAATTTCTTTAATGAATGGCATATTTTAATTCTTATGCCTAAAGTAGCGTGTCTGTTCTGTCATTTCAGGAGCTTCCTAATATTAAGCCAGGATTGTTTTGAACTGACTGTTGCATTTCCTGTAATGTTCATCACGGGCAATAAAATTAAAAAATGACGCTTGAATGACTGTGTAGTGTTATTTATTTCATAGAACACACTGCATGTTGGCTTGTCATTCACTCTCAGCATGGATAAAAGTATAATACTGTAAACATTCTTCTGGAAGAAATCACGACTCTGATGGTGGCGATGAGCCAAATTTTTAATATTTAATTCCTCCATGATATTGCACAAGCCATCATGTATTAAAGCTTATTCCTTAATCAGACCTCAAAACCGACACAAAAAAGAATAAATTGTTTGCAGGACTCTGTTTGGTGGCGCTTTATTTCTTGTCCTGACATTGTACAGAATCTAAAAGCACACTAATGTTATTGCTCGCGTTTCTACTTCCTGTTGCAAATACCCTTTAGCGCCCACAAATAAATAATAGATCAACACGTGCAGCACGATCGGACTCGGCCTGCTATTTCCTATCTCCATAAAAAAAACATTATCGACATTTTTCAAACATCTACCTTTTGTCTATGCCATTCAAATTTTAAAATATGGACAAGGTCACCCTTTTGATGTGGCATTCAACTTTGTGATAGTTGTATAGTTTCTGATCAGTCCCCCTTCAATGATCACGAAAAATTTGGGAGAAAATCTGAGTTTATAATGGGTGCATAGTGCATCGAATGTTCAGGCTAGAGTGGAGGGGGTTTCAAGCTTGTTTCAAGCCACAACTTTCAATTCACACAAGTGATATTTCCCACAATTATAACCTAACTTCCTCTTTCACACATTGTGTCTACCTATACAGTAGGATTTATGCTTTTAGAATAATCTGCCTCTGACCAACAAAAATACTTCTCAGCAGCTCAATTGACTCCAATGTAAATCCAGAACAGGATTTTAGGAGAAAAGCAGAAACGACCCTTTTTCAAACTTATTTTCTACACTTTTGACACTAGGAACAATGTGTCTACATATAAGTTTTTGCGCTTTAGAACAATAGTACCTGTGAATTACTGGAAATGTATAACTGTACTCACCATGGTCTTCCTGTCACTTCTTAGGTAACTGCATGTCATTGCACACATTGATGGGAAGCGCCTGCTGCAAAGAAGTACTGAACAAGTATCTAACATTTTGCCCATTAGTTGTAAGTGTGTTGCTAATTTAAGAAACAATTTACAAGTGCAAGCTACTTTGGACAAGAAATTGTGGCTGCTGCCAGGTGCTCTTATTTTGAAGGTCAGGAAAAAAAAAGAAGTGATGATGGTTGAGACAAGGGAACTTGATGCCTTTAAAAAAGAAAAAAAGTCAGATATAGGTATTCATGCAGAAGTCTGAATTGTCAGTATTCATTTAACCACTTGGTTGCTCAAGTGATGATCTTGTTCTAACTTGTTACCTGGCGTGAGCATAGACATGCATTCAGAGGCTGGATTTAAAAGATAGATATTTAAAATTAGCCGACCTGCAAGCGATGCAAGAGCATCATCTCTCTGCCTCTTTTTCCAACCCAACTCTTGATGCCTTTTTGAGTTGTCTGTCAAACTTTAGATTGAGGCATAATGGAACAGACCACTGGGAGATGGGGGGGGGGCATGGGAAGCTCTGACAAATATATTACATTCAAAGCAAATATTCAGTCACTTTGTTATTTATTTATTTAACCAAGATTTAAAAAACACATTATGTATAAGTAATACTTATAATAATAATAATAGTAATAATAACAATCATAATTCTCAGCATTTGTACAAAATTAAAACAATTTTTGCCATAAAAATAATATAATATTTCAGTTGTGGCATAGTGTATGTAAAGTTTAATTTAATAATTACGTGAACTTGTGCATTGACGCTCTTTATCCTAGTGTGTATTTGTACATATACATATAAATATATACATATACATTTTTTTATTGCTGTCTTTTGCAGAGCTTGGTGTTGAGCTGACCATTTAAATCAGGTGTGTCATTATTAGAGCTGAGTGATGCATTTGACACTTTTTATTACACTTTATATTTTTTGACAACTCTATTACAGACGCTGAAACATGTTATTGGTATCAAAGGAACTGCATTAATCTGGTTTAAATCTTACTTATCAGAGAGATCCCAGTTTGTTCATGTTAATGATGAATTTTCTTTACCAACTGGAGTTAAATATGGAGTTCCATAGGTTTTCAACTTAATTAAGTAGAAACTTACGCTTGGATTGTGACATCTCAAATATGGATAATGCACATTCTACTATACAGCGGAATAGTTTATAATTACTCATGAAAAAATATAAGTTACTAGGAGATCATGGGAATAAATACTACACACAGAGTGGTGAGAGTGGTGAATAATAGGAGAGGATCAGTGAAGAGCCATAACCAATATCAGCTTTCAAATTACCCTAAATTAACCCATTGCAATTTCCGCAAAAAAAAAAGAACTAAAATGTGTGAAGCGGGTGTTAAAGAAAATGCTTAAGAGATGTTTTTTTTTCAATTCATTCCATTTTTTTTTTTTTTTAAATTGAAAAAAAAAATAACTGCCTTTCAGAAAATAACAATTTCCAAAGAGAGATTACTGAGCTCATTTCAGGTGAAAAAGTCATTACTATTATGTTTGTGTGTGTTTGCTCTGCCAGTGCCACTGAGCTCCAGTAGAGCTGACAGCTTGCTGTGACAGAGAGCCTTAAACAAACCCACTGAGTCGGCCGCTGCAAAGGAAAAATGCCTTTGATTGTATTAGGCCAGGGTGTATTTGTGTGTATGTGTGCGCGCATGCGTGTGTGTGTGTTCACAGCACTTACTGTTGTGTGTTTTATCTCGCAGCACTCTTTTGCTCTGTCTAGAAGTGCATATTGACGTTGCAGGTGTTAGGAATGTTCCTGATTGCTAACTCTTGTCATCACTTAAAATGTAGACTTGTTGACTTGTTGAAAAGTAAAAAAATCACTTGAAAATCAGTCAGCGTATTCGGCATTGTTCATAGTATCTGCACATTTGAAATTGTTTGTCTTAATTTGCATTCAAATCCATTCTCACGGATATATATGACTGAATTTTAAAAGCTATTTGGGAAACAGCTAGGACTGCAACGATTAATTGATTATTAATCAATTACTAAATTAAGGGTTAGGGTTAGGTTGGTAACTAGCTATGTTTTCAAATGTGCAGTATCTGCACATTTGAAAACAATTTCAAATGTGCAGATACTGCACATTTGAAAACAATTTCACATTTGTTTTCACATTTGAAATTGTTTGATGACTGAATTTTAAAAGCTATTGGGAAACAGCTAGGACTGCAACGATTAATTGATTATTAATCAATTACTAAATTAAGGGTTAGGGTTAGGTTGGTAACTAGCTATACTATATAAAATACTGTTGAGTGAGAAAATAGAAGTTCTCATCCCCTAATTCTGATTTGTTATGATCGGTGTTTTAATTCGGCAATAGTTTACCCTGGACCTAATCAGATTTGGTTCACAATTGGTGAAGTGGCTGTCACATGATCATACTAGACCAATATAGCTTATAGTAAAGAATATCCAATATGATGCCCTTTTCCACCATAGGAACTTTTCTCATTTGCCTGGGTAATAAAAAAAAAACCTCAACGTGTTTCCATCAAAATTATATTTACCCGTGTTTCCATCAGGTAAATATCACCCTGGTAAATGCTTTACATGCTTTTTCAGATTACCAGGAACTTTGGAGGGGTAATACTTTAGAGTTAGTATTAGTATTCAGTACCCTGAAGTATTCAGAGCCCCTAGGGACTCTTTTTCAAAAAAAAACCGACTAGCAACAAATCAAGCCTCTTTTTCTTGTGTCATTTTAGACTTTTGGAGACACTGACGTGAAAGCATGTATCATTTTCAAGGTCTTTGCACGCTGGACAAAAAAACGAGCAAATGATTCCAAGACGACGCAGCCTCTCTTGCACATAAGCAAGGTGTGTGATTAGAAACTAATAAATTGTGTGTTGCTGTTTCACACACACGTGCTCCTGCTGCTGTCGTCTCTGGCTGATGCAGCGCACAGCATTGTCAGTGAAAATTATTTTGAAGCTTGATTTTCACTCCCACCATCTCACTGAAGCACCTTTACAACCCCCCCCCCACACGTCTGTAATTGTCAGACGTGTGGGGGGGGGGGGGGTCAAGCGATCCACCGGCATGTTAGAATTAATAATTTAAACAAAGACATTTGAGAACATCATCACTGTAAAGTGGGGGAAACACAGATCAATTTTTTTTTTTAATTTATAATATTTTATTTACCAAACAACTAATCAGGAAAATAACTTAATAACTTAAAATTAATTAGCAGTTAAGTTGCAGCCCTAGAAATGCAAATGCCATATTCCTTTATGGTGCGTTCCATTTGTAGTTTGTGAACATTTGAATCCGGAAATTCCAAGGTCAGAGGCATTGCTCATACAGGAACGCCGCCTGAACTTGGATCTGCAACTCGCCAACTCCACCAACAACCTCACCGACCCCAACACGGGATTCCAAGATGGCTGCCTCCAAACAAACACTGCTGCTTTTACCCTTAATAGCACTTCTGTCATATTTGTTTTACATTAAAGCAGTCCTGCACGTTGTGTCTTGCGCGCATTGCTATCGATTGGTATTACTAACAATGAGATACCTTTGTGTCTGTCATGTCCAAGAGAAAGTGGTAAGTGTTGTCTCGTGTCTACGTTGTCTTGTGATTTCCTGTCTTAGCTTCGTTCCACTTCCTGTCTGTGTCCATTGTTGTTACTTTTACTTTTCCCCTTTGTCTGTGTTCCTGCCTTTAGAATTACCCGTCTCCGCCCTGATTGTTTCCACTTGTGTCCGTACCTTGTGTGTATATAAATATATATATATACTGTATATAGTCCGTCTCTCTCTTTGTCTTGTGCCAGTTCGTCTTGTCATGTTGTTGTGATACTTTGTTCAGGAGTGATTTTCTTTTTGCTTCCTTTTTCATAGCCTAGCCTCTCTAGAGTAATTTTCTGTGTGTTTATTTTGTTTTTCTTAGTCTAGTCTTAGTTTTGTGACGTCTTGATTTCTGTGATTAGTGTAGAGTTTTTCCTCTGTAAAGAGAGATTTTTATTCTGTTTAATAAACCTTTTTTTTTTTTTTTTTTTGAAACTTTGGTCTGCTGTGCATTTGGGCTCGGGTCCATAGTTCGGTCATGAGTGTGTCTGTGTTTCTTTATTTTTTTAGTTTTATTTTTTTTTACTTCTAAACTGGAACACCATGAACTCACCACTGTGATCACCTCCAGTTGACCAGTTTTCTTGTATTTGTGTGCTGCAGAGATGTCCAGGTTTCCAGTGCCAGAGGAAGCGATGCAGCCCCAGAGCATCACTGAGCCACCACCATGCGTCACTCTAGGCAGGGTCTTCTTTTCTGGGTATGCTCAATTCTTCCTCCTCCTCCTCCTCCACACTGCTGATCCATACGCTTTCATCACTCCACAGATCAGAATCCCAAAACTGAGCTGAATTTTCTTGTGCTTTTGGGTCAGTAGTGGTGTACGTCTGGGAGTTTGGACATGAAGCCCTTCAGAGTTTAGTTTATGTGCCTTACTGTGGAAACTGAAACTTCAGTACCTGCTGCCACCAAGTCCTGCTGCAGGTCTTTTGCAGTCAGTCGAGGGTTATTGACCACCTGCCAGATATACATTTTGGGGTGAAGGCATTATTTACTCATCAGCTGACCCTGACAGCAAGCTGCTGAGGCAGACAAGGATATTTGACTTGGCCGAGGGTTTGTTTAGTATATTAACGTAACTTAAAATGCTAGTAAGAGAGAGTTGTTTAAAATGCTTTATCATAATGCATTTTAGTACAGGAACACCAAATGAACATACTTCTTTTACAAAAGTACAAGATTCATTGTGTAAATAAATAAATAAATAGACAGAGAATTTAACCCCCCCAACGTTCAACCAAAGGTTACGCCCTTGGTCCTGTCTGTTTGTGTGTAAGTCTCAGGTGCATGTATTTATTTTTATCTGCTGGGGAGATTCTGCAAATTTGGGACCCAAAAATAACGACCAGTCCACAGATTGGTGGAAATATCCATAAAAAAACCATCACTCTGCAGAGCCTGACTGTCCTCAATAACCTGAGTGAGTGACAAACTCCTTAATTTCTACAGTTTGCCATGAAATCAATAGATGAACGGACACTACATTAAAAAAAAAAAAATCTGATGACAAGATATGATTATATAGTCAATATGAAACATTTCTGTCACTCGTCTGATTTGATTTCCACCTGTTTTCTCCATGTTTTCCTGAGCCGGATGAAAAGAAGCAGAGTCACAGTGTATGCTAAACAAATGGTACAAGACACGTTAAAGCATTACATGCTGACTGGTACACAGGAGCGTGAGGGAAATGCAGTCATGCCAGCATGCCAGTGGTTGAACAGCTCATTGAGAGTTGGGTAGCACCTGACAGATGGCACTTTTGGGGGCTTAATCCCAGAGAGCTTAAAAGATCCTCCACATGACGAGAAGCCAGTCAGACAGGAGGAGGGTGGAATACCGAACAACATGTTACATTCCAGAGTTGCAACTATTGATTGTTTTACTAATCAAGTATTTTACTGAATATTCCATCAATTAATCGAGGAAACAACTAAAAATATATACTTTTTTTTTTTAAATTAAAGCAATTATTGTATTGTCCACACAATGATTACATTTTAACTGATAAAGCAAATTCACTGGGAAAAATTGCAGACAGACACATCAAATGCACAATGGTACCTGCATAAATAACTTAAATCAGGATTTTTTTTCCCTTTTTTTTTACAACTGTACCATTGGTAAAGACAAATGGGGAAACATACTATAGGTTTTAACAAGGGTCCAAAAAAAAGACTAAAAATCATTATTAATATTATGATAATTAATAAAATAAAATATTAATATATATCAATGGCACTTTAACACTATAAAAGGAAATACACTCTTGTTCAGTGTGAAAATTAAAGGTGTTGATTATGGATATGTCATTTACACGCATGCCTCTGCGCAATCTCTTCTGTTGTTGGCTGCCAAGGAAGACAAGTCTCCATAAACAGGTCCCCACATTTATCAATCACGAAGCACACACACACTTTCCATGACTTCAGAAGACATTGCATTGACTTACACTCGTTTCCTGGAAACTTAACCTTAACCATATTCACTGTCCTAACCCTCCTGACCCTAATCCTAATCTAACCCTACCTCATCCTAACTTTAAAACATGTCTTAAATGTCTTAAATTAACCTTAAAATGTAGTAATTCACATTATGGGGACTGGATTGTTGTCCCCATAAGATAGATAGGTTCCCATAATGTGACTGTTTGAAGACATGTAGGTCCCCACATCATAAGGAATACCAGGTACACGCACGCACACACACACACACACCAGTTGACAGAGGGAGTCATGTTTTTTAGGTCTTGTGCTCCGACGTCACCAGAACCTCGAGCAGCTTCATGCAAATCACGTCTCTGCTCGAGTCTCTCTCCTTTGGACATCCCTCGCTCATAGCTGCTGTCAGACAGAGCGCGCGGCCTGGGCACGCTCCGGCAACTTTTCCCAGTTCAGCTTCAACCAAAGTCAAACAGAAGTCTTTTCTTCACAGCGCTGGAAGACGGGGGGTAAACGGGGAGAAGAGTTACCTGGGAGTGAATTTTCGCCCTGAGACCACAGCATCCCCCTCCATCTCCCTCTTCTCTTAATGCCTCGGAGGTTTGAGCCTGAATGTGTTGACTGAGAGGTTCAGCCCTTAAAGACCAAAAGAATGTACAGCATCATGATGGAAACGGACTTGCATTCCTCCATGGTCCCCCAGACCAACGCATCCAACCCGGGGGGACACGGCGGTGGAGGAGGAGGGGGAGGCGGTGTCCCCGGGGGCAAAGTCCCCCAGGAGAGAATCAAACGACCCATGAATGCGTTCATGGTGTGGTCCCGGGGCCAGCGGAGGAAAATGGCACAAGAAAACCCCAAAATGCACAACTCAGAGATCAGCAAGCGGCTGGGCGCCGAGTGGAAGATGATGACCGAGGCAGAGAAGAGACCGTTCATCGACGAGGCGAAGCGGCTCCGGGCAATGCACATGAAGGAACACCCGGACTATAAGTACCGGCCGCGGAGGAAGACTAAGACGCTGCTGAAGAAGGACAAGTACTCTCTCGCCGGCGGGCTCCTCGGCCCCTCTGCGGGCGTAGGGATGGGAGGCGGGCAGAGTCCCGGCGGCGGGCACGCAGGGGTGAATGCGGGCTACGCTGCGCACGTGAACGGCTGGGCGAACGGCACATATTCCGGTCAGGTGGCGGCTGCAGCGGCGGCGGCGCACGCCATGATGCAGGAGGCGCAGCTGGCGTACACGCAACACCCGGGCACGGGGACTCACCCGCACCATCACCCGCATCACCATCATCACGCACACAACCCGCAGTCCGTGCACAGGTACGACATGAGCGCTTTATCTTACAGCCCGATCTCGAACTCTCAGACCTACATGAGCGCATCGCCGCCGGGCTACGGCGGCATCACGGGCTACACTCACCAGCACCAGAGCTCCGGTGTGTCCCCGGTGTCCGGAGCCATCGGTGGCTCCTTGGGCTCTCTGGTGAAATCAGAGCCGAGCGTGAGCCCGCCGGTGTCCAGCGCGCGCGCACCGCAGCCGTGCCATACCGGGGACCTGCGGGACATGATCAGCATGTATCTGCCCACCGGTGAGGCGGTGGCCGGGGACTCCTCAGTTCAGAGCAGACTCCACGTGCTGCACCCGCATCACTACCAGGGAAGCGTCTCCGCTCCGGTAAACGGGACGATTCCTCTGACTCATATTTAATTCAATCTCTCCTTGTACCTTTTAAGCACTACCAAATATTAAAAGTATGAGTGCAGGCTGCTGAAGAACTGTATAATATTGGGCCATAAAAATGCAATCACTTTAAACAAGCTGTTGTTTTTAATTATTATTATTATCGTTATCATTTTTATTCTTATCCAGTGATTTCTGTTTATCCGAGCTCTGAGAGCGCATCTTATTCTATTTTTTTTTCTCTCTGGAGAGGATTATGCCAAGTTTGACAGGATTTAAATTATATTCTGTGAAAGCTGGTGCTGTTTAAAGTGGACTTTTTCTTTTTCCTGTGGAGTTTAAAAACCATCAGCAGTGTGTTTGTCACTCATGTAGATTCTTGGCTGCCTTTATTTTTTTATCATTTCTGAACCGATTTCCACGTTTCATTCTTGTGAGTTAATCGTTCTTATTGTTCTTGAAAATTCATGTAAATTGTGAATAAAATAGGGCCAATACTGGAAATTCGTTTTATGAAAGTTCTTAATAACAATGGACAGAATATATTAAGACCCGTTGTTTTGCGGATTGAAGTCCAAAATATAATAATAATAATAATAATATTAATAATAATAATAATAATAATGCTGCAGATGATAATGTGGCGAGTTAAATACATTTTTCATCATTTCATCGCAGATAAAATAATAGTATGTTGCTATTTTCTTTATGGCAGGAGATTAAATCAGCTTCACCTTCAGCATCTACTTTTATTTACATTTATTGTAAACGTTTAAAATGATGTCAAGCCTTTTCTGTCGTTACGAATTGAATTAAATCCCGAAAACAAACATTACCAACAGGCTCTTATAATTTGATATATCTCTCTTATAATTTAAAAATCACATTGTGTTATTTTTCTAAAAGCAGAAAGTTTTGTTAAAGCTTTAAATAACCTTACATTTTAAGCCGATATAAAACAATCACATGTTCACTATACATATATATCGTATTACCATCATCAGGACAATTACTCCAATATTATTAGATTTTCTTTTCAATAAATTGAATCTATGATCCCTGTAATATGACAAATTATTGATGTTTTTTTTTTATATTCTGACAGGTGTAATTGTTGTTTCCAGAGAGAGGAATGAGCAAAGTAACAATAATAATGCTGGATCTTTTTTTTTTTTTTTTTTTTTTAATCTAAATGTTTAGATTTTTGTCTAAAAAAATATAATTATATTAATTCACCAGAAGATATGGATAATCTATGAAGCAGGGGTCTCAAACTCTCAAACTCAATGATCATCTATTCTGGTTATGGGGGGCTGTCAGTGTTTGTTATGATTATGGAACAATTGATATTTTACAATTAAAAAATACATGATGCAAATGAAATGGAATCATAAATGAAGTAAATAATAACATATGGTCAATTAAAACACCAAAACAAGCTCATATAGATATATGATTCTACGATAAATGTAATACATTTTAAATGGTGATACATATAACCTTATTATTATTATTGAAAAATATTGCTCTCTGCACATGACATACAGTATCTCATGTGCCTCGACACAAGGTAGTTGATATCAAGTAGCAGGCCGCAAAGAATCGAGTGGGGGGGCCACATGTTTGAAACCTCTGCTATAAAGGAATCTCTTTAAAAAAAAATATTTAGAACCTTTATAGTTGATTAAAATTTATTTTTTGTGTCATTGGAGGCCAAGTTACCTTTCTGCCCGGTCACTAATCTTGAGCTATATAAATAAATCTGAAAGAAAGAGTATTCCGTTCTGCAACTGGCCTCCTTGTCTCCAACACTAAATCCTACAACACTAGTATGTCAGACTGCATCTGTGCGTGATTGTGCAGGTTGTTAAATTATTTTCTTCTTTAATTTGAATGGCTGTAGTTGGGGGGGGGGGGCTCCCAGGACAAGGAGGGAAGACTGAAAAAGCAGAGGAAGAAGAGGAGGAGGAGGAGGAGGATGGTGAAGGCAAGGAGTGGAGGTTTTTGTGTAGCAGGAGAATGGGGATTAGTCTTGCTAGAAGCTGGGGCAGCTCGGGGGTCACAGCTGACAAAAGAGCCCACAAAACAACACCCTGGGTTTTATCAAACTAATTCCCATACAGGTCTAGACTTTAAAACATGGGGCCAACATGAATACAAATCGACACAAAATGAAGTTGTTTCCAGGGATGTCACTTGCTTCAACTGAAGGTATTTATTGGACAGGTTTATCCTCAGTGTTTCCCACAATTTAATTGAAAATTCAAATGTTACTTTTTCTAATGAAAATTGTTACTATGGATAAATTAAATGGCATGTTTATGAATTAACGTAATACACGAATCCACAAAAATAAATGCAAGGCTTTTTTAAATGAATAATGCATTAATGATTTTCCTGATTTGGGACAGATTTTACTGAGACTTCATTTGCATGGCTGATGACAATAAATGTGTGCAATTTCATATCATTTCAGTCAGCATTATGGTCAATTATAATTGACCAGTATTTGATAATTGGTAGATATGGAGTTGACAATCAGACTGACAAGATATATAAAAGTATGTTGTTCATGTCACAGTACTCTGACAAAAAATGGAGGAGACTCTCCTCCATTTTTTTGTACGTATACATATATTTATATACAGTTAATACCGTATATATAATCAAAGAAACTTATTTTCTCATTGTCACATTGCTGCAACATGAGCTAGGATTTTCCCTCAAACAAAACCATGTTCAACTCCATCTTTTAAGAGTGTTAATCTGATATTATGATATGAAGTTAGCATCGGATTGGGCTTCAATAAATGTTTGGTAAGAATGAATAAAAATCATTAGAATCAGTGTTTCATTTGTGGTGGATCAACACAGATGGACCCCAGGTGAGTGCGCCTTTTGAAATACAACTTTTTTTTTATTATTATTATTATTATTTATTTATTTTTTTTATCTGTTTTGTTAACATCAGTTGTCGCCAACCAAGTGTAATGATGCCAACAAAAACATTCAGTTGTAATTTCTGCAAAAAATTTGAATGAAGTCAAATCGTACATGTTATTGGGATAAATAAAAAAGTGCTGGCCAAAATCCCTATGTAGCATTTGAGGGGGCTACCGCCTTGTAGTCGCCTCTGCTTGACTATTATTGATACAAATGTAACAAAATTAATTGCACTGATGATAGTTCAGTATTATTTACACCAGACCAGAGTCATTCTTGTTTTGTTTAACTTTACAGGACAGTTAAATGGCCCAGTATTTTTATTTTATTTTTTTCCACATGCTATTTGGGGCCCCCTGGTGACCAAGCAGATGATTCGTTTGTTTATGCCTTGGCCATTTGTGTAAATAAATAAAGCATAAGTGCAACATTTGCTACTGTCAATTTAATAATAATAATAATAATAATAATAATAATAATAATAATAATAATAATAATAATAACTAAAGGGGGACCGTTTTTCACTAGAGTCAAAGCGTCTTGAAATGGTCTCTGCACGCCTCTGTCAATCAAAACAGACACAGTTCAACCGAGTCCAGATCCAGTAGTTCTGGTTGTGTCCATCACCCTCTGCCGCTCATGTTCTGCTTAACACACGTTTGGACTTCCCGGCTCCAGCGCGCCCCTGCCTCTTCCAACCCGCGTGCGTCCCCGTGCGTCCCCGTGCGCCCCGGTGTCCCGCACGTGTGTAATCGACGTCAGTTTATCACGCCTCCGCATGTCTCCACTCCCTTTCCTCCTGTAAAAATCCTCACCTCCGTCGTTGGACCCGGTTCTGTTCTGGGAGATTACGGGGACCGATTGCACAACACCGAATGTGGCGCGAGGAGATTAGCCGGGGCAGCCATAGAAAATAGCAACGGGGCCAACGGATTCCTCGCAATGGGGCCTTATCATGTAATTACACGTTGACACGTTTTAATCATTTTTCAGCCTCTTAATCCGAGCACCACCCCGCCCCCTTCAAACAGCAGACCAATTGCTACTGAGGAAGACTCTGCTCTGACTCTTTGCTTCCTCTTTTTCTTTTCTCCCTTTATCAGCCACTTTAAACATTTAAAAACAAACAATCAAACAATGTTGGTCATACTTCTCTATCTCCCTCTTTATTTCAAATAAATAAATGTTAAATAAAGGTGCAAGCAGTGATAAGGGGCCCTCGCAGCTGTCTTGTCATGGGTCCAAGAGAGTTTCTTAGGGGCTCTATACACTTTTGTTGATTTTAATTGTATGTGACAAGCAATGTGCTACTTTGAGAAAACGATAAAAGAACAAAACAAACAAAAACAAAACAAAACAAAAAAACAACTCCTTCTTGTGTGTGCATTTGCTGTCTCTCCATCATCACCCTCTTCCTCTTCTCGTGTTTGGAGATTGTTTGGTCTGTTTGCTTTATGATAACTTTTATTTTCTTGGCTCTGGTTCCATGATTGTATGTAGTGCACACAGCGCAAATGTTTTTCGCACATGCACAATGTTGTCTTCTCCATTTCTGACACCGTACCAGTGCTGCAGCACCACTTACAGGCTTGGCATATATGCACTATAGCGTTTGGAGTCGTTTTGGGGGGTTTCGTGTGGATGAACACATTTCCTGAAAAGAAGCTGTGTTGGCAGAGAACTTTTTCGAAATATCATAGAAAAAGATCATAATCTCCTTATTGGAGATTGTTTGGACTTTACTTTCTTATTTTCTTTCTTTGTTGCCCTGGCTTTCTTTATTCTGTCTCTTTTTCTGTTATGGTAATGTTTACTTATTCAAAAAACCAATTTATTTAAAAAAGTCTGTTCACAGTGCAAATGCTGTATGTGCATGCTCAGCATCTACTTTTCTATTTCAGTGTATTTCTGTAGCAGCTACAGTACCACATACAGGCCAGGCATATGTACTACAACATTTGGGGGGTTTCTGAGTTTAAACTTTCTCAAATTGACAAAGTTTGCCTCATACTTCCAAATTTCATGTGTGAAAGGCGATTTCCAAATTTCATAGAGGCCATGCAGAGTCTTGGGACCCACATCAGAGTTAAAGATGTCCTGCTGTTGATGAATGTCACTTTTGCACAGTTACCATGGTAATACAGTTTCAATATTCACCACCCTATTAGCTAAACCAGCAGTTCTCAAATAGTGGGTCAGGTAACACAGATGGGTCAATTTTTTTATTATTTTTTTTAAATTATTTTTTTTGGGGTCCCCGAATAAATATGCTGAATTTTTCCAAACCGTTTACCTCAATTTCCTGTGTGTACATTTTTGTGTAAGTGTAAGTTTACTTAAATATATAATAAATTTAAAGTGTAGACAGATATGGCTGTAAATTTGAAAATTTGGGAAACACTTCACTTTTTCTACTGTATGATAAATCATATTTTCTGTTAGAACATTTTTTAATGGCAGCACATAAAAGTTAATGATGATACATTGTGCAGCGGATGTTGAAACGTATTAACTTTCTTTTTTTTTTTAAATAAATACCCACGTAGCTACTGCCTGTAGTTTTTAACAGTCACCAGGCTTCAAATGGACTGCATGGTGTGTTGTTTTACTGCGCTTTTTAATTCAATTAGAGTCTTTCATGATAATCAATTAGGGAGTAGCCCCTGGATCTCCCCGGGGGACAATAATCATCACACACCGTCTGCTTAGACAGGACCTGGGGAGCCGTGCCCGTCAAGAGCAAAAATGCATCAGTGCAAAATAACAGAGGCAGCGGGAGCCATGTGGAGACAGTGTGTCCTATGCCAAAGCATTTTCCTCTGTGTTATTTAATTTTTTTCTCTCACTAGTTCTGTTTAGCTCTTCTTCACTATTCCCTGCATATTTTCCTGAAACAGTTTTTGCTCAAGCTGCCAGCTTTGTCGCATAGTCATTAAAGACGGAATCCACACTCAATAGCCATAATAAACACTCCTGGTTTGTTTTATACTTACAGATTTACATTAATTTATGCTTTATCCAAAATCAGACTTAAACATGAATGAGTCTTGTTGTGACTGCAGTAGTAGAAATTCATTGAATATTTGCTGAAGTGGGTCTTAACTCCAGCCGTTAAATAGCTGCTCTTCCTTCCTTCTCTTCCGGGCAAATTTATTTCGGAATAAGCATCACTTGTTCAAAAAATGAAAATTATATGTATCCCAGGCTTCACATTAACATCTACACACATCTTTACTCAACAGTTGACTGGCTGTAAAGCTAATTCTAATTGGTAAAAGAGTTCAGGTCAAGTACTCTACTCTTTAAACCTCACCTAATGTTAAGTACACTTGGCTCATGGATCATAACATGAGAGCACTCCTTTTTTTTTTTTTTGTTTTAACAAAAGTCATTCATACATTTAAAGTATATAGAGCAGCATCTATATTGGTAGAGTCTGAAAACAACAGAAAGTTTGGGCATGGAGGTAATTATCGTCACAAAATATGACAACAGCTCATCACTTTGTTTTGCTACTGGGTTGCAAATACTTATTAAACCCGGTACCTGTTAGGATTACTCTCACACAGGCTCCTGCTGTGTGTTTGATGGCCTAATTCTGTGTCATCTTTTAATAAAAATGGCAATTTTTACACATTAATCACTATAGTGAAATATTATGTCCATTCTCTTTCTGACCCACAGTTTTCAGTATTAATATGAAAAGACTGATGTTGTAGGAACATTTACACACACTGTAACTTTTTGTGTATGTGGAGAAGTGAATTTTAGTATAGTGTTTGTTGTTTTCCTTTTTCATGCGTAGGTGAGTGTGGATACAAATTTGATTTATGATATGTTTCTTTATGTTTACTTATGCTGCATGTGTTTTCTTTAATTTCTTTAATTTAACATGTGTTTTATGTGGCTTTAATTTGCCAGGGCAAGGGTATTGTGTATTTTTTTTTCCACCGACTATACTTCAAGCATGGGTTGTGTTTGCATGTCAAACTCAAAAGAAGTTAATCACAAAAACATTCAATATTGTATTTTGACACATACAAAAAGGTTTTGGTGTTTAATGTCATAAATCAGTGAATCCTGAAGTCTGGGTTGGGGTGCACAAATGGGCTTTTTTGGTTGGTCCTCAAACTAATTTGCTGAACCTTTATTTGAGATTTATGCAGCAATGAAAATGAACCAAATGTTACAATAATAAAAAAAAGGCCAAAAACACTGTCAAGACTAAATTGGCTTGACAGTCTGAGTATGTGCTCTTGTATGTGTACCTGGTATTCCTTATGTTATGGGGACCTTAGTCTGTTTACACTGCCACATTATGGGATCTTTTCTTAATGGGGACAAAAATCAAGTCCCCATGATGTAAATTATTACATTTTAAGGTGAAGACATTTTTAAAGGCTAGGTTGAGATTAGGGTTAGGTTAAGGTCAGGGCCAGGGTTAGGGGTTAGAGGTAGGGTTAGAGCACTGTAACTATGGTTAAGGTTAGAATATGCAAATGCAAAAAGTCAATGCAGTGTCCTCTGAAGTCATGGAAACTAGTGTGTGTGTAAGCATTTGTGCAGCCTCTCAACAGGAAATTAATTAGCACACTGTAACATGTTGATCCATGAAAGTCAGGGCGCGGCACAGGGCAGAAAGACATTTCTCACACTACTTGGGCCCCTTTCCACAAGGAAACAGCACGAATCATAAACAATCTTTTGCTTTGTTGTTCTGTAAAATTTGTCCCTAAACATTGCATCGTTTCAGGAAATGTCTCCATCCACGAACAAATGAAAGGGAAATAAAGAAAGACATAAGGTTATCATAAAGCAGACCAAATAACAGTGGTGACAACTTAAAGTTTGCCACTTTACAGACCCCAAAAATGTGGCCAAATATATATAAACGGAAACATTTAAGGACAGAGCTGTGCGCTCTGCTGCTTTGCCTGCATGTTGCGTGGTATGTTGTGTAGTACGCAACATACGACAAAGTTTGCACTGAATTTTATGAGATGAGAAAAGCCGAATATATACTCACTATCTGATGCAGAGGCTGTTTGTGGTTGGCTGAGAGAGATGTGAAGTTGTTAGCTTGCATCACAGTTTCATCTGCATTAATGAAATTCCATTACATGTACCAACCGCCTTTGATCTGACATCAGATGTGACGGGACAGTTGATATAGGTATAAATGTATGTGTTGATTCAGATAGTTACATTAAATGGTGGTTGTTGTGATTATTAGCTTCATTGAAATGTGCCTGACATTCTATAAACCTGCCTGTGAGGTTTTGGTGACGTGTGCACAGTCAGCCAAATTACCACTAGACCAGCTGCGCTTCGCCTTGTGCCGAGAGTAGACCAGGTTGGAGCTGGCGAGCTTTCAGCGCACCTTCAGTGCAGCCTTTTGGCACGAAATTGTCACTGCGCCAAGCTGAATCTGTTGACATCTCCCACTTTTGCGACGACACACCCATCTTGGCGTGCCTCGGTCTACCAAAGTGCCAAATTTGCTGCGCATGGTCTTGTGTCGGACGAAATTACCACTGTGTGGGCTGCGCCACCTTGCGCTGTGCCACGAAATTAGAGCCCAGAGAGTGGGAATGAGAAGGAGAGGGAAACACTGTCTGAGCAGAGTGCACATACAGCAAAGACTCACAGACAACAACAAGCTGTGGATATGCATTCTAGCTGACTATGTGTAGAACAATCACTATATCACTCTATATTGTTCATTCAGGTAAAAATACAGTCTGTGAAACTAGGTCTTGCTTTCTCCTTCCCTTATTTTATGTTTCAGTTTCTCTTTGAATATTTAACACTTATTTTTTGTCAAACCCTGAGTTTGAAATTGCTCAGGACAGGACGTGTTTTGGTGATATTTAGTGTCTTTTATTCTGTACAGTATTTACAGTGCTTTATAAATAAAATTGATCCGACTTACTGCGGACCGAGCTCTGACACTGGTCGTACAGGAACCAAATGCACTTATCAAGGTTTCTGGTGCCCCATACTCCCAGGGTGCTCCCCACAGGAGTCCCAGATGGACACGGTCAAACACCTCCCATGCGCCCTTCAGGACCCTGCCATGAGTGTAGAGATGGTCCACCATTCCATGATGAAAGCCACACTGCTCCTTCTGAATCCAAGATTCAGCTATCCAATGGATCCTTCTCTCCAGGACCCCTGAATAGACCTGACCCGGGAGGCTGAAGTGTGATTCCCCTGTAGTTGGAACACGCCCTCTGGTCACTCTTCTTTACCACCACCCCAGTCTGCCAATCCAGAGGCACTGTCCCCGAAATCCACGCGATGCTGCAGAGGTGTGTCAGCCATGACAGCCCTACAACAACCAGAGCCTTACTCTGTGCAGGTCTCCTCCATCCCCTGACCCTGACACCAAGGAGCTTTTAAATCACCTCGGTAACCTCAGTCCCAGAGATAGGAGAGCCCAGCTCCGAGTCCCCAGACTCTGCTTCCTCATAGGAAGGTCGGCAGCACCCCATCTCCACTGTACACAGTGTTGACAGTGCACCGTTGGCCCGGTCACCAGGCGCTTGCCGTCATGCTCTACCCCCAGGCCTGGCTCCAGAGGGGGACCCCAATGACCTGTGTTCACTATGAACTGCTCTTTGTCCGGTCCCTCACCTAGGACCTCTAGGCCTTGACTAATCCTACCAGGGGCCCCCAACAACTGAGCTAGGACCATTTGGACATGCAAACACCTCCACCACGATGAGGTGGTGACTCCAGGAGGGGTTTTCTGAAATTATTCTAAAATTTTTCGACAGTTTGTCATATATTGGTGAGCCTCTGCCCATTTTCACATCTCAGAGGCTCTCCGAAATGCTCTTTTTATACGCAGCATATTACTGACCTGTTGCCAATTAACCTAATTAGTTGTCAAATCCTCCTCCACTTTGTTTTTGATTTGTTCCATTTACTTTTCCAGCCTTTTGTTGCCTCTGTTCCAACTCTTTTTGAGATGTGTTGCTTACATCGAATTTAAAATGAGCCAATATTTTTAATGGCAAGGTAAAATGTCTCAGTTTCGACATCTGATATGTCGTTTATGTTCAATTGGGAATAAAATATAAGTCATTGCATTCTCTTTGCACACTTGACACGGTGTCCCAACTTTTTTGGAATCGGGGTTGTACTTGCATTTGATGAGAACAAAATGCTAATCTCTGTTATGGAGTGGAGGGATTTGCTGTGGAGGTGGGTGGGTGGGGGGGTGCTTGTTTGTGATAGCCAGGCTGAATTCCTACACACACCCACCTTGCTGATCCACTTAGGCTCTCTAGTGTGTGTGTATGTATGTATGTAAGAGAGAGCGAGAGATCAGTGAGTGTTTTGTATATCGTATTTAGTTCAATGCTTTTCCTGGTTATGGTTTCACATTCATTTGTGGGTGCTGCATACAGATATGTGTGCGCGCTGATGTATTCACAGGAGGATGATCTGTGTTGGCAGCCAGTAGCTGTGGACTCAGAATAAACATGGAATAGGAAGTCAGCCTAAGTGTATTTACAGATTCTCATTATAACCTCAAAATACACACACACACACACACACACCCTCGCTCTCTAATCTTATCACCTACAGCTTAATCTGTTTACTGTGACTGGACCACAATTGAATGGAAGACCATTTTTAAGTTGTGCACAACACTAAAATAAGTCATACTACAGAAGCTGAGTCTCAATCCAGGGTCTGGAGGAGACAGAAGTCATACGCTGAATAACGGTTCTTCTGCTCCTTGAAGTCTGACTGCTGACTTAATCCCTTATAAGCCGAAACATCCTAAAACTCTGATATATTTAAACATATCTGATGTAAAATAAATGTATCTAAAATATATTTTATTTTTGAACATAGTTGTACAACTAGTTGTTTTTTTGTTTTAGTCAGTTCTAGTTTTGTGATTATTAGTCTTGATGGAATGTTCACTTAATATTATATTTTAAATATGTCATGTAATACTGGGGTAAATGCAGATGACGTTGGTGTGTGATGTGAGAAACAAACATGGACAAGACAAACAATTTCCCTTAAATGTTATTAACCTGGGATATGTTTTACAAATATAACTCTTCTCCTCACAGATTCATGATTTGAACAATGGACAGAATTTGTACAGGAATTAAACATTATTTCTACAATAGAAGAAGAACAACATTATATATACACTATAAGTTAAGTATACCAATGCAGCCAAATCTATAATTTTTATAATTACTCTTCACAGCAGGTAATTTTGGACATGAAATATTAGAAATAACACAGGTTCGACCAGGTCAAATAAAATCGGTTAACCTTACTCATTTCTTTAATCCAATAATAATAATAATACTAATTAAATAATACGAAGAGTGGACTGAAATTACTTAGTAAGTCCCCAACAAATTCCCAATAAATGATAAAAAAAGCTTCAAAATTATACTTAATTACATCATAATTATCTTTTTTTGTATTGTTATTTTGGAGTAATTTTATTTATTTATTCTTATTTTGCATTTGTGTTGGGTTTATAACCCCCAGGCTCCACCAAACCCGTTGTTGTGTTGCTGTAATGAAGTCGCTGGCAAACAAAGCCTCACTCGTCCCTCAAAATTAGGCCAATGTTTGCGGCTCATGAGAAGGACAGAAGATTCATGTGACAATGGGGACGGCTTAGAGCGTGGTCCTGTGATGCATTTTTATGACATCCGGATGGATCCACACTTGGGAGGATCCAGACCCTCAATTGCGACACAGCCACAGTGGGAGTCTGTGAAATTCCTAGCATGCTATTGCACAGTGGGATATTCCCCCTGGAGAGTCTCTTTTCAGCGACATTATAAGATGGCTAAGGACAGAGAGCTGTGACAGGCTATGATCAGCCACGTCTTAGCACCTAAAGAGAGAGATACAGTTACTACATGATATATGGGTCTAATATTTACACTTATTTCAAGCTGTATTACAATGATCAATCTATAATAATTAAAGACCACCTATGGTGTTGACTTAGGAAGTGATATTTGCCTTTGATGTTAGGGCATGTATGGAAGTGACCTATAGAGGACCGATTTTTTTTTCTTTTGGGACTTAGATATGATATTTTTTACACACCAGTAGTGAACACACAAACCAGGTACAGGAGCGGTGAGCAGCACTTCAGCTTGTATGTTGCTCATGTTTAATAAGTAAAGGGCTCAAATTTTGGAAACAGCAATTTTCCAAGGTCTGTCATATCATTTCCTGTTGCATTTTTCCTCTCTAACAGTGTGGTATTAGCAAATTAAATGCAATTTTTTTTATTTTTTTTATTCCTTACTCCCCTTTTTCTCTATAACTCTCCCACCCAGTCAAAAAAAAAAACCCATAAACTTTAGCAGTGTTTCCATCATGGTATGTTTCTAATTGGTACAGTGTGGTACGGTTTGGAATGGTAAAGCCCTGGGTCAGGCTTGCGTTTTGACTAAGACTTTACTTGGTGGGCTGTGTGTGGTGGCTGTGAGATCATGAGATACGTAGCTTGATTGCTCATAAAAATAAATAAATAAATAAATAAATAAATAATATAATATATAGACAAAGTGTTACACTCTCTTGCTCTGTCACTCTGATCAGATTTTGATCATTACTGCCAAAAAGCCTACTGTTCCCTTAATGCCAGTGAAAACACTTTCAGGTCTTACAACAATAAGTGAGTAAAAAAAAGGACAAAATTCTGAAATGTCAGACACATCCAAAAAGCTCCGGAGCACTGAACTGAAGCAGCAGACTCCCCACTAATGTCAAACATCCTCAGGAGAAAACTTTACACAAAGCAACTGCTGTTAACACACAAACTTTTGCTTTGCTTGTTTGTTATACCAGGCAACTTGTTTGGAGGAGAGGAGGCAACGGGTTGATGGAGCGATGGCAAAGGATGTGCGGGGATGAGGGGAAAAAGAGGGAGGGAAAAGCTGTGCTAAAACAACGGGAGCATCCATCCTTTAACTGGTGGGGAGTTATCGCCCGATGACAGAGCCTCTCCAAACGCTTTAAAAAGCACATTTGAAGATGTATTAGAGCATCCTCAATCCACTTGCTGCCAACAGGGGGCTGCTTGTTGGCCTTGGTGTGTGTGTGTGTGTGTGTGTGTGTGCGTGTGTGCATGTTTGAATTTTTTCCTTTTTTTTTGTAGTTGCCTTCAAATTCCCCTAGTAAGCGTTGCTAAGGTGCTTTCGGGAGGGGATTAGCTGAGGGCTCATCACACATTCCATAGAAAGGTGTAGAGAGAAAGAGAGAGATAGAGGTAAAATAAAAGGCAACAGAGGAATTAGTGGCCAAAGGAAGGTGTGAGGAAAATAAAGCAGAAGAAGAAAGGGGTGGTACAAATTCTTTCAATTCTGTCCAAATTCTTTAA
Organism: Brachirus orientalis; assembly: GCA_016785285.1. NCBI lineage: Eukaryota > Metazoa > Chordata > Actinopteri > Pleuronectiformes > Soleidae > Brachirus > Brachirus orientalis. The sequence continues at coordinate 476,872 of JAFBJR010000099.1, read as the reverse complement.
CATATTTGAGCATTTTTTAAAAATGTATGCAATAGTTACTTTCCCCTGGTAACTAGTTACTTTTATAATACTGCTTACTCTAAATATCTGACTTGTAAGGCAAAACCAAGGGAGAGTTCAGTTCAGGGGGTGGGGGGGGGGCGTTGGGATAAACAGGAAGGATTAAGGTTCTGTGGAGATCAAACAGACACAGGCAGATGAAATTGCCCATTTACATTGTTTATTTTGGTGGGATCCACTTCTCGGTTGTTATCGGTCAACCAATTGATGTGAGCAAAGCTCTGACATCAGGATTTTTTAAAATATGGGGCTTAAGTTCTTCTTTTTTCTAATGATCTGTGTTATAGAATTTCAAAATGTGATTGGGGGGTTTCTCAGTTACAGCCTGCTGGACATTATTGGAGGAGAAAGCAGAAGCAGAAGAAGAAGAAGAAGAAGAAGAAGAAAATTACTTCTGGCAGGCTAAAATCCAAGATGTGAAATGCTGCCCTCCACAGAAATAAAAAAAAAAAATTATGGCTGCAGTTCCATTTCCCCTTTCGTGTTTTCTGCCTATGTAACAAAACCAGACTCATAACATCACTCTCTGCCGCAGATCACTTCACCATCACCCTGTCTTGGCAGATCCTCCCTCTAATCATGCCTCATTCCCTCCACCTGTGATCCACGCCTCCTCCCCACACCTGCAGCTAATCTGTTTTCCCCTCACAACACTGAATTTTAAACACCTTTTTCATTTCAGGCCATGTTAAATCCCTCAGGGGAAAAACCTATAAAAGACAAGGTTAAAAGTTTTGGTCTATACTGTACATTTTAATCACTAACATTGCCTTTCCCATGGTATACTAAAAAACAGTCTGCTAGTGGGCCACAGTAGTATACAGCATGTTCCAAATGGATAAGTCTACTACTGCCTGTTGCATAGGTATGGGCTGCTGTTACCTGGCCTTCCACTGCAACCCGAGCCTTCTCTGTTTGGACAAACTGATACAATGAACGGAGCTGAAAAGCAGCAAGATTTCCCTCTGTCATTTCTCTGTGCATCCATCACTCTTTTTCTCTACAGTGGCAAATTCACCAGAACCACTCCTTTCACCAGAATAATAATATTATTTTTGAACATTTTACAACTTTGTTTGGCTTTCATAGACATTTCTCCATGTTTTCTTTCTTTGTTTCCAGAACTTGCAAGATTTTCCCCATCATTTGTCTGCCCTCTCCCTCACACTGCATCTCTATGCACTGCTTTCTTTCTCTCATCCACTTGTTTAGGGTTACAATGATCTCATTATGATCCTACTGAAGGGACAGGCAATGCAGTCATGAATGGTGTGGCATGTGTCATGATCTGTCTCCTGGCTGGCTTTCTTTTTACGATCCTAGTGAATCGTGACAGCATGAGTGGTCCGTATGTCTGTGGTCTCCATTTTAGCTAACCATCCAATCAGTTGTGCCTGCACACACACACACACACACAGTGCAACTGTCTTATGTCCTTATGTCATTGGTTCAACTGACATTTATTCGAGCAAAAACCTGATTCTTTAGGAGTACATTTGTTTTGGATATTTTTACTATTACAGAAAAAAAGACTCTTTATCTAAAACTATTCATTTTATTCCATTTTGTCTTAATAATAGTAATAATAATAATAATAATTACCAACTCAATTTTGCACTTTTGGATGCAGACAGTAGGGGGAGTGGAGACAGCTCCAAATCCCTGCAACAAGCTATTAAATCATCACTTTAAAATCTTGTAGACAGCTTTTCCAACTCAATAGAAGTTGTGATAGCTCTGAATCCAAAACAATGTATTTAGAATTTATTATTATTTAAGCTTACGATGGCGATACAATAATTTTGAGCAACAGCCAAAAGGAGTACATGCTCAAAAGGAGTACATTTGAGCATGTACGCCTTTTTTTTTTGTGCATACAGAATGCAAACATGTTAACATCATTCTGAGTGATCAAGGGCCATCTATCGTCTGTGTTTATCAGATAAGAGGAGCTCAGGACAGGTTATATTTAAATAACCTGTGGATGAAACTCAGCAACCAACAATATTTTCAAATAAATTCTGCCAATACTGCAGTTTTAAATCAGTAATGTTTCCCACACATATATTTTAGAAGTGAATGAAGATGAATTTTAGTACGTTAATTTCATTGTTTTTAATAAGTGTGTACCCTATTCCTGAATTTGTTCTGTGGTGATATGAATCGACTATAACTTAATACTTATAGGGCAGAAAAGACAATTTGGCCTGTTTAAAATAAATAGATTTCTGTTGGACTCTGAACACCTCGCAAAAACATCCCTCTTCTTCCAATCCCCAAGTAGATTTAAATTTAAAAAATGAACCACGGCAACTCTATGCAGACAGAAGAATAGATCAGTCGGAATTGGATCAATTGAGGGGAGAGAGATCAAGAGAGACAAAGGGATTAAAAGAAAAGGGAGAAACGGAGAGAGGGAGGTTGATCGACCACTCAGCACACACAGAGCTCTCCTTCCATGCCAGGACATTTTAATGTATCTACACTCCACTGCACTGCCCTCTCAGACACTTACCCCACATGGTTGGACAGCCGATAAAGTTGGAGCTGAGGTCTAAAAGCTCCCACAGGGCGAGCAACAATTGGACTCCCACAGCAAAGGAAAGACAAATGCCCTCTCTGTCTCTCTCTGTTTTTCCTTCACTGAATTGCTCTCACTCTCTCTCACTGTGGGGCGACATTATGGAACTCATTATTCTGTACCTTAAAGTTGCCACATAAGTATCAGGGGTTTGACTTGATCGTATGTGTGTGTATACTTACATTTTTGCGAGGTCCAAAAAATGTACAAACCTTTGTGGGATCATTTTGTCTGGCCACATAAATTAAGAGGGTTTTTAAAGAGGACATTCACTGGAAAATCAAATTTCTGATGTTTTTTTGGTGTGTCCCCGTGTCCCTCCCGTATCTAAACATCACTAAAGTGTCACAATAAACACTTCTAAGAAAGAAGTGGCTGAAGTGTTTACTGTTTGCCTGAGCTCGAGCAAACGGTTTTGAAAAAGTCGAGTTTAGTTACGTGACTAGCACATTTGCCGTGCAACGAACCCTCCCCCAACAGCTGCTCCCGGTCATGAGCGTGAACATTCTACCTGAAGAAGAAGAAGAAGAAGCTGAATCACTTCCGCCATTACAACTATTGTATCTGTTGAGAGCAACATGTCTCAGAAGAAAGGTTCAGTTCATTGTTGCTGGTTGTCAAAAACAACACCAGACGCTTCATAGACTCCCTTCTAATGAGGAAAAAAGAGCAGAGTGGATATCTTTCTTTTTTTATAGTAATATCCCTGCTAAGCTTCCTGAAATGCTGTTTGTTTGTAGCAGTCACTTTGAAGTGAATAGTTATACAAACTTTGGGCAATACAACGTGGGACTCATCAGCAGGAAGCAGCTCCAACAATCCATAATGGATTTCCTGAAGGCAATGTAAGTATTCCCAAATGAAGTAATAATGTCTTTGTGAGCTTGACTGCTTCTTGTCGTGTATAGCAATAGTTAAAGATGGCTAATTGCAACCACATTTTAAAGGCAGCATGTGTATTCGCCTTTTCTGATGCTGTTTACAAACGAAACGCTGCACGAGATGTGTGGAGATGTGCCTGCGAGTGTGTTTCAGCTCAGGGTTAGCACAAGTGTTCATACGCTAATTTTTTTTTTTTTTTTACACCTGTCCTGTCCAGTACATGTTAGGCATGTAGTATGGTTGTCTGCATGCCTGGTAGTGTTGAACAGATTTGCTTTGCACAGGAAGAGTCTGTTTATACTCACCCTGTCATTTATTTATGAAATTATTATAGTATTTAAATTAAATTATTATTATAATTTGCTTTTCTTTGCTGTGTGATGGGGGGGGGACCAGACTGAATGGGGAGAGGGGTAGACAGATGAGGGGAGGGGAAGACGAAGGGGAGAGGGATAGAGAGAGAGAGAGTAAGAGAGTGAGCGAGAGAGAGAGAGAGAGAGAGAGAGGGATTAACAGCACAGTATAGGTTAACATAACTTAGAGGTAGTAACAATACTGACATTACATTTAATAGTTAATACAGTAATTGTTAAAAAACCACATGGAGAAAAGATGACCGAGTCAACAACAGCTATATCAGTTTGAATTGATATCTTATTTAGCAGGATGTCCATTTGTGTGAGCATGCGCATCAGTGTATATGTGTAGGTGTTGTCATTAGCTGTGGTTTCGAATCTGAGTGGGGGATCGCACCCGTGTCCAGCCAGCCTCCCAGCAGCAGGCCGATAAGGATCCAGAAGCATAGAGCATCCAGCGGCCGCACGGGGCAGTGAAGACCCACAGCCACCAATCCCATATAGCTGCCCGTCCACGCCGCAGATGGCCAGGCAGGAGGGTGCCAGGCAGAAGCCCCCCTGCCCAGGGTCAGCCCCAATGGGACAGGAGGCAGCAGGACCACAGACACGGGCCAGGCTACCCCATAGACATGGGCCAGGCCACCCCTACGGACACAAGACCCCCACACCCAGCACCCCCTCAGGCCCACCACCAGTGGGCATTATGACATTAGGGCCAAAACATCATGTATAGTGAGTGTGTCCAAGGGATAGCAATCACAGTGTACAAAAGATTATCTATTATCTATTTCTTATTAGGTTAGTAAAACATCTGTGGTCTTCTCCCCCTTAAAAATATATATTTTTTTCTTTTTACCCCCTATCATATAAGTAAGTTTTTCCAGAGCCAGAGAATTTGACAGTGTGGATAGGCCTGCAGACTCGGTCTTCTTATAGATTTTCAGGATATAGCTATGCTATGCTTTGCTTGTAATAGGCAGAAGATTTTTTTAAATCTTATTTAGTTTGCATTCAAGAGGAAAAATTCCCAGAATACATAATTTAGGACATAGTTTAATTCTCACACCTATGATATAAGAAATCACATCCAAAATTTCTGTCCAAAAATCTGGATTTTTGGACATTTCCACAGGCAATGAATCAATGTGCCCTTTTTTTCCACATTTAACAATATATCTGGGGTATTAGGTTCAAATTTTATACCTAGATATGTAAAGCTAGGTATATATGTAAAGGTGTTACTTGAAGTTGCAGATGTATTATTTGGAAAGTCAAGGCTACACAGACCAAGAGCAGAGACAAGCATAATATTGCATTTGTGCCAGAGACGTTTTGACATGTGCTTTCTTTTTTTTGCGCTGATTTTGGGACATAAGTAGACTCCAATGTATCTCCCATGAGTCAGCCACTGTCTTTCATGAAGATTAAATTTTGGGTGTGGGTCTGTGTTCTCTTTAAAATAAGAGTGCATTAATTAACAGTTAATAAGGATTACTATTGCAACAACACATCATCAGTAAGGTAAAACTAACCTGTCTCACAATGGTCTAAACCCAGCGCACGTTCCCTATTAGTGGGTGAACAATCCAACGCTTGGTGAATTCTGCTTCATAATGATAGGAAGAGCCGACATTAAAGGATCAAGAAGCGACGTCGCTATGAACGCTTGGCCGCCACAAGCCAGTTATCCCTGTGCTAACTTTTCTGACACCTCCTGCTTGAAACCCAAAAAGTCAGAAGGATCGCTTTACACTTTACACTAAGAGCCCACTAATCAATATTACTTGATGCTGTTTCAAATATTAATAACAGTTAATTAAAGTTGATTAGTGGACACTTATTGTAAAGTGTAAAGAGAAGAGAACTATGGTTAAATGAAGTTCAGTGCTGCAGCAGCACAGGCATGTGGTGTTCAACCTGGTCAGATTATCTCTGTGCTGGTGCAGACAGACGGCAGCTCTGTGTAAAACCTTCCCTCCTTTGCCAAATTTCCAGTTTAATTCCCAATATAAAAGCCCAGTCGGTGCCAAATTAACAGAGAGCATTAGGCATCAATAATTTTCTAATATTTGATGTGGTAATCCGAGGTGAGCAGTTACAGAAGACCGATTCACATACCACGGAGGATGATATACTGACCCTCGCCAGAAGTGGCTTTGCCATAATAAATTTCCAGCCTGCACCAATTACAGCTACCTAATCTAAATGTTACAGCCAGGTGAGGTTGGCATATAGCTGCCTCACCAAAGTCCACAAAGTAGCAGAGCATCTGTTTTATGTTTGCCACATAGGCAGATGTCTGCTGAGAGAATGAAGTATGATAGTTGTGTGTTCCACTCTTTTGGGGTCCCGAATTTCACCTTCTTCATTTTATCCCTCTTCATACACTAATAGGTACACATAAGTAAAGTTGTCTGGGGAAAAAAAAATGAAAATAATTGGTTGTCGTAATGCCTTGCAATACTTCTATGAACATCACCTATCAAAAAAGCTCACAACATGAAGCTCATGACTCTCCACCCCGACTGAGAAGCATTGTAGATTCACAGTGGCAGAGAAATAGACAGAGTCTGCAATTTCTTTAAAGGTCACATAGAATGGTATGGTCTTTTTGAATCAAAAATGGAGAATACTGATGTCTACTTAGATTAATTAAAAAAATATTTATGGTCAAAAACCTCATAGATTCTTCAGATTATGCCAATTTATTGCTGACAGCCTCTGAACAGGCACTGTTTTGGAGCTAATGCCCACCCCCCAGAACTTGAGATTGGCCAGCTACGAGGAGCGTCAGTTTGAGTGCCTGCGTGGTTTAATTTACCCTAGTGTGGAAAATACAAAAAACAATATTATGGATCATGTAACATTAAATTTACATTAAATTTTAGTATAAGTTGTTCCCTATTCAAAAGTAACACACACCAGTCTATGCCTGCCGCTGTCAGTAGTTAGCATAGGAACACTCGCCGACACGTAAACAAATAAGGTTCTGCACGGCTCGTGCATTGATTTGCTTGTAAACAGTGTCACATAGGCCTTAGACAAACTCTCACACTGAGTCACTCATTTTCCTACCGCTGCTGAGACAAGCAGAAAAGGCAAACACACACCGATCTCTGCCTGCCGCTGTCAGTAGTTAGCATACGTGCTAACCCGAGCTGAAAGACGCTCGCCGACACGTAACACACACGTCTCCACTCGGCTCGTGCATTGATTCGCTTGTAAACCATCACATGGACCTGAGACAAACACGCACTCTCACTCACTCTTTCAAATGCGGCAGCCATTAGCCATTGTTAGCTATCGCTATACAAGACAAGAAGCAGTCAAGCTCACAAAGACAGGTAAACAGAGAAGCCCTTTGGTTGAAGTGTTTACTGTGACACTTTAGTGATGTTTAGATACGGGAAGGACACGGGGACACACCAAAAAACATCAGACATTTGATTTTTCGGTGAATGTCCTCTAACTTGTGGAGCTACACATAAATGTTTATATTGATAGTATATTGATGCAGCTTTGAGGAAAAAAGAGACACCACAGTAACCAGTGCATGGGCATCATTGACACTGCAGCCGAAGGACACCAGAGGATTGAAAAGGTGAGCTGAACTTTCTCTTTCTCTGTTGGACAGTCATTCGTCAATATTGTCCATATCAATTTAATAATGAAGGAAGTTACACACTGTTTTACTGTTGTAGCTTCCTTGTGCATTTTCCCTACCAGGACGTTCCCTGAAGGCAGTGTTAGCATTAGCGTTCGCATTAGCTTAACAGGGCTCCCCACAGCCTCTCTGACGCTGCATATGAATTGTCAGGGTCTGGTTTCCTGCTTCTTATTTTATCAACCCTCTTCGTTTCCTTTGGAGCTTTTTTGTTTTTGTTTCTGTGTTTCAGGAGACTGGCTGAGCAGCCGGGTGGAGCCTCTAATCACACACCAGACGACTGCCTTTATAAACCCTGGTTTCTGCTGCCAGTTGTCAGCGCGTCTCGTAATATTCAGTGGTAAACTTACGGCTCTTCTTATCACTCATCGTTACTCTTAGACTCCAGATTGTGTTTTCTTCTCATCCTTTTGTTAACACCACATTTTTGTCTCTTTTTTCCAGTATGCTGGACTCTGAGGTCTCTGCCCAGCGAGCCGGCCAGTCTCCTCGCTTTTTGTTGTTTGTTGTTTTTCATTTTCTTCTTTTGTAAATAATCATGTTAAACCTTTTTACCTGTGGCTGGACTTCCACTTATTTTGGGTTCACCTTTTGTTTCTACTGTTTATATCATCACAGTTCAGTCTGGGTCGCTGCATCAAGCGCTCAGGGAGTGACAGTTTCTGATAGCTCCTGTTAAGCATTTCTTTTTAACCTGCCTTGAGGAAAGCCACAGAATGGATTAACTCCTTTTGGGAATCTGACTCTAATGTGCTTAATTCTTTTGCCTCCTTTCTGTTGAAATTATTAAAGTATTTGATACTCTCTTTTAAGGACAGTTGATCAGCGACAGACTGTTAAATCTTACAAGGAAATCATTCAGCAGAGGAATATTTCATTGACTTTCACATTTTGGCTGCTGAGAGCGGGTTGAATGAACCCGGCTTTAATTACCACATTCCTTAAGGGGGCTAAATGATGAGATTAAAGACAAGTTAGCCACTAGGGATGAGAGTGGTTCCCCAGAGGCACTCATAAGCTTGGCCATACGTATCGACAATAGGATGAGTGAGACGCAGAGAGGTTCCACTCACTCATACTCCGGCACCGCCTCCTCTTGCTGCATCTACTCTCCTGTGGTCCCTTCATCCGCTCCACCTCACGATGCTGTGGAACCCGGGCAGCTTGGCCACACCTGGCTCACTCCTGCTCAGTGGCAGAGGAAATTACAACAAGGACTATGCATGTACTGTGGATGCCCTGGCACCTCCAACGTGACTGTGACTGTAGACCACTCATCTAGGTGAGCAACAATAGGATTGTTCCAATTGGATTCACCGTCAAATTCAGCAACACATCTCAAAAAATGGAACAGGGCAATGTTTTGTTTAGCATCCTCTCTTCTTTAACGACTGTCTGTAAATATGTGAGAAGTGAAGAGACCGAGCACACAAGGTGCGGAGGACCCTTTTGAAACTGTGCATGGTACTAGTGTTTTATTTAAAACCATAAACTCTGTTCCTAATGCCCCACAATCAGCCTGCATAGAGAAAACTGAAATATGTGATAACTTCAGCTTTTTTTTTTATTAATAACACATTAGGGTCCTTCTTTTCATGATTCCTCCATCTGATTCCTTTACATGCTCTGCTGTTTTTAACCAGTTTGAGCCTGTCAGTCTGCCCCCTTTGGAAGAAATAGTCGGTCATATGAGGCCTGCTGGGTCTCCCAATTATCCTATCCCACCTTGTCTTTTTAAAGAGGTATTTTCCACCTTGGCACCATACATGCTAAATATTGTTAATGGCAGCTCAGCTAATGGGATCGTACCTGTAAGTCTCAAGCATGCACTTGTGGCACCACTGATTAAGAAGCCTGGCTTAGACTCCAGTGTGTTTTCAAATCTCAATCCCCCCTTCCTGTCTAAGGTGTTGAAGAAAATTGTTTACTGCCAGTTAAAAGTGTTCCTTGACGAATGCAACATTCTCGAAGTGTTCCAGTCTGCATTTAAAACCCGTCACAGAACAGCACTGTTGAGGGTTTTTAATGGTGTTCTTTTAGGCACAGACGCTGGTCACTGTGTTGTTTTGGTTCTGATGGACCTAACAGCAGCCTTTGATACAGTGGACCATCAGCTCCTCCTGTCTCGTCTGAAGAACTGGGTGGGCATTCAGGGTGGTGCTTTACAGTGGTTTAGGTCCTACTTAAAAAAGAAAAGCTTTTCTGTCCATGTTGGAACCATCGAGTCCTCTCCAGCACCTCTCACTTGCGGTGTGCCTCAAGGATCTATTCTTGGGCCTCTTCTCCCTTTACCTACTACCTCTGGGATCAATTTACCGAAAACATGGCATCACATTCTATTTTTATGCTGATGACACTCAAATGTATAGGCCACTAAAACAAGACGATGCATATTCTGTGAATCAACTCCTAGAATGCACTGCAGAAATTAAGGCATGGGTGTCAGTAAACATTTTGCACTTTAATGATAAAATGACTGAGGGTATGTGGTTTGGGCTGAGTGATACCTCCAAAGTTTCAATACTTGACACCTACAGCAACAAACTTGGTGGAAGACTAGACAGTGATCTTAAACTTGATACACAGTTTAGCTCAGTTGTCAAGTCCAGCTTTTTTCCAATTGAGACAACTTTCCAAAGCTAAACCATTTCTTTTCTCTACATCACTTTTTTTTTTTTTTTTTTTTTGATTTTACTCCATGCTTTTATAACAACTCGTTTAGACTACTGCAATGCACTGTATGTTGGGCTCAACCAGGCGTCAGTTGCTCAGCTACAGTTGGTTCAAGATGCTTGCTGCTCGGCTTTTAACTGGTGCAAAGAAACAAGAGCACATCACTCCAATTTCAGCGTCACTTCATTGGTTCCCGGTTCATTTTAGGATTGATTTTAAAATCCTTTTATTTGTTTTTAAATGTCTTCATGGTCTTGCCCCTCAGTATCTGTCTGACCTGCATCAGCCTTACGCTCCCTCACACTCTCTCAGGTCAGCAGATCAGTCACTTTTAGTTGTCCCCAAGACAAAGAGGAAGCATTTTCTGTTGCTGCCCCGAAACTGTGGAATGTACTGCCTTTGCACATCAGACAGGCCGAATCACTTTTGGTTTTTGAGTCTTCTCTTAAAGCGCACTTCTTTTCTTTGGCTTTTAGATGTTTAGAGATGTTTATTTTTACTGCTTTATTCTTTTACTGTCTTTAATTGCTTTACTTTGTACTTGTCCTCATGTCTGTGTACAGCACTTTGGTCAACTGTATTGTTTTAAAGTGATTTACAAATAAAGTTGGATTGGATTGAAATGGATTGGATAACGAAAGTGCAGCGCCTTCTCTGAACATTTACCATCTGACTGTGTTTATTTTAATTGTCTGAGGACAACCAGTCGAGGAGGAGGGACGGCAACTGTTTTCAAGCAAAGCTTCCATTGTAAGCAGCTCTCGTTGCCAGTGATAGAGGTGATTGTCGTCACCTCTATCATTGGAACACCTTTAGCTTTGATTAAAGCACTCATTCACTGTGGCATTATTTCGATAAGCTTCACAACACTGGATATTATTCCAGTGTTGCGTTCATTTTTCACCAAGCTCTTGAACTGATGATGGAGGAGTCAGACCACAGCACAAAGCCTTCTCCAGCACATCCCAAAGATTCTCAATGAGGTTGAGGTCTGGACTCTGTGGTGGACAATCCATGTGTGAAAATGATGTCTCATGCTTCCTGAACCACTCTTTCACAATTTGAGCCGATGAATCCTGACATTTTCATCTTGGAATATGCCCGTGCTATCAGGGAAGAAAAATCCATTGATGGACTTTCAGTATATTCAGGATGAGGTCAGCTGACCTCATTATTTGGGCACATAATGTTGCTGAACCTAGACCTGACCAACTGCAGCAACCCCAGATCATGTGACTCCCCCCAGACACTAGGCATGATGGGTGCATCACTTCATCTGCCTCTCTTCTTACCCTGATGCTCCCATCACTCTGGAACAGGGTAAAACTGGACTCTTCAGACCACATGAGTCCAGAGTCCAATCTTTATGCTCCCTAAAAATTTGAAGCCTTTTTCCTATTGGTGTCACTGATTAGTGGTTTTCTTAAGGCTGCACAGCTGTTCAGTCCCAATCCCTTGAGTTCTCTCCGCATTGCACGTGTGGAAATGTTCTTACTTTCACTAATAAACATAATCCAGAGTTCTACTGTGGTTTTTCCACTACTTGATTTCACCAAACACAGGTTACCCATGAACTGAACGAGACGGTTAACCTTCTACCATGAACCTTCTACCATGAACTGGTAGAAGGTTATTTCATCACCTTCTACCACAATTATGAGATTGGATGTACAACAATATGTTCAATGTTCCCAGCCAATTACAGTTTTTAGTAACTTTAACATGATATCCCTTGTGTCATTGTCTAAAATTGTTTCAGTATTCAAACCTACAACCTCCCTATCACATCATCTTGCAGCTAAATTGTTCAAGTATCTCTAGCTGGCTCTGGGACCAATCATGCTAAACATTATGCTGAATGTATCACTTGGATCTGGTGAGGTTCCCCCTAGCTTCAAAACTTCAATAATCAAGCCTTTATTAATGAACTACCATCCTGATCCCTGGGTGTTAAGTAATTATAGGCCAGTCACAAATTTCCCTTTCTTCTCAAAAGTTCTGGAGGGGGTTGTGTATCTAAGAAATAATGACCTTTTGGTATGCGGCAGTTAGGATTCTGACCAGGAGTAAGAAATATCACATATATTACATAAGACACTATAATATTTCATGTCCAAAAGTATCTGCTGTGAATAATCAATAATTATAGATTATTATTGATTTCGTTGACTTATTGTTAAACTACCGCAGTAGAAATAATCTGTTCATAAGTGTGTGAGGAGATTAGTTGACTCTGGAAATCATGTCTCAGGTTAGTGAAATTATTGTACTTATCTGTGTTTGTCTCTCAGTCTGCGATACATCACAAACCAGCATAATCTACATTTACGCCAGTATTACATGAAATATTTAAAAAATGAAGTGGAGGGTCCATCAAAACTAGTAAATAATCACAAAACTAATAAACCGGTACAACACAAAACTGGAATTGACCAAAGAAAAAAAAAAAAAAAACACTAAACGATACTATTATAAGGTCATCTATTTTCAAAAATAAAATATATTTTAGAAATTTTCTATTTTACATCAGATATGTTTAAATATGTAAGATTTCAGTCACATGTCTTTCAAGTGTGCAATGACTGCACACTTGCAGCCTTGACTATTGAGACACAACTTCTATATCAGTGGCAGGGTCAGCTCGACTGAGGCAGCCAATTTGGGTCAACATGTTTTTACAGTAGCCCGCTACTAACCATGTTTTGAGTTTTGATGATTACTGAAGGCTACACTGGTTAAACAAGACACTTGGAAGACTAGAGGGTGAGGGATATTCAGCCTTGACATGCAATTTCAACAATATATTTTATACACTGTATCTTGACTATTTATAATTTCACCTAAAATCATTCTGCTTTTATTCTGAAAAAGTCTATTAGTCACAACTTGGGAAAGCCAATTTATGGATAGAGGAAGCCACTTTTTCAATTTTCTTCTTCTCCCCGGGATTTAACCTCTGACGGCATGCCCTAGATATTTCTCCACCCTTATCAAACTCTCTAGCGGGTCTCGTCAGCTGCCAGCTGTGGAGGAGATGATGTGGACCAGCGCAGATGAGAAGTGAAAACGATAGCAGGAAAGAAATGCATCCAAAACCCCCGTCCTAATCTTGCTGACATCCGAAGATGCTGAAGACGGCAACCCTGAGGCAACGTCAGAGAAGTTGAATCGGAGTATCTTTTCTTCAACACTGAATAAACACATCATGGTCTGACTTATCTTCATGCAATAACACTTTAGATTTCATCAGCTACAGATATTTGGAAACTTCAGGTGCCTTGGATTTGGCAACTACACATCAGAAATACTCTGCTGCCTCCCTGTGGTTGATGCTTGAATGCAATCACAGATTAATGAGGATGCCCCTTCCATCGTTTTTTTTTATATTTCTGACTTTTATTTGTGCGCAAATATATAGATGTTTGCTGTCCATAGCTACACAAAGACTGGCAAAAGAATCCATAAGCACATTTTTAATATGACTGTTAAAAATTGTATACAAAAAGACCCCAAAAGTGCACACACACACACATATATATACTATGTTTATGTGCATACAGTATATCTGTGTGTACAGTGGTTATAGATACTACATGGTTATGTGCGACACAGAACACTACACAATGATAAAAGAGACACAATTACATTTGGTTTGAAGGCTGTCAGTTTCCTTGAAACACAGTCGAGACCTTAAACGCAGCATTTAATGGCTTTGAAGAGCAAAGAGTCAATCATCCGAGGAGACATTTCAGGGCAAGGTAAGCAAACAATATGGAAATCCTTTTTTTGTTTGTTTCTACAATGTGTACGAACACACCGTCAGGAGCCCACGTGGCTGTTTTTAAATGCTAAATAAAACAAATCAAATAGTCCCCAGGGGGAAAAAAAGTAATAAGACATCAAAAACTATCAAGTAACTGGATATTTTTGCAAGTTATATTTTTATACAGTTATCCAACAGTTTCATGACGGGTCTATACCTCACAGGAGGAGGAATACGTACAGCATTGAACAACATCGACCATCTAAGTCTGTATTTCTCTTTACATTTGACACTCAAAAATCAAATATTACCCTCAACCTTCAAGAAAATTAACTATATATTTTAGTCAATAATTTAACTGATGATAAACTGATGATCTACCATATTTAGATGATGATCAAGGTATTCAATTGTGGAAGAGGATTAGGGTCATGTGTGACATTTGTTGTGGAAACAAAATTATAATAAAGAAAGAAAAAAAAGCCAGAATTCTGAGTTTAAAGTCAGAATTCCAAGAGAAAAAAAAAGAATTTGAAGATTTTTCTCAGGACATTACTTTCCATCAAAAAACAAATAAATAATAATAATAATAATAATTTTAAAAAAATTCAACACAGCTTCTGGCTGAATAAACATTATACATGATTATTATTGATTGCCCTTTTTTAAATATATTTAGATTTTTGTTTGTTTTTTCTTTCTTTCGGGATATACAGAATTCTGCATTATTGTTGTTTTCCACTCTATTGAAAACTGCTGGGTTTTTTTTTTTCAACCCAGTTGCTGGCTTGCATTATTCTGGGTTAACCCAACACATTAACTGACAGATTACTCCTCCACAGACCTAAACTTCTACCCAACACGCAGGTGGTAACGTCCCAGTAGCTGGTTGTTCACCCTTTTGTCTGCCAGGCTCAACCCGTCTAAGACATTAATTAATAACAAAATAAAATTTTTATATATTTTACTGGAATGATACAATCTAAACTTTTAAAAAGTAGAATTAAATCAGAAATCAGAAATCAAGGTCATATAAAGCAACATTTGGATAAAACCAGCATATGTGGTACAGTTAATCCAGTAATTAGATTGAATATTCAACCCATCTTCTGGATTAAAAAAAAAAACATCTTGCTGGGTTGAATTACCCCAGATTTAAGTCCAATATTTACATAGCAGTTTAGTTACATAGCAGTTTATCTTACTTAAATAACTACCCAAATTGGGTTTTTTTCTAACTTTAATCTCAAAAATTTAAAAAATTCTGACTTTAATTTTACATTTCTGAGATAGAAGTCATAGTTTTTACTTTTGATTCTCAAAAATCTAAGATAAAAGTCAGAATTCTGAGAATAAAAAGTGAAAATTCAAACTTAAAATCCCAGACTTCTGTCATTTAAGTCAGAATTTTAGGTTTTTCAAACTTTTAATTAATCTCAGAATTACGAAACCTGACATTCGCATTTTTTCTCAAACTTCTGAGATTATAGTCAGAATTTTGGGAGAACAGTCAGAATTCTGAGTTATTCTCAAACTTCTAAGATTTTTAAAATTTTTTACTTAGTTTCAAAAATAAAAATCACATATGGCCCTAAACCGCTGTACTAAATACTGGCATTGTAATGGTTGTAGAAAAAAATAATCCTCATAAATTTATATCCTGCAAACCCACAGTTTAATCCCGACTGCAGGATGGAGAACAGGATCTTTGGTTATGTTTACATTCATAATCCTGACAAGGTTAAAGGGCCAGTTCTCACAAACTACAAAACATGGCAATTTCAAATGCCTTCCTATCTGTTAAATTTGGTTTGAAGTTTGGAGATGTACTCAGATAAAATGTGCTTTTTTTCCTTTTGTATTTTAGCTGAACTGACTGTTACATCTACGAATCACAAATATTTTTCGTATAAATATCTAAGTATAACATCAAAAAAAATACACAGAGTATTGAACGAAAAGAAGTTGTAGAACACCAGTAGATCAATCAATCAGTTTATGCTTTTCAAGATTTCCATATTTTTAAAGATCCAGTACGTAAAATTTTGCTAATTATACCAGATTTTATACCTGACTGTGTAAATTGTTGTTTTGCATTAATCCAAAATGAGCCTTTTATATTTATATCAAGAGCTGGGTCAGCTGCGCATAGGCCGTCACTTTGGACCACCATGTTTTTACAGAAGCCCTCAAGAGACAAACTAAACAACTTTTGAGTTTTGATGCTAACCGAAGGCTACATAGGTACAACAACAAGTGAGGGACATTCAGCTGCATAATGCAATTTCACCAATAATCGAAATTCACACACTGTAAAACAACATTTCAGAGATTAATGCCCTTCTGGACATATGTAAAACTTTCTAGAGTAAAAACAATAAAAAATAAATATTCAACAATAGTTTAGCTTTAGTTGTTCATTTGTTGATTGATGGTCATATTTCAGAGCCGCATTTGTTCAGAATGAGAATTCCTAGACAGTAGAAATTTGTTTTTGTTTTTTTTTCATTCACACTGTTTTCTACACACGTATCCATTCAGACTCTCTTCATCCAAACATCACTCCATCACCTGCAATGGCTTTCCATCCCAAAAGCGTACTATTAGTGCTAAAGTCACATAAAAGCAAGCGGCAACAGGTCAACGCAGACAGAGAAACTACCGCAAGGCACCTAATGTAGAGCAGCTACACGTTTCTCTAGCAGCAACAAGGCTTTTGGTTCATTAAAAAAAAAAAAAGAAAATAAAAATGACTGTACATCAATTTCAGATGTGGACGGACGGACGGATGGACAGACTGACGGAGGAATGGCCAGGAGAGACGAGAGGGCGACGATGAGGCGGCTGACGCAGTTTCACATCACTTCGGCCGAGGGAGAGTGAGGGAGAGGAAGAAAGAGAGAAAGGGATAACCAGAGAGAAAGACGGAGACGGTGAGTGTTCAAAGAGGACGGTGAAAGACTGCTGAAGGCTTTCCAGTTGACAAGCATGAACACTCACTAGCAGAAAAGTAAAAGAAAGCTACATGTGTATGGGTATTAATACCTGAAATTCCTGTGGGTGAACATCCATCTACCTAAGCTCAAGAAGACAAATTGCACACAACTCTAGGGCTACAACTCATGATTGTTTCATAGTCAATTAATAAGATTTTCTTCTCAATCAATTAGTTAGTTGTTTGGTCCATAAAATGTCAGAAAATGTTGACCTCTGTTTCCCAAACCCTGAAAAGATGATGAACTAGTTTTGATTATCGAAAAAAAAACAAACACTAAAACTGATTAATCAAAAATAATTAACGATTCATTTATTAACATGTTTCTTATTCATATTATAATTGATTCCGAGATCTGAGTTTTGCTCAGGCAACAAGGCTTCCAGCTGTCTCCAGTCTCTGTGCTAAGCTAAGCTAACTAGCCCGTGGCGGCGCCGTTGTATTTCTTTATGTGTAGAAACGAAAGAGAATGGTAGTGGTTATTCAATATATTTTTTTGAATTTTATGTTATTCTCTAAGTTAGTTTTTTTGTTTTATCTTTTTGTTTCTGCATGTACAAATTAGCGATGCGCAGACTATAGCATGTATAGCATGTATAAATACATTTAGACATTTTCTTAACTGTTCAAAATAAAGTTTCAAAAATAACAGGTTTAGAGGGCACGAATGTAGAAGTCAAAGAGGTAGCAGCCTAGTTAGACTGCTGTTATTGCCATTAGTCATATAGAGGGATCTTGGCATTATTGCCGATACACGATAATACATTTTCCCTAATCCAAATTTTGCAATTATTGTGAAGTCTGTTGTGTGAAAATTGTGTATGAAAAATAGAATCCAGTGTAACAGTTCAGTCTAGATACCACTTTTTATATGTCCAAATCTGAAACCAATATATCGGATTTGAGTATCTTCTGACAGTAGATCAGTCCAAAACAGTCTTTAAACGAAAGTAGTTTGACAACCATCTTCAAACTACAATGAGCCTTTGGCTCCACTGTTCAGAAAACTGAAGGTTCTAACAGTATCTGATATAATGTGTTGTGTATAAACGCCTATATCCCTACTTTTATCATTTAGTATTGACTTCAGCCTCATTTCTCTGCTCACTCATGTAATGCCAGACAGACTGATCACCTTTCTCTTCATCGCCAGTCCTCACAGACGTTGTGGTGTACAGATGTGGAAGTCTAAAGTTCACGTCGCCAACAGAATGTCATCGTTAGAAATTTTTACTTTTGATTCTCGACATTCCATTCGGTTTTGTAACTTTTCGTATATTACTGTAACTTTGAAGAAGTATCTTAATACTAGTTTCCCATACTGTATATACTGTATATCAGCTTCTTTGGTTCATAAAATCTTCGCAGTATATACACGGAAACAATAAGGCATTAATAAACATCTAGGTCTACTAGATTAAAAGAATAAGGCATATTAAAAAACTGATTTGTCTCTTGGCATTATAGATAAATTAAAGATCAAATTAAAGTGCTTTGTAAAAATAAGAAAGGAGATCCTGCAGAGATTGTACACACTCAGGGTTGACTGAATATTGCCCTTGCAGAATATTGGCGGCCGATATTAAGCATTTTACTGATTATTGGTATTTCCATTTTATTTTAACGATCATCTTTATTATTAAGTAATTACAAAGTATGTTACTATGACTGGACGGGGGGGGGGGGGGGGGGCAGCTCATAAGAGGGTAGTATGGATAAACACAAAAAAATGCATTTTAACAGTTTTGTGCTGATTTGTGAAATTTAGTTTTGACAGATTAGATTTTCATTTTTAACTTAAATGCATACCAATTCCAAACTTTGGTTATCTCTTTCATTAACTAGTTATAATCAGTATCTATATCAGCCCTGACAATAAAATCAGTCGACCCCCAGTGCACAGTAACATAACACAGTAACACACACCTGTAATACACTAAACATGCTACACCACCTATAGTGTAGTGTGTTTGGTCTACCTATAGCTGTATCTATAGTGTAATAGCTATACCTATATACACTACCTTTGTAAGTGAAGCTGGTCAGTAAGACTTCTGATACAAATGGGGAAAAAAGACCAACTTAGAGCCACGTTTCAAACACTAATGCTGCATTCATTTTATATCGGAAGTTGGAAGTGAGGGTGAGTGACATCACCGCCAAGTTAACCATGTTTCACAGTCAATAATGACAATCTACACGGTACTTTGTGCACAGAAACAGTGTGGCCACATGTCCACTGTCAAAAATTAAATTGAAGTACTATGTAGGGCTGGGCAATAGATCGGTAATACTGTATATCTACACTGTGACATGAGACAAGATATGGTCTTAGATCATCATATTGTGATGACCTGGTTTTAAAGGCCATTTCATTACTAATCAGTGAAATATAGTAAAACAATAATTATATGCAGTATGTTGATAAAAAAAATGGAATCAACTAATTTATATTTAAAAAAATGTAATATGTAATAGCAGACTACATATAAATAGACAACTTTATCATTTCCAACGCACATAAATATCCTTAATTTAACATTAAAAAGGCAACAAAAAAAGCAGGTATTAGCCAAAAGGAATAGTAATAAACTGTATTCTAATAGTGTAATACAGATCATAAACAGTAGATATTTTATTTTGGAGTGAATTTACAGTGTAATTTCACTCTCCTTTGAGAAGCACAAACATTTCAAAACTTTTCATGAGCCTAAAGAAATTACCTGTGTACATCCCACTATGTCCTATAACGGAATAAGCCATGTCGTATATCAGCCCAATTGCCCAGTTTTACCATTAAGCTTGACAAAAATATCAATTTGATTTATATTGGGATATACAGTATATAGATATTGAATGATACAAAAAAAAGTATATCATGATACGATTTTTTGCCCAGCCCTTGTACTATTTGTACTGTACGACCGATTTACTACGACAGAAGTGCTGTTAACTTTGAAAGTAGTAGTAGTGTTTGTCTGGTGGCCATCATTTTTTAAATCCTCTCAGGTTGGTGAGGTTGCTTTGGGTTTTTGGGTTCTGACTACGGTTGGAATGCACTAGAAGGATTCACTTCTCTAGTTCTCTTGTCTATTGCAGCCCCTCCTTACATCACTGTAGGATCTTACTCCAGAGTCCTACGGAGTATTTCTGGATAACAAGTTTGCGCACAGGCAACAGCGGTTAGTCCTAGAGAGAGAGACGGATCAGAACAGGTGGAAAGGAAAGGAAGAAGGCGAGGAAGACAGAGGGAGGGCAAGAGTTGAAGCAAAGAAAATGTTTGGTCGGGAAAAAAAAAAAAAAAAAAAGAGTGTGATGAGAAAGAACACCGATACTGTCATCATCATCATCATCATCATTCCACTCACAATACATAATATCGCAATTTGTCATATAAGTCATATAAATCTTTTTAAATGAGAAAGTACACTTCAGCTGCCTGCTGTAAGAGGCAGACAGATGTAAAGGGGGAGTGCACATATTTTCAGTCTGATATATTGAAATCGAAGCTCTTGCGTTGCTTGTTGCTGTGACATCAGTAGACTGAGCCTTTTGTTCACTGTGGCCCTGTGGGGAAAGTCCTTTTTTTTTTTTTTTTTTTTCTAGAGTTTTCCCATAGTGCTTTGTGCAACACTTGGCTGCTGGCATGTGAAAAGTTTTAAAAGGTAATTCTATGGTAGTCTCTCACTGATCGGGTACTTTTTTTTTTGATGATGTTGGGTCATTGCTCTTCCAGCAATTTTTTTTAAGTATCACTCCTTTGTTCGTTTCAGCTCCAAATTAATATTAATCTATCTGATATCATACATAACGTATAAATATAAATTAGACGGAGGTTTCAGGCCCCGCCCCATTGTAGCCATGTCCTTGCTTCGAGTAGTGGGAGCCATCAGCGAACTGGAGGAGAGGGGTGAAGGTGCAGTAGTCCACTGTTCTTTGCCAGCGTGTGAACATGAGTTTCTTTTTTAAATGTTCAGACCTTCTAGGGTTTGGGGCTTTCCTTTGGTTTCCTGAGCCTCGCCGGTGGCCCCCAGCCTTGGATGGAGCAAAGAAGGACGAGAGGTGGCCCTCATAGAGTTTGTCAGTGTTCTGCATGAGGGTGAAAATGACATGTGTGACATGTTAGTTTGTAGAGCATTGTGGGTAGCTCACAATGGGCAGGGGAAGGAGTTATTACAGCTGGCCAAAATTTACCATTTAGGGACACATATTTTTATATAATCAAGTCTTGTCCGATAGAGCTCTAGACTTCACATGGCTCAGTTTGCTTACAGCACTACCATGGCAGGAAATGATGCAGCAAAATTGACCAGTACGTTACTACTTCATAAATAATGCCCCCAGCATACTTTATATGAGTTTGGAAACAGCCAGAGAGCACGATATTCCAGACCTGCAGTATCCTGACATCTTCAACTTCCTGATTAATTTTCTCTTTATCTTACTCCACAGAGCTTCGGAACGTTTACAGGGGCCTGAAGGCTAACCCTGAAATCCGTTACTTTTTGGTTCCTATCGCTCCATCTTCTTCTGCTCGCTGTGAGCACGTTCCATAGCAACAATTCACCTCCATGGTCTGTCAGGATATGTGGGGATCTGGACAAATACTCTCCTGTTTGCCTGTCTCTGACTGTTTGGCACAACACCTATCCACCATTTTCCCTTTCATGGCGAAGCTGTGTGACATGCCTGATTTACTGTACCGTATGTGTTATCTAGTATAGTATACTGTATGTCTGCAGAGGTGAACAGCATCATTGCCTGCCACAGGAACACTACCTTGGTTGCGTGACTGAGGCTCTATGAGATATAGTTTTCCAAAATTGGTGTGAAAGAATCTGGTCCCTCCACACAATCCTGACTGCAAATCCCCAGGGAAAATCTGGAAGTATTAGTTGAATTTCTTCAGCTGCCCAATTTCAATTAAAGTTCATGGCATGTAGCCTGTGGTTTTCACTGTACAGTACCACTGTATGCAGTGATTCCCAAACACTGGGTTGGGACCCACAGATTGGGACCCACAGATTGGTCAGTGGAGATTTGAAAATGTTTTTTCTACCAATCCAAAAAAAAAAAAATCAGGTGTTACAGATATGACTAAAAATTTGTCATTTAATTATGCAAAACCTTTCTCTTGTCACAATTTTTTATTGCAGTTTGGGTCACAATAGTTTGCCATCTTTGTAAGTGGGTCACCATACAGAAGGTTTGGGAAACGCTGCTTTAGAGGACTGTCAGTAGATTTGTGATTACACAACTTTCAATGTACTTGGCCAGTTGTAAAGTCCATTCCTTTCTTTTTTAACACGAGCCATTATGGAACTCAAGCACATGTGAGTAAATGCACCATGTAACACCACAAGCACATTTCTATACAAAAAAACCCCATGCAAATGAAACAAATGAACTCATAAACATGCATGAATGCCATTTCCCACAGTAAGTAAACCTCTGCGACACCGATACATGTACAGTAGATGTCCAACAGGACTGAAGTGCACGATACCACACCTGAAGAAGATTAGACCTTTAAGACCTTCACAGAGTCAAACAAACAAACACACACTCTGCAACTCACGTGTTAGTTAGCCCCATTACTGCAGGATGTTAAAACCACCCACTACTTTCCACTCCAACCATTTATACACACACTGTCATCGGTCATCAGGTGTGTAGTTTACCATGTTGAGGCCCTTTAGGTTTCTGTGACAGCTACTCCATCTAGTAATGAGTCAGAACTCTGGTAGACCAGCTCCCTGTCAAACCCCTTTTTATCCCTCTCACACTTTGTGGACACACACACACACACACGCACACACACACAGAGTATATGTTACCAAGTCACACATAGTAACACACATAATAATACACACATAATACACATTTTCTGACCTCAGTATCTTAACAAAAATCAATTATAAAAGCCAAGAAGAACTTGGATTATACACTCCAGGCTGTTTACTCTGCCTGTGTAAATCCAAACATAGCTGCACATAGATGCACTGGCATGCAATCAGACAATTCATGCAAACACAGTGGGAGGCAGAAAGTAACAAAATCATGAAATAGAGGAGAGACAGAGTGAGAGGAGTGAGGACGTTACATAACGAGAGCAGGAGGAGGAAAAAGGCAGAGGGATCACCTCCAGAGGAGCTGGGTTAGAAACTGATTCTGCTGGAGGTCTGAGACAGCATGAAGATGGTGGAAGGCTCGGAGGCCAGGCACCGACGCTTTGACTGCCACAGAGGAGAACCAGAGGGTGGGAAACAACAGGAGACAGGTGGGTGGGAAAGGTAGGAACAGGGAGAAAGTGGGAAAGTTAAAGTTCCGAAGATGATTCTGCTCTCTCAAGGTGCCATATGGTAAATGTATGCCACTTGATGAGTTTTTATATGGCTTAACTTTCAGAGCATGGGATCAGCCATTGCTTCTATTCACTTATTCACTTCATTGTTTCAAAATGGCTGGTAAACACTTTGCTCAATACTGTTTATGGGTCGATGACCAATAAACCTTTTAAAGGGTTATTTTTTAAAAAGTGATGGAAGGATTTAGTCTTTTGACTTGGAGGCGGAAACACCTGGTTGTAGATGTTTATTGAAAAAATGCTGATTGTGTGGTTTTAAAGTGCTTTTGTATATTTAAAGTAGTTTTTTATGTATATTTTATTATTTTTACATTGTAGTGAGTATGTTGTATGCTTGAAAAAGTTGTATCTGCACCATAACCTGGCCAGGACAAGAAATGCAAAATACAGATTTTTAATCTCAATGAATGTTATCATATTTTTATGAATGTAAATGAAAAAACTACTAAAATGTGTTTTTAATATCTCTTATATTTAAGAGTTGTAAAATGCCCAATGTGCTGCTGTAACACGATAAACTGTATATAGTACATCCATTTACTGTATCTTTCCACCTATTTGCCATTCAGTCCATCCATCCATCCATCCATGCATCCATCCGTCTGCCATCAATCCATTATTCATAAACCCATCCATCCACCCGCCAATCAATTCAGCCATCATCCAGAACAATGCATTTCGACAATTCTCAATTGTTAAACTGTTTAAATTGATTTTAACAGTATTTTTTTTACCCAGAACACGTTTCATATTTTAGATTCTTCAAAGTAGCCAACTTGTGCTTTGATGACAGCATTGCACACACTTGGCACTCTCTCAACCTACTTCATGAGGTAATCACATGGAATGGTTTTCCAACAGTCTTGAAGGAGTTCCTAGAGGTGCTAAGCACTTTGACGTTGCCTCCACTCTGTGGTCCTACTCATCCCAAACATCTCAGTTGGGTTTAGGTCAGATGATTGTGGAGGTCATGTCATCTGACGCAGCACTCCCTCACTCTCTTTCTTGGTCAAATAGCCCTTACATAGCCTGGAGGTGTCTTTGGGATCATTGTCCTGTTAAAAGACAAATGATGGTCCCACTAACTGCAAACCAGATGGAATGGCATGTTGTTGGAGAATGTTGTGGTAGCCATGCTGGTTAATTGTGCCTTGGATTTTGAATAAACATCAAACAGCATCACCAGCAAAGCACACCCCAAACCATTAGACCTGCTCTTCCTCTATGCTTCACAGTGGTAATTACACATGTAGAAACCATCCACTCACCATTTCTGCATCTCACAAAGACTTGGCGAGTGGAACTATAAATCTCAAATTTGGACTCATCCGAACAAAGGACAGATTTCCACTAGTCTAATTCTTAGTAGTCCATTCTTTGTGCTTCTTGGCGCTAGCAATTCTCTTCTTGTTGCTGTTTGTCCTCAGAAGCAGCTTCTTTGTAGCAATTCAGCCACGAAGGCCCAATTCATTCAGTCTCTTCTTAAATGTTGATGTTGAGATGGGTCTGCTACTTGAACTACTGTGAAGCATTCAACAAAAAGTGGCTACTTTGAAGAATCTAAAATCTAAAATATATTCTGGTTTCTTTACCACTTTTTGTTTTTCAGTCCTCAGAAGCAGCTTCTTTGTAGCAATTCAGCCACGAAGGCCCAATTCATTCAGTCTCTTCTTAAATGTTGATGTTGAGATGGGTCTGCTACTTGAACTACTGTGAAGCATTCAACAAAAAGTGGCTACTTTGAAGAATCTAAAATCTAAAATATATTCTGGCTTCTTTACCACTTTTTGTTTTTCACTTTTCACTTAATTCCATATTCCATATATGTTTGCTCATAGTCTGGATGTCTTCAGTATTAATCCACTATATATATATATATATATATATATATATATAGTGTATATAAACAAACACTGAATAAGAAAGTGTGTCCAAACTTTTGACTAGTACTTTATACAGTATATACTGTATATATATACAGTATATATACACACACACACACACACATCTTCAAACATGCTCAATAAATATTAAATATTCCATCATTTAGACAGAACACTGCAGTTGCCCTGAGTGAAATAACCTATTTACAACACTATTTTCTTTTTTAAATATTGTGATTAAGTAAGTCACTTTCCATTATGGGGAAGTATTCAAAAATATTCTAATAATATATAGCTTAATGTAAGTCACTGAAGTATTCATTTAATAAAATATTAATTAAAAGATTATTTTAAGATGCTAAGATTATTTTAAGATTAATGCACTGACACTGATACACTGGTCTGACTTAAAGAAATCAAGCAGTACTGCACACAAAAAAAGACAGAGAGGAGCTTCTTGACTTACATCCAACAGAACAGGGACAAATCCACAACCAGCATACATCTGCTGACCCACATCATCGATGAGACATTAGTGCTCAAAAGTGGTCAATTTACACAAGCAATTATGTCATCGTTTACATATTTTCTGTATGAAGTGCAGCGTGAACAACGCGTGTGAATATATGTACCCACCTGTATGTGCTCGGTGGTGGTGGGCCACAGCGCCCTACAGATCACCTTCTTCACCACATCCGGCAACAAACTGGCTGTTATAAGCAGGATTATACTCAGCCAGGCCGGACCACTGGACAACATCTGCATGAAAACATAGTACATCCTCTGATAGTTGAGGAAGGGCCTGGAGAAGAGAGAACATGTTCTGCTCATTAACATTTTCATTGTGAAGCCGAACTCTGCTGCTATAACAATAATTTCCCAGGTTTTGGGATTAATAAAGTTTGTCTGCCTGTCTGTCTGTCCATCTACTGTCTAACTATAATTTTTATCCATCCGTCTACCTATCTATATAGGTTATCTAATACTCTTACATTGCCAACAGGAATAATATTAACATTTGGCATAGCATGTTGATGAGCTGGTCCTTGTAAAATATCTAACTTACAAGTTGCATTTTAAAGCTAATAATTTCTTTAACGCAGTTTTTCCAAAACTTTCTATATGGGGACTTTTTTATAACCACAGACGGGTCCCGATCCAGTCTTTTGGAACCAGTGCTTAAAACCACTGCTTTAAAGTATGGCAAGTGTCATACTTAACGTATGCTGGACAGGACTACTTTTCCATTATTTTACAAGGTGCGTTGTGGGTGATAACTTTTTATTCGTCTTATTTTGTAACAGAGAAGAGGCTGCTCTTTGTATATACTATGTATATATTAATATGCACGTTTTACATAAAACATGGCAATATTTCACTTATATGATGGTCCTTGTTTGTGATAAGGCACAAGTGTTTAATTATACTTGCTTATTCAATACTTCATTTTAGTAACTGAATATTACCTGGATTTGCAGATAGTTTTGCCTGTTGAGATGCTTACCTGCACCAGATTAATAATTGTATCCACATAGCTTTTGAAAGTGTATGGGTCAGAGTCAAGTGATTTGAAAATATGTGATCTCTGAATTTGGTGATATTGTCTACCCCTACCTTGACAGATGATTTACATAAACTGAACTTTTTTCTATACAGTATGTGTGTCCTATATATTTGAAGGTGTGGAGGCTGTTTTTTTGTCAGTTACATGTAAGTACAACCCCACTTCCAAAAAAAAAAGATGGGACACTGTGTAAAATCTAACGATTTGCAAAAATAACGATAACGATTTGCAAATCTCATAACCCACATTTTATTCCCAATAGAAGAACGTATCATATTTTGAAGAGAGACATTTTACCATGTCGTGAAAAAATATGAGCTCATTTTGAATTTGATGGCAGCAACACATATCAAAATATGTTGGAACAGAGGCAACAAAAGACTATAAAAGTAAATGGCATAAATCAAAAACAACTGGAGGAGCATTTGACAACTAATTAGGTTAATTGGCAACAGCTCAGTAGCATGACTGGGTACAAAAGGAGCAGAGAGCATTTTAGAGCTTCTCAGGTGAAAAGATGGGCAGAGGTTCACCAATCTGCAACAAAGTGTGTCTAAAGAAATGTGCAACAATTTCAGAAAAATGTTCCTCAAAGTAAAATGCTTTGAAGATCCCACCATCTACAGTGTATAATATCATCAAAATATTGGGAATAAAATATGGGTTTATAAGATTTGCAAATCATTGCATTCTGTTTATATTTACTTTTTACAAAGCATCCCACCTTTTTTGGAATTGGGTTTTGTACATGATTTCCTGTTTGTCTATGTATAGAGTGATACAATGCACTAAATACTGCATATAGGGGAAGAAATAGTTTTCACAAACATGAACATTTGTTTACCAGATGATTCCTCCCCACAGCAGAGAGAAGACCACAAAGAAAATCAAAGAGCCCCAAATGACAAAATGGTTGATCCAAGTCCAGTAGTGAGTATCTAGAGCCAACTGCAAGGTAAATACAAGCCTGGTTTATACTTCTTTATATTAAATATGCCATTGGTGTATTTTAATGTAGTCTTACATGAGCAACTGCATGTCTTGTTAATATTTTTACCTTAAATGTAACAGTGAAGACTAAAACGGTGAAGACCAGCGTCCCAAACGTCCAGTTCCCAAACATCTATAGAAGCAAAGTGGTGACAGCTGCTGTTAGGTAAACAGTTCACACGCTCACACAAGGGATTCATGTAATCACATAGTGTGGTCACTGAATAATGTCACACAATCAGTGAGAAACTCCTTTAAAAACATTTTAAACATCTGGATTTGAGATGGGACACAACTGTCATCAGGGATTCTCTGGTACGTTCACTTGGATCATTTGACAGGCATCATTGTTATTAACTGCAAGTGCAAATATTCAATAAGGAATCAATCAATCAAACAGATGGCAGGGACTCAGGTGGAGCAAAGATCATCACATGATACGATGAAAGGGAGACACGAGATGTCTTGAAATGTGTGACATGTGACTTTATTTTAGAACAAATTGTGAATATAGCGGCAAGCAGCAATATCTTTGCAATGTCCTAAAGGTCCTTGCATAAAAATTAGATAAACTATTTGTGGCCATGTATGTGAAACACTTCGCCAGATCATCTAAAAGAAGTTTTTTTTTATTTTTTTGCCCATTGCTTTAACCTGCCCATTCACCGTTCCCCAGCCCTCCTTACCAAATCCACTTAACCAGTTCCTGCCAAATTTTGTTGTTTTTTTATTATTATTATTACTAAGGTATATTAATGTAGACATTTTTCAATTTTGTTTTCATTCATTTTGTTATTATTCATAATAATTGTTATGCAGAAAAATGTGTTTCGTTTTCACTGGTTCTTGGTTGGTACACTTCCAGCCTCACCCTATTTAAAATGGCTTCTCATCAAAAGATAAAAATTGTTTGCGTGATGAAGGTCTACGACCGAAATGTTGATTTGATCAAAAAGCTTATTCATAAAGTCATTCTTGTAAGTTTAGATAGTGTGCCAGAGTGTCCATGCTAACCAAAGATTGTGAGGAACACCTTCACAAACACGCACGGACATGATGCTAAGAAGTTATGAGCATGGTTTCAAGCAAAGGGAGGACACTACGCTTATATCTACAGCAGGCACTGAGGGCTGAAGTAATGGAGATCGGATGATTAGTGAACAGGTGATGGTTGGCTCTGCGTCAGGCCATGTGATGAGATGAAACAGTGCAAAGTGAAACTAAAGGGAAATGTGACCGAGAGACAGGGACAGGCTTACCATCTGTGTGTTGGTTGTCATTAGCTGGGAGTAAGAAAGAGAGGCAATAAAAAAAGCAACACAAAGGTAAGAGGAGGAAGGCCAGAAGAAGAAAAATCATAATAAAACAATGAACAGTTTTTTTTAGCTGGAGAAGGAAACATAAAAATTAGATGCAAATATTAAATGAAGCAACTGAAAGGAGTCAACTAATTCTTCGGATTCTTTAAAATAAAAGAACTGCGGGGCGCGGGGGAAGACATTGGAAAACCTGTCATGCTGTCATGTCTTGGATGTAAATGAAGAATATGTGTCATCTAATTTAAATAAAAATGTTGTACGCATAAGAGCAAGAGCTGTCCAACTTTTTCAGCTCAAAACACAGCAAGTGAAGTTACGGGCCGCAAAAATGTATGGGACCAGTGCTGGACTTAACTTTGCACACTTTAATGGAAATTGACTGATATGACTGATATGTTAAAAAACACTTGACAGGCTGAATATATCTGATCTTGGAAACAGCCAGAAGGGACATTAAATCAGAGCTGCGTTATCCTGACATTTTCAACTTTTCAACAAAGCCAATCAATCAACTCAATCTGGCTTTGTGACAAACATTCATCTCTGGAAACTACAGGCTAAAGGTAGCGTTGTTGTCATCGGAAGGGTATCGCGTTAGAAAGACGCAGCACAACATTAACATTAGCAACGAGCGGTGTAATTTAAATAATTGCTGCGTCAACTTGGCAGTGCAGACTAGCTCTTGATAAATGTAATCTGAATCGATAATTCACCAAAAGGTGATCACGAAATCCTTTGCTTGTGGGTTCCGATTGCTCCATCTGCTTGTGCTCGCTGTGAACATGTTTCATAACAGCAATTCACCTCTGTCATCTCTCTGGATCTGTGGGGATCTGCTAAAATGCTGTCGTCATCAAAACTGCGCACCTACGAGGGTCTGTAGATGTAGCATCGCGATATTATGTGAGACGTGTGCAAACCAAACCATGGCGGCACACATCTAGACCCAACATATCATCTTATTTACAAAATCACCAACAAATCAAAGGTTAGATTTATAAAAAGACAAAGAAAAAAGAAAGTCTGTCAATCACATTTTCTCTTCTTCACGGGAAGAAGCAGAAATAGTACTTGTACTGGACAGGGCAGGTTTATAACAAAAAAATGCTATCTGTGACATAGGAAAGTGAATTATGTTGCCACCAAATATAAAAATAAAAACATACTTTTTCTTTGAAATAACTAAAAAACACACACAAATGACTGTGAGCCAATGTAGACATACAGAATTTGTGATTTTTAAAGATAAATGCAGCAAATACTGTAAATATCATTGAGCCACTTTGGGGAGATCTCAAATGTGTAGTTCATGCAAGACAGCCGAAGAATTTAGAGGAACTGGAGGCCAAGAAGAACGGGCAGCTTTACCATCTGAGAAAATAAAGTGCCTCATCCACAACTACCACAAAAGACTTCAAGCTGTCAATTATGTTAAAGGGGTCAATACACAGTATTAAAGAGCAAACACCATTGTGTGATAATAAATGGCTTCGGCCAACCACTAACCATGAGGGAAAGGAAAGTTTTTTAAATTATCATTCATTTTCTCAGAAAAATGGCCTAAAAGCCCCTGACAGAACATATAAACTTATGAGCACAACTGTATGTGTGTTACCTGGCCATTGCTGGTGAAGGTGGTGTTGTCAAACAGGAAGTAAGCGCCGAAAAACATCACAATGGCATCATAAACACCCAGGACGGTCCAGTAAATGAAGGTGTGCCAGCGTAGCAACGAGTTCTTAGCGATATCTCTGCAAAAATAAAGTATAACACAACAGTGAAGGGTCATGAAGTGATCTCTGCTCACATGGCTGATAACAATTTTATCGTTCCACACTGTATTAGCAGTGTAATGGAATATTTTAATCTGATTTAGCATATATGCACTGATTCATGAAATAATTACTGCTATAAGCTAATTATAACTCTTCAATAACATAATAAAAATCATAAGATTTAATAAAATAAGCATGTTACACTTGAAAACAAATCTCAATGTGATACAACTACAAGACAATGCATATAAAATTGCTTTAAACTCATCATAACCTTTTTTAACAGTTTATCTAAAACTAATGCTGCTTTTTCATGATACAGCAAGAAATGTGCCAGAGCCAGACTAAAGGAATAAAACACAGCTTTTTCTTTTGTTTATGATGTATATAAAAATTCTCAAACTCAAATGACCATGGAGCCACTGAGCATCCAATGTGGTCAATAGGGGACCAGTCAAGTGACAAAAAAAGTCAAACTTCTGTGGAAGAAAGCAATTATTCAGTAGGGGTGAGCAATATGAGCTTAAAATTGCATCACAATATTCTATCATGATATTATATAATGATTATATAAAATAAAAGTGCCTGTGCTGAAATGGAACAAAATATAGTTCATAATAGCAATGTAGTTGATGCAAAATCAATCTATTATTAAAGAAAAAAATACACAGATTTTATATAAACATATATTTCTAAAATGCAAATTGCAGTTGTTCAGGGAATCTGAAAAAAAAAAAAACTTCTATGTTGTGTTCTTGTATGTGTATCTGTGACCAAAAAAAGTGGACAAAACACAGTCTGGTCTTCACAACTTTAAACACCTGGTTTTAATTCTAAAGTTTGGGTTAAGGGTTAGGCTTATGCATTTAGTTGTCATAGTTAAGGTTAGAGTAACTGGCTAGGAAATGCCTTATGCCTATGAGTGTCCTGTGATGGAAAGTTGCACTATAAACTGATATGTATAAACTAATGTCTTCATATAGCCTTGTAACATACCAAAATACCAGCATGTCCCTTGACCTTGCCTCCCAAGGTTCTATTGTTCTTCCCTGTGCCTTCGATTCCCTGGTTAGACTGTCTAATCAACCAACTGCTGCTCACAGTGTTGGGGGGCCTGAACAACGGCACAGACAGCTGCTGCTCATAAGTCTTTATTTCTACACTCAGCATAGTCTTATTAAAAATGTTCCAAAACATTTTGGCGTCAGAATACATCTCGGACCCTGCGAACAGCGACTGGTCAATGTGAAGACCACGTTCCTCCAAGCAATGTTGTGAAGGTTGGCAAGTTATATTGTCTAAGATAATGGTGTCATTGTTGTTTTAAAAATGTGCATTGGTAAGACATTTTATAAGTAAGTTATGTTAAGTACTGCACAATCACAATAAGCAAGTTACATTAACTCTCCAATCTTACGTTTATTTACTTAGTTTTTTCTGAGGCAATGAGTTTGCAAACCTTTTTTAAGTGAAGCCAACGTGTTAAATTTTACATTGTAAGCTTCTGCAATGTCACAAGATTTATTTCCATCCAGTGTTGCATTAATTTTTCACCAAGCTCTTGTACTGATGATGGGAGAGTTGGACCACTGCACAAAGCCTTCTCCAGCACATCCCAAAGATTCTCAATAGGGTTAAGGTCTGGACTGTGGTGGACAATCCATGTGTGAAAATGATGTCTCATGCACCCTGAACCACTCTTTCACAATTTGGGCCTGATGAATCCTGGCCCAAATTGACAGACGGATCGGTGCGGCATCCGCAGTAATGTAGGCTCTGCATCGGTCTGTTGTGGTGAAGAAAGAGCCGAGCCGAGAGGCGAAGCTCTCGATTTACCGGTCGATCTACGTTCCTACCCTCACCTATGGTCATGAGCTGTGGGTAATGACCGAAAGAACGAAATCGCGAATACAAGCGGCCGAAATGAGTTTCCTCCGCTGGGCTCTCCCTTAGAGATAGGGTGAGAAGCGCGGTCATCTGGGAGGGGCTCAGAGTAGAACCGCTGCTCCTCCGCATTGAGAGGAGCCAGATGAGGTGGCTCGGGCATCTGGTCAGGATGCCTCCTGGACGCCTCCCTGGTGAGGTGTTCCAGGCACGTCCCACTGGGAGGAGGCCCCGGGGACGACCCAGGACTTACTGGAGAGACTATGTCTCTCGGCTGGCCTGGGAACGCCTCGGGATTCCCCCAGAAGAGCTAGAAGAAGTGGCCGGGGAAAGGGAAGTCTGGGCTTCTCTGCTTAAGCTGCTGCCCCTGCGACCTGACCTCGGATAAGCGGCAGAAAATGGATGGATGGATGGAATCCTGGCATTGTCATCTTGGAATATGCCCGTGCCATCAGAGAAGAATAAAATTCCATTGATGGAATAACCTGGTCATCTGGTATTCAGGTAGTCAGCTGACCTCATTCTTTGGGCACATAATGTTGCTGAACCTAGACCTGACCAACTGCAGCAACCCCACATCACTGCACTGCCCCCACAGGCTTGTACAGTAGACACAAGGCATGAGGGGTGCATCACTTCATCTGCCTCTCTTCTTACCCTGATGCTCCCATCACTCTGGAACAGGGTAAATCTGGACTCATCAGACCACATGACCTTCTTCCTGCTTGATGCATGCCAATGAGTTGACCCTTCACAAACACACCAACATCTTTTCCACGACCACAGGATGTGTCTTTCCACATGGTTGTTTAAGAAATGAGAAGCTACTCATTGCATCAGTTGGGATTAAATCACTTGTTGCCAGCTGAAAGATAATTGCCTATACAGTAATTATCCGATAGGAGGCTTTTACCTATTTGCTTAGTTAAATCTAGGTTGCAACTTTTTTTTGGCCAGGCAGTGTATATACCATAATATAGATTACCACATCATAAGGTGAATGGACTGCTGAAGTACTGTTCTGTCCTGTATTTATTTTAAGTTTGTAAATAATAATTCACTTTTACTTACACACACACCAACAGAGAGAGAGTGAGCAGAATTTGAGTTTGAGTCATACTATGCTATGAACACTAACCGGTACAGAGACGGGTCCTTCTTCAGGGTGTCCATGTTAATGTGCTGCTCCATGAGACTGTAGAGCAGAATGGGCAGCGACGTGAAGCTGATGTTGTACAGAGTCAAGTAGGCTGTGTCATACAGAGGCTGTGGGGGGGGGGCAACATGTCAGTCAAACATACACACCAATGTCGTGCGTGTGTGTGTGTGTGTGTACATGTGTACCACCAAAACCTGGTCCTAATGTTGCAGAAGCTGACTTATGAGGAGTTTAGGGTTGAGACTTTAGGAGTGATTCGGTTAAGGTTAGAGTTAGGCGTGCTGTATGCGTTACATGTGCGCCATGACAGCACTGCGTCTAGTTCGTGCATGTGTGTTCAATTTTTGACTTCAACTCTGACAGATAATGTCACCTGTTAGTCGGATGGATGACGAGAGACAAAGCGGGAGACAGAGAGACTCTGAACAGCTCCTAAAATAGTTACCTTTATTTTTTTCATGTATTCAGAACTTCAGCCTAAACACTGTAACTAAACTGAGAGGTATCAGTTCTGCGTAAACTGGCAAATTGTTAATATCATTATAACTGAACTGCGCGTGTCACGCATGAAAAATAGTCAAGACTCCTGGGCACAAAAATAAAAGTGCGTCTCATGCATGTCAGATGTGCATCTCACGTGTGCAGTGTGAACCCTCTCATTTGTTAACATGGGCACTAAAAAAAAACACAGACACAGCCACAACGCATTCAGTGTGAACCAGGTCTTAGGCATTATTTGTTTATGGGTTAAGTTCGGGGATAATACTTTGTTTAGGCTGTCTATATGAATGTCTTAGTGTCCTAAGAAGAACAGCTGTGCAAACCTGTGTGTTGGTGTGTTTGTGTGTGTGTACCTGTTGTGAAAAGCCACAGAAGAACTGGTAGAGGAACTGAGGGAAGATGAAACAGACATTCTGCAAAAAAGACAGCAGGTTAGAGGTAACAAATAACAAATAAGTAAAAGACCATTTTAGTTTTTATTTACTTCTCTAAAGAAAACAGTGTACCTTGTAGAAGAAGTACTGCACAAGCTCAGCAATGCGTATGTAGTAATAGTGTCCATGAACAAGCAGCAACTTCTTGAGGTGTCGGAACTTTGGGATGGCATAGTCACTGTTCCGCGCAGCCTGACGACCCTCTTTACCCATAATACCTTGAGAGGCAGAGACCATTATATTATTTAATTGAGGTAGAGCTCTGGTTAGTTCTCCTGTGTCACACAGGGAAATATCTTTAAAACAAAACCAAGTGGCTGTGACTGTTTTAGTTAATTACCAATGCCAACATGGGCCTCCAGGATCATGCTGACATCATTTGCTCCATCTCCAATCGCCAATGTGATGGGATTCTCCTTAGAGGCTTTGATCAGCTTCACAATCTAGAAAAAAAAAAAAAGTTCAGGTCTTAAGTCTCTACATGACATGCAGGAAACCTCCCCACTGCTTATTTGAGACACCTGTAACCCTAAAAACGGCACAGATTTCCTAAAAACACCTGTGCTTTCTGGAGTGGGGCCATTCGACAGCAGAGAACAGCACTGCAGTTGCGGCAGATTTCCAGGAAGATCTCTTTGTAGTTCCCTGAGTTTGAGTCCTCCTGGCTGGGCCGCAACACCGCAGAGAGCGTGGCTCCGTCAATGATCAGGCCATAGTCAGTGCAGTCACCTGATAGCCTAGACACAAACAAGACAAAGTAAATAGTCAGAGGAACACAGAGAACAAACAAAAAAACAAGCAAACAAAAAATCAGGATATTTGATAATTCTGTGTTGTTCCCTTTCAGTTTTGAGTACAGCTTTCAAAGCAGCAAGTAGGGCTGGATGAGATGGACTAAAATCCCTATATAGAGTATTTTGTTTGAAAAAAAGACAGAAGGAGCTGAGAGAATCAAAAGCTGTACTTACACGGCTTTAACATGAAACTAAATTTTAACAAGATAAAAGCATCATTTAGTGACAAATAGATAGTGACAAATAGATAAAATATGGGCACTGTTTAGTTAACACAACCTGAGGACTCAACTTGGATCTACGTATATATATATACATATATATATATATACATATATACATATATATATATATATATATATATATATATATATATATATATATATATATATATATATACTTCCCAGACCTGTCACGACCCCTGGATTTATCGGGATTCTGGATGCTTTTTTGTTGGACATTTATTCTGTTTGGACGTTTTGTTGATTGGTTTTCTTTACCTTGGCTTTTATTAAGTTATTATGTACCTGGTTTCCTGTTTTTTCTTGTTTCCTCATTTGTTTTGTACTGCCTCCTACTGTGTACCTTGTTTGTCAAGGCTGACTTGACTTCCTGTCCTGTCTTCCCTGTTGACTATCTGCTCCGCTCTAATGTGACTCTCCTGCATTCTCTTAGTCTTACCTGTGTCTTATTATTCCTGCCTCCCTATTTAGCCTCCTTGCTCCCAGGAACCTACGTTGGTTAAATTTGGCTATTTCGGCTACTTTGTTCAGATTGTTATGTTTCCTTTTTTTATGCATGTGTCTATTGTGTGGACAGAATACTGTACTGTAACACACCCACCCAGAGAAAGAGTCCCTGGTCATGCCTCCGTGCTGCCTGAGAATGGTCCTGCTCAGTTCAAAGAGGACATCATGAAGGCTCTGTTCCTCTGTGCGTTTGGTGGTCAGCTCCAGGATCTGGGTGTTGCGGCGGAAGAGCTTGCTGGCATAGCAGGTTGCTGACGCTGTTTCCATCTTGTCTCCGGTCAGCACCCACACCTTCATACCAGCCTTGTGGAGAGACTCGATGGTGTCTGCTGCTTTTTCCTGGAGCCTGTTGTGTAGGAAAAAGAGAAAACACTTAATAGTCTGTGGCCGAACGGTTGAACAGCAACATGCTCTTGCTCAGTTTGCCTCACTCAAGACTGAGACCACACTTACTGAACACAGACTTATGCCGTGCTCCATTTGCATCTGAGCTCAGGACTGGGAGTGACGTCATGTCCAAGTTCACTGCATTACAGTTGTAAAATAACATGGAAGAAAACAAATCTCAGGCTAGAGATGGAGCGATACCACTTTTTCGTGTTCAATGCGGATACCGTTAATACAAACTAAAGTATCTGCCAATACCGATATCAGTCAGAGGCAGTCATTTTAGAGCTTTCCAACTACGAAGCTGTTAACAACAAATCTGTGCCAGCCATTTCAAGCTATCTCAGCCCACAACATCACTCAGCTAAAATGCTGTTGCTGATTTTTATTTCATTTTTATATCCATTTGGATTGCATAGGATTTTACATTTGTATCTGTCCGATATCAGATCAGGTGATCTTGACCAGTATCCGACCAATACGGGTGCTGAGTATCGTGTCTACTAATCTCAGGCTAGCCATTGTCAGCAGTACCAGTCGATACTGACGTGGTATTTTGCGTAGAAAAACAGTGTAGCAACATGTCTACGGCTAAAAATTTAATTGTACCGTGTCTATGGCTGATTTACTGTGAAACACATTAGACAAAAGTGCTATTAATGGTAAAAGAAAAAGTGTTTGTACAGTGGCAGCCATCTTGAAATCCTAACTCAGGTACGTGAGGAAATCAGAGTTCATGAGTTCCGACTACAAATGGAATGCAGCATCAGTGTTTGACAGTGTAGGAGAAGTCTGGATTTCTGTGCAATTAAACAGTGTTATTAAATACATTGCTCACCTGTCCTCCACCGCGGTGGCTCCCAGAAGTATCAGGTCTTTCTCTATGAGGTCATTCACCTCTGCCAGGCGTTTGTCGCGGTCGTGCAGCGCCAACTTGGCGCCATTGAGCAAATGGCAGATCTCTTGGTACTGTTCAGGGCTCAGAGGCTTATAAGCCACAATTAGAGTTCTCAGACCCTCCTAGAGGGGAAAAAATGATTCATACATACATACATAGAATGAAGAGCAACTGCATGATACACAGAGGATGAATTTTCCCTCAGAACAAAGTTTAGCCGCTAAATGGGAGTGTGTGGGCATCAGCCGCCTTTGTTCGAGGTCAGCATCGCACATCCACAAAACTACAGGGTCATTTGACTTCATTTAGCTTGTCTTTATGTATACTGTAGGGTAAACTACACACTCCATCCTACAGAGACTCTCATAATGTTATTATGAGCTTCTGCAATGTGTGAGTTATTGTGCGATAAGATTTTATTATAGAGATTGTAATTCCTCACATTTACAAGGAGAATTTTTGTCATTAAAGGCCACATGTGACCAGGTTCAACTGAGGGCTATTGTGTGTGGACTTTCCAAGTTCTCCCAGTGTGTGTGTGTGACAATGAAAATGAACCAAATGTGTGAGTGTAACAGTGAATGGTTGTTCACTATGTGTGTTGGCCCTTTCACCCTGTGAAAGCCGGGATTGACATCACCTCCCCCCCAAGACCCTCATTTGGAGGATAAAGTGGTAGACAATGAATGAATCAATAAATTAATTAATTTTTGTCAATCAAACCCAAGTATATAAAGGGACCCTAAATTAGGTGATACAGGGTGAGCTCCTTCTTTAAAGCAGTTTTTTCACAAAGTATTAAGAGTGCCAGTATTAGTTAATAAGTCTCTGACAGAAAGAGGATGTCTGTGTTGAGTGTTCACTCTCACCACTGCGTTGTGTTCCACACGGGATCGAATCTGATCCACCTTTCCTGCGATGCACCTGGGGAAGAT
Organism: Brachirus orientalis; assembly: GCA_016785285.1. Taxonomy (NCBI): domain Eukaryota; kingdom Metazoa; phylum Chordata; class Actinopteri; order Pleuronectiformes; family Soleidae; genus Brachirus; species Brachirus orientalis. The sequence continues at coordinate 438,259 of JAFBJR010000099.1, read as the reverse complement.
GGAGGAGTCTGCACCTTTGCAAAACAAGTAGAACTCACCTGGACGCGCGTGCGCACACACACACATATACAACAACAAGAGTAAAGTAGGTGAGACAAAGATTTACATGAACCTATACTGTATGGTAATTTACATGTGTACTGTTGTGTGTTACCAGAGCCAGCTCTGACGATGACACTCATCCTCCGCCTGACAGAGTCGAACGTCAAAACCTCGAGCAGCTCAAACCTTATAGAAAAACCAACTGACACTTAAACAAAATATAAACATCACTGTTACATTTAAATTTAACCTTAACAACATTCTTGCTTTATTAACATTATAACAGTTCTGCCCTTTTAAATGTAGAAACATGCTGAAACAAAGAAGAAGAAAAAATGTCAAAAGGGAGCTCTATAGTGGAGAAGATGTGTAACTACACATCTGGTCCTTCCAAAGCTCTTGTGCTAAAAAAATGAATCAGTACCAAAAGGGGGCACACTCACCTCTCAATCTTATCCTCCCTGTTTAAGATCTCCATGTGACTGTCCTTGAGTCTTAGGTATGTGAAGCCGAGCCTAAGACAAAAAATTAATGCTTGTTAGTGAACCGAGAGTGTGTACGTATATGAGAAAATACGTGGTATGTCTATTTAAGCTTTGCTTTGTGAACTCCACCTCTTCATTCCCTCCACCAGTGCCACTTCGTCAGGGGACGAGGAGATGTAGAGGGAGGTGGACCTGCCCTGGTGGATGCCATGTTTGATCCCGTCCACTGTCTCCTCCTCCTTTACCTGGACGGTGTGGCACAAACACAGCGCCCGAAAAAACAGTTCCTCTCGCTCCTGTAGCGGATGACAAACAAAAATGGACACACACAGATGGATACTGTGGATGGATGGATGGATGGATGGATGGATGGATGGATGGATGGATGGATGGATGGATGGATGGATGGATGGATATTGACTTACTTTGGCCTCTGGACCTGGTGATGTGTCTATCATGTCCATACCTGCTGCACCAGGCATCACCTACCAATATACATAATGTGTGTGATATATGAATATGAATTAAAAGGGGACTGTAGATTGAAAAATACAAGGATACACAGATATAAATTAATTTTCCCAACCTTTTAATAAAAATGTATATGTTTTATATAATGTGTTAAAAATTAGGTTTTAATAAATACATTAATAAATGTTTGTTTACCAACTCAAAATGACATCAGGTGTCACAAAAATGGCTCTATATTATGCACAAATTTGCTGTTGACATGATTTTTATTGTGATTTTGGTCTCAACAGTCACCTTTAAAAACTGGGTGACCATATAGAAATTTTGTGATGCAGTGATTTATAACACATACTGTAGTGCTACATGACTGCATGTGTTGGATGACAACAACCCTTGCCTGTCAGCTTGTTACCTGTCCATTACAGATGATATGAGGCACATAAACATGTCCGTCCACGCAGCACTCGATAAACTCCATGTTGTTCTCTGTCAGTGTCCCTGTTTTATCTGTGAACACATAATCTACCTGTGAAGAAAACACAATGACATCCATGTGAGTTAATGCAAAAAATTTGACTTAGATAAACAGATGTTGTGATGGTTAGGCTGGCTGAAGTGAACCCAATGCACAATAGCTCCCTTTTACTCAGGTCAGACAGGCAGGGACAAATACCATGCAGGCAGTCAGACAAGGCAAACAGAACCAGAATCGGCAGTCTGGAGTCCAGAGGTCAGTGGCAGACAAAGCAGGTCAGATCAGGCAAGCAGAACAACCAATGCCGGAAAGCTTGGCAGGAGAACACAAGACACTCTGGCAGAGAGGAGGTGGAGGTGACTGGTATAAATGCCAATAAAAAATGGCAGGGGAGTGGTGAAGAAAACCAACAGTGATTTGGGACAGAGTGTGATGTTAGGAGTCCGAGGTTGTTACATAGGTAAACTGAGTAAAATGTGTTTGTAGTCACTCAATTGGTGAATTTGCACACACACACTCGCACGCTCCCTCCCGCCCCTTACCCATACTCCTCCCTCCCTCCCTACTGTTCTCCATCTCCTCCAAGCAGGCCCGGCGGCGCGGCCTACACTGCGATGCCACGTATCCATTATGCCTCTATTTGGATGACGGACTGTTCAAAATTTTAGGGTACATAAACAATCAAATGTTTATGTGCTGTATGTATAATTCTGACGTGTGCCATTATTACGTTCAACTTGTAATAATTGTGGACTAATTGATGTTATGTTATGTGATATATGGATGTGATATTTCAATTTCCCAGCTTGGGATTAATAAAGTATCAATCAATCAATCAATCAATCAATCAATCAATCAATCAATCAATCAATCAATCAATCAATCAATCAATCAATCAATCAATCAATCAATCAATCAATCAATCAATCAATCAATCAATCAATCAATTTGTGTGAGATGGACTTTGCTACCTGACCCAGCTCCTCATTCAGGTCAGACGTATTGACCACGGCTCGCTCTGCCAGCTCCTCATCCAACATCTCGTCGTCCCACATGATGAAGTAGGAGCCCAGGAACTTCTGCATCTCCACAGTAACATACATGGAGACGGGAATGATGTAGTTGAAGAGGACCATGAAGGCCAAAAAGTCTGTGAATGCCCTGATCACCTGAAGATGAGACAGAGGATGTGAATAAGTGATGAAAGTTGTTTTATGGTGAAAAATTATTTGGACTGGGATGAAGACACTCACAATATGTCTTTGTCTTTCAGCTTCTGTCCTCTGGTTGTACCACGGCTCATCTCTGTTGGGATCCGCCTGCCACAAGTACTTCAGCAGAGTGTTGATGAGGGCCTTGCCAATAAGAATGCACAGGTAGACCACCAGGTATGCGTTCATCGACCTGCAGGGGAAGACAACAAGCAATCTTGCTGATAACAACTTCTGGTTCACAGTTTTTGATCAATCACTCGATACCTAGTATGTTCCCATTAAAAATAATCCACCCACAAAAAAAGATTTTATGTCCAAGAAATCCCTTAAACTTATAATGGGCAAAAGTGTAAAACATTTTAAAACATGTCTTACAAAACCCATCAGAAGTGAATGAAAATATTGTAGGGTTGCTCTGAGATTCCAAGTAGAAAATCCAAGTTCAGGGGGTGTGTCTGTGTAAGGAACACCCCATGACCACAAATACTACAAGTTCCAACTTGAAATGCAGCATCCGGATCTGATCCAGATTAAGGGTTTGACAGCAATTTCAACTTAACAAAGGAAGTCCCAATAAACAATTTAACATCTGCATATCTCAGCCACACCCTAACAGATTAGGATGCATTTTGTCATGTTTATGTAAGATGGTAATAGCTTTAAGCAGGTTAAGTTCTATACAGATCCAGAAAGTCTTCTGGATCCAGTGGGTCAGAATGCAAACATTTCAAATGCTGGAATGTAAAACACAGGTGACAAAATGATTAATACTTAGTGGAGGACTGTGCTCTCTGGGTGACCTTGTTGTGTATGTTTTCATTTGATTTATTCACTTCTCATTTCTGTTAAACCTGTGATACAACATATACGGGTACTACAAGCATTTCAGTTACTTTATCCAAGGCCATATCCCTTTCGCACTTGAAAAGTTTCCCTTAAACATGCAGTAAAATTTATACAATCAGAGAAACAGAGACAGAATAAAGAAAGCTAGGGTGACTAAGGAAAGAAAATAAAAGTGATCATAAAAAAGAACAAATCAAACAATCTCCAGACCCAAAAAGAGGAAGACAACAGCTGTAAGTGAGAGCAAATGCAAGTGCAAGAGAGAGGTGGGACTATGATCTAATCATTTTCCTAAAGTAGCGGGTTGGTTGTCTACACCAGAATGCAAGGGTGGTGTTTTGACATTTTTAAATTCTGCAGACATGCTTCCATGCAGACAGACCCTAAGTTTAACGTAATCGACATTTCTACAGGCCATCTCGCAATACACTGCCCGTAAAGTCCAAACAGAGACAAAGCGATTCAGTCAGTGAAGAGGCAATGGACTGAAAAGTAAACAGATGGATGTGTTACATCAAAATTACTAAGTCTGTGCTGACGTGAAAAAGGGATAAGGAAAGAGAGGAAGCTCACTTTTCCACCACAGAGCGTTTCTGGGACTTGGACTGGTAGTTGAGAGCCATCTTGGTTTCCATACCGGTGTAGATGACAGCAGCTGCAGAGAGGACAATGGCAATGGTGAATATAAAGGTAGTATTCTATGTAATGTAAATAAAAGTAGAACACAATGCTTTGTAAATCTGATGAACCCATATTTTATTCCCAATAGAACATAGAAGATGTTGAAACAGACATTGTATCATTTCATGAAAAAGCTAATTTTGAATTTGATGGCAGTTGGAACAAAGGCAACAAAATGTTGGAAAAGTAAATAGCACAAATCAAACAACTACTTAGGTTAATTGGCAACAGGTCAGTGACATGAATGGATGTAAAAGGAGCATTTCAGAGACAGATGTAAAGATGGCCAGAGGTTCACCAACGTGTGACAAACTGTGTCTAAAAGTTATGAAACAATTTCTGAAAAATGTTCAAAATGTCAAATTGTGAAGGCTTTGAAGAGCCCACCATCTACAATGTATGATATCATCACATGATTTAGAGAATCAGGAGAAATCTCTGTGGGTAAGGGACAAGACAAAGGTCAAAACTCAATGCTTGTGATCTTTGGGCCCCGAGGTGGCAATGCATTAAAAACAGGCATGATTCTCTACTGGAAGCCATTGCATGGGCTCATGGACACTTCCAGAAACCAGTGTCTGTGAACACAGTTTGCCGTGCGTTCCTCAAATGCAAGTTAAAGCTGTATCATGCAAAAAAGAAGTCATATGTAAACACAATCCAGAAACGCCACCATCTTCTCTGGACCAAAGCACATTTAAAATGGTCCGAGGCAAAATGGAAAACTGTTCTGTGTTCAGATTAATCAAGATTTGATATTCTTCTTTTGGAAACCATGGACAGCTTGCCCTGCAGACTAAAGAGGAGAGGGACCATTTAGCTTGTTATCAGCGGACAGTTCAAAAGCCTGCATCTCTCATGGTCTGGGGTTGCATTAGTGCCAATGGCGTGGGCAGGTTTTAGATATCTAGATGTTCCCATCCAGTCAAGGACTCTTTCATGGAAGGTCTTGCATATTTCAGCAAGACAATGCTAAACAACATACTGCATCCATCACAATTGCGTGGCTTTGGAGGAGAAAAGTCCGGGTGCTAACAGGCCTGCCTGCAGTCCAGACCTTTCACCAATAGAAAACATTTTGTCATATCCACGTCTGGCATGTTTAGTTCCTGTTTTATTTTGTTGCGTGTTTCCCATTGTTTCCTGGGAAAGTGTTCTCCGCTTTGTGTTTCAGGAGGTTGGCTGGCAGGCAAGGTCAAGTCGCCTTTCTGTTTCCTCTTTTTTCATTGGCTGGTTTTACCTGAGCTCCGCCTCACCAGCCAGCCAGCCTCAGCGCCCTTAGTTTTCCCCTTAGTCTGGTTTTTGATTCTTCTGTACAGTAAACTCTGTTATTCCTTTTTGCACCCCACTTCCTAACCCTAACCCTATATATATGACCCTGACATTAATATGTGAGTGAGCTGAAGGCTCCAAAAAAGCTACTAATTGAGTAAGTAAGTAAATAATTAGGTAACCCTTATATTGTGTAATACAGGTGATATTACCATAGATGTATTCCGTGTTCTTGAGTGTGGCTCCTCGCAGCAGCAGGTTCTCTGATCCCAGTGGCCTGCTCTCACACAGACACAAACTCAGATTGTTTTTGATTGATGATTGATTGATTAATTTCACTAATACAGGAAAGAGACACTATCTTGCTGGATGCGGCCCGCAGGCCTTGAATTTGACACATAGGCACTAATTCATAAAGGTTACCTGGCCACTGGCTCATTGTCCATGTAGATGTTGATACGACCTACAAATCTGTGCAGAATGGAGATAAATGGGAGATTAAAATGCTTTCAGATAGTGTGAAGTGAAAAGAGAGTGGATTTTTTTTTTTTTTGAGGTTGTACTGACTTGTACAGGTCTGGCTGTGGTTGTTCACATTCAATGGTGCCATGGATCAGGTCAACCTCCTTTTCTGTGTTGTACGCTTTGGTGTCCTGAACTGCATAGTATGTCTGGTAGGAGACAGACAAAGAAGGATGAACAGAGAGACAACCATTAAACTTAACATACAAGAGACAGAAGATGAAAAAGACCACATGGCTGGAAAGCAAGAAGGTACGACTGAGGGCCTGTCTGTGTGAAGTTTGCATGCTCTCCCTTTTCACTGGTTTTTCCAGTTTTATCCCATAATCCAAAAACATGCAGAGGTTAATTGGACACTCTATACCAGAGGTGGCAAACTGGTTGTCTGCAGGTCACATGTGGCATATTAGAATGAAAACATGGTTGCAAGAGCTTCTTCCTAATAAATACAGAGTGTATGACCGAAGCACAGCTGCCATATAAGTATTATATATAGTATATATAGCAAGTTATAGATAAGCTAGTTTCAGTTGTACATATTATTACAACTGTATGTACCTAATTTTAGATTCTATTTTATTTATATGTTTTCATTGTTAAGGATACATCATTCCATATCAAAACACTTTACTTTGAAATTCTGAGAATTATTGTCGTGAGCATCTTGAGTGCAATATCATGATGGAATAGTGTTAATTAATATTATATTTTTAAGCTCATACTGCCCATTCGCTACTGAACATTTGTTTACATCCCACTTATTTTCACTTTTGACCAGACTAGTAGCTCAATGGCCCCCAGGACATTTGAGATTGACATCCCAGCTCTAAATTGACCATAGGTGTGTTTGCTGTGTGTTTGCCCTACACTGGACTGGCGACCTGTCCATGGTGTACCCTGCCTTTCACTCCCCATGTCAGCTGGGATTGATTCCAGCTCCCTCCACAACCCTCATATGGAGGATAAAATGGTAGACATTAAACAACTGAATGAAAACATGAAAAATGAGAAGGAAGGTAAAGACAGCAAAAAAAATAATAATAATAATAATGAAAAGGGAAAAGGCAGCAGGAATGTTAGAGGAAGGGACAGAGAGACAAAAAGAGTGAAAGAACAAAATTAAAGCTCTAAATACTATCAACTCATACAGACACACATGAAGTTGTGAAATGCACATTAATACACATATAGTCACCTTGTGGCTGCTCTCTCCATCCAGACTGGCTGTTGTGACGTAGCAGGTACCATCATCTCGAGATGAGGACAGAAGTATGAGGTCGCAAGGGAAAGATTCATCCTCTTTCACAAGGACAACATCTCCAACCTGAAAGACAAGCATCCTATGGTTATAATTAAATGCACAAAAATACAATGATTACTTATTTTTCTTTATTTATTCATATTTCACCGGCTTATTTCAGCCTGGTCACTTGGGCTGGGCGATATGGGAAAAATATTATTGCAATATACTTTTTTTTACCTCACTTGATATCAGTATATATCATGATACAAATCAAATAAATATTTCTGTAAGGCAAAGCGATATGAGGCTATATCCCAATATACGAGATATACAGTATTGCAATACAGAGATGCACACAAGTTGTTTCTCTGGAGTCATGAAAAGTGACAATTCAGTGTAAATACACTCTAAAATAAATTAAAATACATTTATTACATGATACCTGGTTTATTTGTTGAGCTTTTTAATATTAAATGGAGGATATTTATTTATGTTTGATGAACAATGAAATTACTTATAACTATGGTCAAATTTTGCTGTAACACAAATAATTAGGCTTAAAATTATAATTGCTATTAAGTGACTTTTTAAAAATGCATGGGATTTTGTCGATTAATTTAAAAAAAAATATATATATATATAATGTTTAATTTATATAATATTAAGTATTTCCCAAATATATTCAATATAATAAATATGATTATCAATGCAACAGCATTTAAAACCAGGAAAAGTCATCACAGATACCGTATCTAACACCATATCTTGTCTCATGTCATGATAAAATGTAGATATAATATTGATGTATTGCCCAGCCCTACTCATCACCTGAGAGTATCCACAACACAACAACTGGAAAGTGTTTGCTCAGTAGTGAGCTGCATTCCTTTAGTTGAAATCACAAAATGACTCAAGGACTCAAATTATGAGGGAAATCCTAATAGGGTTTTTAAAAAAAGCACATGTACCGTGATCCTTTTACTGCAAATGCAGTTATCAGTTAACACTCTGCTTTGCCACCTGCAAGCCTTTGGAATCCAGCAAACAGTAGGTCACATTTGCTCTCACAAAGATTCTCTGTTCCTTTCATTGTGGTGATTTCGCTCTGTGGATGTGTTACATAACATACTGTAGATAGTAGAACACATTTTAGTGCACACGCGTACACAAACACAGAGCTTAGAGGCAAGAATATACCTCAGCCTGAGACAATGTACAATGTAACAAATTCTTTAAGGCCTTGTTCATGTTATATGGAGTGAAAGAGTTTTCATATCTTAGTGAGGATACACCAATAAAATGTATCACTTATACATCAGACATAATGCATTCCCTAGCCCCTGCCCCACCTTATCCATCATAACTAATTGTCTAACCCTAACCTATGGCCTAACCCTAACACAAACCTAACTGTCATTTTTTGTAGGTTTTTTTGGACCTAACAAAGATATAAACATATGTATACACATACAGTACATACAGTACACAATTTAATTGACTTCAGAGGACATTACATTGATTTACATTAATTTCCTGGAGACTTATTCTAACCTGATCCATTAAGTACAAATGGCCCAACCCTAACATAATCCTATCCATACAACATGTCTTCACCATGAATGTAATAATTTACATTATGGGGACTTGCTTTTTGTCCCCTATAAGGAAGACAATTTCCCATAATGCAAGAGCTGTACCATATGCACCTGTGCGTTTACGCGGACTTGGTGCCAATTTTTGAGCGGCGTGTTTACATACAACGTGATGGTGCTTCATAATAAGATAATAAACAGGGAGAGAGATTATGTTGATACTCTGCTATGTCTTTGTTTACCAATAAAGAAGGGTGCTACGAAGCTAATGCTGTCAACTGGACTTAAACTGAACATTAATACCTACTAACATTCTTTGCATAATTGTTTGATATTGACTGCACCAGCTGTGTGCAGAGAAGGAGCGGACAAATCAGCCATGGAAACTCTGGAAATGTTAGGTGCACGTCCCACTCTACAGCCCTGTCATTTACGTTTATTTTCTAATTTCTAATTAACTTCACGTGAGCCAGTCAGGGAGGGTGAAAGGGCACAGACACACACACAGGCTTGTGCAGCTATTGTTTCAAGGTCTCGTACTGGCTTCCATTCATTTGGACAGCCTAACCAAAGCCTTATTCTTAACCTAAACATAACCAATTAATGCCTTACCCTAACCTTAAACTAAACAATTAAGATGGTAAACCAGGATGGTCTGTATTAATCTAGTGCTTTTCTAGTCTTGACCTCTCAAAGCTGCTTTACACTACACTTTTTCCATTCACTCATTGAACATGGGGATAAGTATCTTGCCCAGGGACACAACAGTATGTAGCTAAGGTATAGTATGTAATCGAACCCTGGAGCTTTCAGTTGTAAGACAACTCCCTCTACTATTTACCCACTGTCGCCCCCTGATCTTAGCCCTAACCTTAACCACTCTCACTCACTCACTCACTCACTCACTCACTCACTCACTCACTCACTCACTCACTCACTCACTCACTCACTCACTCATTTTCTACTGCTTTATCCACTCAGGGTTGCGGGGGGCGCTGGTGCCTAACTCCAGCTGACATAGGGCGAGAGGCAGGGCACACCCTGGACAGGTCGCCAGTCCATCACAGGACCACATAGAGACAGACAACCATTCAATCTCACATTCACACCTATGGGGAATTTAGAGCATCCAATTGACCTAATCCCCAAATCTGCATGTTTTTGGACTGTGGGAGGAAGCTCGAGTGCCCGGTGAGAACCCAAACACCACGGGGAGGACATGCAAACTCCTTGCAGAAGGCCCCTTCCTAACCTTAACCAGTTTTTCAAAAATAGGACCAGGTTTTGGTCTCCATGAGGACTACTGGCACTTGAAGGTCAGTACCCTACCAGAAAAAATTCTAAAGTGGTAACAAACACAACAAACACACTTACCCTTAGCTTGTGACTTTGTTTGCGTACCACTTTCCCATGATCCACCACCTGCACAGGACACTGGTTGACAGCGTTGTCTGCTTTGTGTCTCAACCAGTCCTCATAACCCTGTGGGGGTGGGGGGGGGGGGTCATTATGGTCAACCTTAATAAAGCAAATAATGTTTCATAATAAGACTGATCAAGAAGACGCTGCAGGTTTCACCTGTTTAATGGCAGTGACTGTTATGACAAAGATGAGCGGCAGTCCACTGGTGACTGGACTGGTGGGCGTGTCGATGATCAGCTTAAGTGACACACACACACAAATGAGGTGAGAGCAGAAGACACAGGCAGCAGTAAAGACTTTTTCTGGCCTCTGAAGGAAGGTAATGAGAATTACAAAAACAATGAACTGATTTTATCTCCTCATTACAACACAGCAAAAACACTAGGGCTACAAACTAACGATTATTTTCAGCGTCGACAAATCTGTCGATAATTTTGTTGATTCACTGATTCGTTGTTAGGTCCAAGGGAAAGTCAGAAAACGATCAGTGTTTGCAAAAACATCAAAATGATAATGTCTCAGATGTCTACATTTGTCCACAGACCAAATTTGTTCAGTTTTAATCATGTCTTTGTGATTAATTCAGCAATCGATTAATAATCGACCTAAAAAAGAATGAGAAATTTATCATTACAATCATAAATGTAATCATTGATTATGCCAAAACACGCATATGAAAATTATTTGATTTTATTGGACATTAGAGGCATGTTCCACAAATGGTCATTTTCAAAATAAATGTTTTATTTAAAAAACATTTACCTGGACTAGAAATATGATGAGAAAGTAGAAGTTGGCAACTCTCCTGAACTGCTCGAACATATTCTTAGGGATGAAGTTCCAAAATGTGTACTGGAAATGCAAAAGAGTATCATTAGTGTCAAATATTGATTCAACAATTTTGACTTTTGACTTTTTTTTTAACTCCTAATATAATCCTTAATATATTTGTTCTTGAAGGTGTGTTCACTGACCTTTGAAGAAACGATTCTGTTGTCTGGGAATCTTTGTTGTATGAAGGCTTCAGTGCCAGGAGGAGGCTCCTTGTGTCCAATGTAAATGGTCCTGCTGTCCACCCAGTTCTCCTCACCAACACACTGCAAGGACATGATACACTGTGTGTGAGTGTGAGAATGTGCTGCTGGTGCGTAAGTGTGTATGGTTCAAGTTAAACATCCAACACTCACAACTTCATTCTCTTTTTTTTTTCCTTAACATCTGTGCTTGTGGTTGCCAAGGACTATACTGTACCTAAATAAATGGGTAATAACCATATGCATTTACAATATCCATTCACAAAGTGATAACCACAGAGGGTTTACGACTGAGTAATTTATGTTAAATGAATGAGAGCTTTTGTTACCATGGATACACAGTTTTGCATATGACTCAGACTGGAATGCAGAACACACACATTTGCACACATTCACACACTCCCACACATACTTGTATGTACAAATAGACTGATTGGGCACCTGAAGACTGAATTTCCCAGTGCTGCTGATACTCCACTCTTGTACTGTTGCTGCTTTATTCAGAAACAATGAGGTTTTACTGAGGGAAAAAACTTCATATTGATAGTCTGCTGTTGATTCTACTAGAAATCAACAGGTATTCACTGTCATGTCAACGGATAATCAGTTGACAACTAGCTCTCAGTAGAATATAAGTTGTGCTTCTGTGTTTATGATGTGTATAAAAATATATAAAAAAAAAATCACTGCCATCATCAACATTTAATCTACCATCTACCTTTGATTAGTCTGTCAAATTAATAGGATCATGTAACATATGATCAGGGGTGATGGTGCCAGGGCGAAAGGGCCACATAAAGAAAAATCTGCATGTTTTTGGAATGTGGGAGGAAACCAGAGAACCCAGAGAAAAAAAAACATGCACACAATGGGAGAACACACCGAAAGATCCATGTTCCGACCGACCGAGTGCTAACCACTACACCAACCGTGTGACCTCTCAGCTGATCATCTGCTGATAAAATGTTTATTGGTCAGTTAACATCAGATTAGATGGCAATTAGTTGCTCTGTTGACAGTCAACTAAATTAGTAGGGGAATCTACACTTGTGTGTCAAGCATATCTCATGCTTCACCATGTGCACTATCAATGTAAAAATATAAATAAAAATCAGCAACAGCATTTTGGCTGGGTTATGCTGTGGGCTGTTTATATCTTTTTCATGGGAGAAGAAATTTGGTTACACAATTGGAGAATTATGTTTGAAATACACTATATGGACAAAAGTATTTGGCCAAACAAGATTTGGTGGAGGAGGTATATTGGTATGAGGTCAGAATAGCTGCTATGTCCTCTGTAGCCTACTAGAAGTGCTTGTTTGATATTATTTCAGCACTTTATTTTGTGATGAACAATGTTACTTTTGATGTGCTAACTTACAGCGCTGTGACTGATGGGTCTTTTTTATTTATTTTTTATTATCTGAAGCAGAGGAAAAGCAACAAGTTCAGTGTTGTGTTCTTACTGTTTTTTGATGTTAACTTAAAGCACTTTATATGGACCTGATGTTTTATCTTAATGGTATTTTCTAATTTCGTTTGACAGAAAAAAAAGACAGTGGAATGTAAATCTGTTCAAGTTTGTTAAAAACAATAACAAGCCACTTTTTTGTTATATCTATTGATCTGCCACAGATCAATAGATCAATCAATAGATCAATTAATTACAGATCATAATTAATCTTTCAATTTTTTGACCCGTGTTTTCAGGATTTTTGTTTTTTTAACTGATCTACAGTTCAGTGACACTCACTGCTAATAACATGTCACCTGCGAATGAAGACCTGTTTTGTGAGATTTGAGCAGAGAGGGAAGGTGTGTTGTTGTTGTTGTTGTGCAGATGTCTGCTATGTCATCGTCCAATATCTCTCAGGTACTTGTCACTTAACTTTACTTTAGGAATACGTATGATGGCGTTCTCTGCTTAATTATGCCACAAAAACACCGGCCACAGCTAATCATTGCAGCTTATTGTATTTACATCCTCTATTTTAATTTTTAAGCATAGTATAAGGTATTTAATAAACACATGAGACAACTACAGATAAAGACAGATCATTTTAATTCTCCTCAGATGGGGCTGAACATCTAAGAATCTAAAAAGCTAATATGTCTGCATTAAATCAACCGATAATGCTCTCCCCTGGCCTCTACACAGCACTCACACATCTGGACAATTAATATTCATACGTTAGAATGCCTTTCATAGACTTTAGTTCGACACCCAACACCATCATCTGGCAGCAGTTCATTTACAAGCTGGACCAGCTGACTTCCTGACAGGGTGACCACAGGCAGTACAGGTTTGCAGCAACACATCCAGCACCATCACCCTGAACACGGGAGCCCTATGTCAGGATGTGTGCTGAGCCCCCTCTTTACCCTGCTGACCAACAACTGCGCACTGACACACAGCTCCAACCTCTTCATTAAGTTTGCGGACAAACACAACCGTGGTGGGCAAACTACAGGAGTGAGGTGAGCCGCCTGGCCACATGATGCATTCTCTCTCTGGACGCAGAGAAGACGTAGGAGATGAGAAGAGAGCACATCAACGGTGCTGCTTTGGGGAGGGTGAGCAGCTCCATGTTCCTGGGTGCGCACGTCACAAAGGACCTCTCCTGAACTATCAACCCCACATCACAGGCCAAGAAAGCACATCAGCGTCTCTACTTCCTCCACAAGCTGAAAGGAGCCGGAGCACCAGCCCACATCATGTCCACCTTTTATAAGGGTACCGTTAAGAGAGCATCCTGACCAGCTGCATCACTGCGTGTTATGGCTCTTGCACTGTATCCCGCAACAGGACCTTCCAGTGCACCTAAGACCACCTGAGAAAATAAACGGGGTCTCTCTCACCTCCCTCCAGGACAGCACCCTTCTCACATGCCAAGCCCTCTGCAAATTTCAATTCTCTGTTATGTACTTACAATTGATAATAAAGCGTGAACTTTGAACTTTGATATGAATTGTCATTCATCATGAGGAGCCTTCTATAACTACAACGTATGTTTGAGGGAATGATCACTCCACTGTTTAAAGTAAAATGAATCTTTACAGTCATCTCATGACTCTGTGTTAATCACATAGAGTGAATGGAGACAGATGGCATTGGTGGGAAATCAGAAGGCCTCCTTTCTTACCGTCATCTCCTCCATTTTGCACGTAATTCAGCTTTATTAGTTTTCTCACCTCCTCCCTTTCCATCTCTCACCACAACCTGGCTGGCCTCTAAAATCATGATCTCCTCTGTCATTGATTATGTTTGGCTGTTTATCCAGATGAATGCTTTTTACATGTAAGCCTGTTTCTGTTTAATCAAATAAAACAGCAACTTTATAAAATAAAAGCCGGGCTTATAAAATAAGGCCAAGCTGTATTAGACTGGGCCTTTAGCCTTTGAGTGTAACTGGAGACTTTGGGCTATTCTGGGCCTTGACAATCACTTTTAGCTGAGTTTCATGTTTCAGGACATGGCAGGATTCAGGAGTGTATTTAGAGTTGGAAGGGAAACATTTGTGGTCAGGAGATGAGAATGAGAGAGCTTGCAGGCTTTGTTTCTGTTCATCTTGATCAGCAGCCACATCCACTTTCCTTAGAGCTACTTTCGGTGCCTGAGTGCGCTTTCTCACTCTTACACACACACAAACCTGTTTTTCTATTTACGTGAGGAAAGACATAATTCCCTGGCCCCCTACCCTAACCTTAACCATCACTAACTAAATGTCTTAACTCTAACAGTTACCCTAAACTATAAATAATTCAAACCCTTACCATAAAACTGTCTTAACCCTGAAAAGTCCTTTAACCTCGTGGGGACCACACAAAATGTCCCCACAAGGTCAAAATGTCCCCACGAAGATAGGTTTGTACATCCATGAGGATAGAAGCAAGCAGCCAAAGCCCCAGACTCTCCTGTGGCAGGACATACATACAATAATTGGCAATGTGCGGGTAGTTTGTCTGCCCTCCTAACACTGTTATTTCTCTACTTTGGCCATTTATTTTAATTTTTTCATTACTGCTGTCCCCCATTTTACTCCATCTTTTTCTTTATTTTGTTATATCATCTTTCCATTTACCTGATTTCTATCTACCTAACTAGATCTACTCTCTTTTTTTGTATGGCAGCTACTTAAAGCAACTAATTCTGTAATTCTGATCTTAGAGGATTTTTATTTCTAATTGTTCTGTTTGTGCATAGTTCTTGGAGGGTTTAGTTAAGTGTTCTTGTTTGATGGTTTGCTCGACTGGTGAAGGAGCAACCTGCATGGGTGAGCTGACAGCCTTTAAGGAAGGGTACCAAGAGTCTTTTGCGTACCTGTTCTCAATTCTTCAGAAGGTTTCTTTGAGTTTGTTTGTACTGTATGTTTGTATTATCAGATCCAATCATTTTTTCCAAGGGCTTGTGGACATGATATACCATTACAGATCCAATATAAGAAACAACTGAGGAACAATTGGATCGGCCAGGACTATCATTCCAATTTTAACCACAACTTTAGAGGTGTTGCAATTCTCTTTAGGAAGGGAGTCCAATTCAGCCTCACTAAATCAATCCAAGACCCCAATGGTGGATTTATCATATTAATTGGTATTTATTATTCTCATCAATATTTACGGTCCTAACGGGACGATCCTCAATTTTTTTTACTAAACTAATTTCATCTTTATCTGATGTCAACATTCATCATCTTATTATAGCTTGAACTGCGCTCTTCATCCATAATTAGACAGGTCCAATCCCAAACCGGGCAGCCAACTGTCTAAATCCGGTGATGTCCTTGATTCTTTCATGCACTAAACCCATGGAGTAGACTGAATCCAGATGCAAAACAATTTTCTTTTTTTCCTCACCTGCTTACAAAATTTACTCAAGGATAGACTACTTTCTAATTGATAATAACCTCCTCTCAAATGTCACCAATTCACGATATCACAGTATTGCAGTGTCAGATCATTCTCCTGTACATTTAGACATCCCCGAACATGGCGGCTTGACCCCTCCCTGTTGTTATGTACTAAATTCCAAAAATTTGTTGCTGGACAAATTGACCTTTTTTTTAAAAAAAAAAAAAAGTAATGGCTGTCCAGAGATCTCTCGTCACACCAATGTAGCATAAAGCCTACATTTGTATTGTGTTGTATTGTAGATACTTTATTGATCCCAAAACTGGGAAATTAAATCCAAAACTGGGAAATTAAATTTCATGGCACATAAAAAATAAAGAATACTATATCTCTGTCTATAGCAGACATCGATAAAAATGCTTCCTACATTCTGCTCTAGTAAATGATCAAAGTTGGTCTTTTTAAGTGACTTAAATGAACTGGTTGCATGTACATCTAGGTACTTAAAGGACCAATATTAACTTTTAAAGGGAAACGTGTCATAATCTAGTATTTTGCTTTAACATGTATCAATATCCCCTATCTCTCTGCTAACAGCTCCATTGACAATGCATACAAATAGTAAGATATTTTCTAATATTGTATCTAATTCCATTAGAGTCTGGATACAATCTCGTAAACACTTTAATCTTGATCAGATAAGTAGCCTTTTCCCTATTTCTTTAAGCTATCTCTTCACACCCTCACAGTCAGATCGGAATTTTGCTGGTTGGCATCAGCACGGACTGGTTTTCTTTGGTGAGTTGTTTGGCAAGAGCTCCTTCCTGTCCTTTGAAACCCTAGTAAAAGACTAGGGTTTCAAATATATATAGATATATCCAAGCACACAGTTTCACCTCCAAACATTTCCCCACTTACCCCAAGCAAAGATTATGTGTATGATTTACTAAACCTGAATCCATGGAACAGGGGTCTGATCTCCATAACATAATACATAATATGGACTTTCCATCACACACTAAAATGTGTGAAGCCTGGGATTTGGAAATGGTGATACTGGATGGTGACTGGGCTAAATGTATCTCCAACATACACACTTCCTCTAGATGTATAAGGCACGGGCTGATGCAATTCAAAATATCCCATAGGTTACACTACTCTAATGATAGGCTAGCTATAATATACTCATCTGTTCTCCCAACTTGTCCCAGGTGTGGCAAACAAGTGTGACTGGGCCACATGTTCTGGTACTCTCCCTCCCTAGTTGATTTCTGGTCCTCCATTTTTTGACTGTCTGTCAGCTCTGCAATACACCCCTTAAACCCAATCCATTCACTGCTATATTTGGAGTCACACCTTTAGGAATACGTACCACTAATTCACAACAGAGAGTAATAGCATTCTGCA
Source organism: Brachirus orientalis (assembly GCA_016785285.1). NCBI lineage: Eukaryota > Metazoa > Chordata > Actinopteri > Pleuronectiformes > Soleidae > Brachirus > Brachirus orientalis. The sequence goes on along the minus strand of JAFBJR010000099.1, from coordinate 420,702 downwards.
GCCTCATAAGTCGAAGGGTGATTATAATGAATTAGAAATCTAACAAATGCCCACCCTTCAGGAAACAGATTCAGGTGGTTCTATCTTTACTTCAGCTAGACAAAAATAAGACATATACTAGAGGGCTCTTGGGACACATACACTAGAGTGTGGTCTCCCTTTATTGAGTATGTAAAGAAGTTAAATCTCTAATCAATAATGTTATTTAAGCACTTTCCCTTGTTAACCCGTCTGACTAGGTACACTTATGCAGCATTGGATCCCCCCCCCCAACTTTTTTTTCTTGTTTTTTCTTGGTCCCCAGGGAGGGTATATGGGAAGGAGTAGGGGAGGGTATTAATATGGAATTATGTTTACAAGTATTGTTATGTTATGTATATGTATGTATGTATGTAAACTTTTATTCTTATAACTGAAAATGCCTTAAATAAAGTTGTAAAACATGAGAGCAAACAATGATGCACAGTGTTCTCTGTAGCCATTGGTCCAAGGAATAAATTTAGACAAGCCCCACTTCCACTATTGTACCCACCAGTTGTGTTCAGTGTGTTTGTGTGTGTTCCTCTACTTCAAACATAACTTAAATCTTAGGATTTTCGGTGTGTGTGAGTGTTCAAAAGAAGTAAAAATAACACTATGTTATTTTTAATTCATTATAAGGTGTCATCACTACGACTATGTCAAAAATGTCATTGTAAAGCAAATGATTTAAAGAAATTAACCTTTCCAGGACTCCCACATGACTCGGAACGTAAAAGTCCCACTGTGATCAGGAATAATGTAAACAGGATGAGTTGGCCCCTACCACTCACAGGGATACACACACACTTCCTGAAACCACTTCCTTCAACACACACACCCCTCTGCTCACCATCCAGGCCATGTTAGACACAGAGAAAATTTGTGAAAATGAAAGAGCACATCTCCTCCTGGAGCCGCCACCTTAATGTGGTGGAGGGGTTGGCGTGTCCCAATGATCCTAGGAGCTCAGTTGTCAGGGGGGCTTTATGCCCCTGGTAGTGTTACCCAAGGGAAACAGGTCCTAGGTGAGGGATCAGACAACGAGCGGTTTACCAAGGTCTCCTATGATGATTAACACAAATAGACGACACTCTCCCTCACCGTCACTGGGGCCCCCCTCTGGAGCCATGCCTGGGGGTGGAGCACGATGGCAAGCGCTTACACCCATGGGACACATGGGTGTAGGTGGAAGATAGGTGGGCTCTCTTTAAAAAGGGCCCAGAGGGTGTGTTCTAACTACAGGGGAGTCACACTTCTCAGCCTCCCTGGTAAAGTATTTTGGGAGTCCTGGAGAGGAGGGTCCATCGGATAGTCAGGAGAAACAGTGTGGTTTTCGTCGTGGTGGTGGAACAGTGTACCAGCTCTATGCTCTCGGCAGGGTCTGCTGAATATACTGCTGCTGAATATGTGTGAACATCTTGAGAATTATTCTGTGAGAACCTGTAGCCACATAGGCTCAGAGGTACCTTGGAAAATCATTGTCACTTAATACAGTCCATCCCTGCATCAAGACATGCAACCTGAAACTGTATGAAGCAAACTCATTAATGTATTAATTTTGTGCAGAAACATAGATGAGGCTGGAATTCATCTGAGATGGACCGAAAGATAAGGAAACAGACAGACAGACAGCAACACAACTTGTTGAGCAGCCAAAGTCGAATATACAGCCAGAATATACAAATACTGCACAAGTTAAAAAGTGTATAGCGTGAATAGGTGACATGACCATGGTAAACTTTTCTTAGTCCTTTTGTCTAATAAATATATGTTCAAGGGAATAAAAAAAACTGACCCCATGACCAAAGCACATTGCACATTCTTGTTTGATCATTATGAGTTTATCCACTTGATGGATTGTTCAAATATATTAAAGTGAGTTACTCACTTTAATATACAGCTCTGACAAAGACATTCTAATCCAGGAAACATTTTGTTATTTTCGGAGGTGCAAGGAAGTGATGATGGGTCAGTGGATCGTGGGGCAGAATCATACTGTTTCTAATATTACATGTTGTGTTTAACTCTGCCATCCACAGACTGCTCAATGAGAGGAAGGAGGATGAGAGAAAGATACAAGCTAAATGCAGAGGAACATGAACACAGAAAGAGCAGTGGATCAGACCCAAAACACATTTTTCCGATCGTTACACAGCATTTATGAGCAGCTGTAGATTTTGATATACAGACATGAACTGAGACAACTGATAGCCTCCTACTGTTACTCCTATGTTAGTGCGGGCAGAGTAATGCAAATAAGTGTTGTGTTAACATCTGAGTCCATAATTTGCCAAGAGTTAACCACAAAATCTGTTGAATGTGGGTTCCCATTGCTCTGTCTTCCACTCGCTGCGAGCACATTTCATAGCAGCGATTCACTCACTGGATTTGTGGGGAACTGGTAAAATGCTCTCCCTTTAGCCTGTCTCTGTCTGTTTTTGCATCCCAGGAAAAAAATAAATCTATATACCATCTTCCCTTATAATGAAAACAGCCAGCAAAGAGAAAAATTGTCTGACATATTGCCTAATTTATATGTTGTCCTATATGTATATACTGTACATCTACTGTGGTGAAGTTAGTTAATTTGTTTATGTGGCATCAGCTACCAGAGCCCAATTGTTATATAAAAACATTTGTCACCAATAAATAGGACACATAACAATGTGGCCAAATCACCCACCCCAGCATGCAGACATTGTGTCTGTGTCTAGTAGACGATTTTTCTAAAATGAAATTGAGTGGTTCAAAAAATTGGGTCATCAAGGAAAGTGCGTTCCAGCTGTAGTTGGAACTCAGAATGTCCAAGGTCAGGGTATTCCTTACTCAGGCATAGTCCCTGAACTCGGATTTACAGGTGGCTGCCAAGGTGGGATTCCATGGTGGCTGCCACCATGAAAAAAAATGCTACTTTTACTGTTAATAGTGGGTTTTTTTTTGGTTCACAGTAAATCAGTAGTACACATAGTAACCATAGACATGTTGATATGCTTTGTGTGTACACAAAATACCATGTAGAGGGCTGCAACAACGGCTAGCCTGAGACACATTTGCATCCATGGTTTCTCAAACTGGTAATGCTGTGAACTTGGTGGTGACATCACTCTCAGTTCCAAGTTATGAGTTCCCTGTTCCAATGTAAATGGAACACAGCAAAAGACACTTTGTGGTATGAGTAGCACTGATTCAGATGATCATTTAATAGTCTTGATGTTTTAGAGATGACGGGGTAAGATGTTAATGGCTAAATGGTCGGTATAATCAGCAAGGTGTGTGGAGTAGCATCCGACGGACTGCTGTATGATGCTTGTAAAGTACAGATAACATTAGTGGAATAAAAAAAGAGGGAAAAACTGCAGCAAACACCCGCAACTTGGTTGTCTGCAGCTTTACAAAGCTGAGCTTTTTTTCATTTGATGACCACTTCCTTAATTGTTTTATCTGCTGCTGCAAAAGGCGGTGTTGACAAATGAGCCTCGACAAAAGCTCCCCGACGACATCCTGCTGTCTGTGATACCACTGATGGACGCACACTATTCACACACATCTAAATCCTGTGGCATACACTGTATATGGGCTGCAAATACAATCACAATGCAGTGAATGCAAACAGACACATGACTAGGTCTTATCTCTCTAATGCCGCCGAGCTGTGAGGATAAGATAAATTACCTCTTCTCTAAATCATTCAGCATTAAATGCAGACACACAGTATTTGTCAGTTGACTACTGCACATAAGACTGAAAAGAGAACTATAGTATTTCTTCAGGGGGCCCACGGTTGGTGTCGTGGTTAGCACTCTTGCCTTTGCAGCAAGAGGTCCCGGGTTCACAAGGGGCCTTCTGCAAGGCTCCCCGTGGTGTGTGGGTTCTCACCGGGTACTCCGGCTTCCTCCCACAGTCCAAAAACATGGACAGGACTAGGTTAATTGCCCATAGGTATGAATGAATGTGAGAGTGAATGGTTATCTGTCTCTATGTGGCCCTGTGATGGACTGGCGACCTGTCCAGGGTGTACCCTGCCTCTCGCCCTATGTTAGCTGGAGTTAGGCACCAGCGCCCCCCGCAACCCCTAGTGGATAAAGCGGTAGAAAATGAGTGAGAGAGTATTTCTTCAGTTCTTCTCCCAATATTCAAGCAAACATTTACTTTCTTGTATTTTCTAATGTATGCACATCAGACATGCTGTGCTCTGTGTCAGCTGGGGGCAGTTAACTGAAAAGCAATCCACACATCAAATAACTCTGTTTACAGCACCATGGTGGCAGGAACCATTTCTGTAAAAATGAATGGCGCCATGCAGTGCCAGTTTGAAACCATCACAGTTCACTGTGCACTTTTGTTTCAGTATTTCACCACCACATTCCATGCTGCTGGTTGAGTGGTACAGCAATTTGTCTTTCAACTGGAAGGTGGAGGGTCCAATTTTTGCCTCTGCTATAGCCTACATGCTACTGATGGCCGTGCCGGCAGTGTTTGAATTGGTATGAACCATGCGATGAGCAAAGTGATGCACATAAATGTGCTGTGTGAGTGAGGAAAACTTGTCGTGTAAAGCAGCTTTGATTGGTAATATCAGTAATATAACAGACCATATGCACTTTTCCACTTCCATTTTCAACTACTGTGTTTTTTCGCTGATTAAAAAGCTTCTCAAATGTAAATATTTTCTGGTTTCTTTGCTCCATATAACAAATAAATCATGAAAAAAGGTTTGTGGACAAATTAAGAAAACATAATCATTTTGGGGTTTTCATCAGCATATTCCGACATTATATGGACCAAAGGATTACATAATTAACCAAGAAAATAATCCACTGTCAAATGTGAAAATAATTGTAAGTTGCAGCATTATTGGTAACAACTAATCAAAGCTGTGGTATGGGGAGCGCGGTTATGTGTTGAGCTAAATACAAAAATTGTTCAAAACTAAATTTCAGATTAGAATTAAAATAAGCAAGATATTAAAGTCACTTAGCATTGGATTCTGTACCTGATATCAAGTGATCACTATACAAGCAAAAATCTCTTGCCTGTGGTTTCCCATCACTTCCATGCTTCGCAGTTTGACCATGTTTTATGGCAACCATCCAACACTGCTGCCATTTTGAGGTTTGGGAAACAATAATCAACTTTTTTTGGACTGCAACAACAAATTAAACAAATTGCTCAATAGTTCCAGTGTCTCTGTGCCTGTTTAACCGAGTCACAGATTAAATACCAGCTTTTCTGCCCATCTGTCACCATGTTGTTCAGCCTCGCCAAAGTCCAACAGGCCATGCTAAATAAGACAGGGATAAAATCCTCATCTTAAACCTTTTAATGGCCCCTGTTAACCTTTAGCCATGGCACAACATTCACGCTGTAAATAAAAGATAAACAGAGTCTAAGTTGAGCATTCAGAAAAGCGGGTGGTCAAAAAGCTGCTTCGCTCATAAAAGATAAATAATAATAATAATAATAATAATAATAATAATAATAATACATCAATTTTTACAGCGCTTTTCAAGGTACTCAAAGACGCTTAAGACATGACAAGAGTGAATGATTTATTGTCACCAGCAGCCAATCAGAAAAGGTTTCTGCAAACATATGCAAACTGTGTGATATCCCTAAAGTTTCCCCTTTGGAAACTAGCCATTTGGGTGATACTTAAAATGAAGATAAACAAATTAAAACTGAATGATAAACAAATTGAATGTTCACGCCGATGACCGGGAGCAGCTGTTGGGGGAGGGTTCGTTGCACGGCAAATGTGCTAGTTACGTAACTAAACTCGACTTTTCGAAACCGTTTGCTCGAGCTCAGGTAAACAGAGAAGCCCTTCTTTCTCAGAAGTGGCTGAAGTGTTTATTGTGACACTTTAGTGACGTTTAGATACGGGAAGGACACGGGGACGCACCAAAAAACAGAAACGTTCTCTTTAAGTTATGCAACGATGGGTTAATAGTAGCTTTTAGTCATTTAATAGACGATCTCTTTATGAATGCTCTCTGAAATGGTTCCAACATTAAAACTGTTATTCAGGAAAAAGAACTGAATTAATTACAGGTAAAATCAATGACAAAATTAAATAAAAAAAAATAATAACCACTTTCTTTTTTATGTTATTGTAAATCGATATTCACTTTCTTTTCTATTTGCATAAAAGATTGTTAAAATGGTCCAAAACATGGCTGTTTGAGCATATTAAAAATGTTCTACATGAAAGCTGGATGCTAAGTCAAAATGCTCTGGTTTTAGTGCAGTTTTATTCTTTTGATAAAAAGGCTCTAGATTAGCCCAAGGTCACATCAGATTTATGGCAAATTCAACTAAACGTTGAAAAAGGAAGCTTTAGTTTGTTTCCTTGAACAGTAGTATAGACTCGTACTCATAAATTCTGTAAAATAAAATACACATTTTTATGTAATACTACATCTGCCGTAAAACATTAGTGATAGCAGGAAGTAGTCAAACTTCGTACATGTACTGAACAAATTAGGTTCCTGGTGATTTTCAGAGGTACACAGTTTGCACAACATATTTTTAGTACATAGCAGAGTTTCATTGTCTGTGGATTAATAAATTATTGTGGCATGACTACCGGTGCGGACTCTCTGGAGATCAGCCATGACTGAGATAAAACGAGCCACCTCGGCTGCTCAGTACGAGTCAGCAAACCACTCCACAGCTGCACGGCGTGGTTTTAATATTTAAAACCCTGTTTAAGAGAAGAGAAGAGAAGAGAAGAGAAGAGAAGAGAAGAGAAGAGAAGAGAAGAGAAGAGAAGAGAAGAGAAGAGAAGAGAAGACCCTGGTGTGTCAGCTATACAGAGAAATTCATTAACCTTGTTTCAACAGAGGAGATGTCAGATGGGACCTAGGAAATGCTTCCTTTTCAACACTACATAGATGACATCCCTCTTTTTTGCCACTTTCATGAACATTCAACCCACCATAACTTACAAATACCCAGTGTTTTCCCATGAGTGTTATGCAGCATTAGTACACTTCCCAGGCACCGATTTAGTCAGCTTTAAGATGATGAGAAGTCATTGCATTCAATGAAGGAGATGCAGGACAATGGAGGTTAGCTGTAGGGCAGAAAGGGGACTGGCTCATAGATAAACGAGTGTGATTTTCCTCTGAGCTGAATAACAACTCTTTGGATCACTCTTTGGATAACATAGCAATAAACTTACACTCACACTGTCTGCTGTGTGTGTAATAGAGAGGGATTACAAGGGAGTCATCACATGACATGCCCCATGACTTTCCTAATGCTGCATTCAGAGTCACATGGGAATGCATATCCTAAACGGCTCAGGGGTTTCATTGCTGTCACTTGTGAATGCAGCACAAATAGAACCTGCACTTTTCACCAACGATTTAGCTCAACATGAACGCATGGCCCGCAAACATCACATAGTATATATAAATATACACACATATTTTTTTCCCCCCAAAAAATTTCATTTTAAAATTAAATTGGGTCCAGAAAATAAGTAAATATTTGTAAATGTCCCATATTTTCCTATTTAATAAAAATAAATAAATAAGAAATATACTATAATCCTGTTCTTCCTCCATCAGCAAACTAAATGATGTCTGTGTTGGAGCTACTGTGTGAGATTTCACACAAAGTTCCTGTATTGATTTGTAGACACTCAGCTACCTTTAAATAAATCCAGCACTACCAGTTAAAACAAGAGGATTGCATAAACAGCCAACATGCATGTTAAAATATGATTGGTTTTGTGTGGAATGTGTCCTTGATATTGTGCTTTTTTCCCTGTTTGACTGACTAGAGCCAACTCAAAACCGCTTATCAATCTCATCTGAAAATGCCTCTGTCGGAAATTGGATAGACCTGCAACCAATCAGACCAATGATCTGGATGACATATGAAGATGCTAGACGCTGTTCTCTCTCATCATTGCATTAAGCCCACCTCTAGCAAGCAGGGGAAAAAACACGTTTGTGATTGGTTCCCTTTTTAAAGAGATTCTTTAGTTGGCCAAAATGAGGAATAAAACCACATCTATGGCAGACTCAGCTTGCTTCAGCCAGGCTAGATTAGACCTTCAAATAAACTAAAGTTGATGGTCAGCTATGGTTTGCAAAATCATGTAATAATAAAACAGGGACAGCCCATGGATGAGTGGAAGAGTATTGGGCTTGTAACCGAAGGGTTGATGGTTCAAACTCCTGCCAATGTGTCCATTGCTCATAATAATTTAACACTCTAAATTGACCCCAGCCATGAGGGTGCAGCATCCACTGTACTCCTAGTGCTGTCCCAAACCCGGATAAATGGCAGCGTATGGAGGTACTATATCTGTGCACTTGTGCCAGTAAATTGTGTACTTTTATACAAAAGTCACAAATGTCTATCATAAAATTTAAAGTTGCAGATTCATAAATTCTAGTGGGAATTTTTTTTTTTTTTTGAAACACGCACAACTCGATAATTACAACTGCTTGAACCTGCTGTCCCGAGTCACAAATTCTGTTTGCCGCGACTCTCATAATTGCACCACGGCTGAGTGTGATATGTGTTGCAGAACATATCTGTGTGGTTGAGCGATGCCCCTAAAGTCTTTGGATGGGAACTTTGTCAATTCTGGCCAATCAATATTTCCGCAAAGTCTTCTGGCCAATCAACGTAGCTGTCGCCTAAAGCAAAGGTTAACAAAAGTGAAACAAGCAAAGAACCCCTCACCCTCTCATCTCCTAACCCCAGAAAAAAGAGAGTGGATGGTGGACAGTTGGTCTGCTGAAATACATGATTTCTACTGGATTCGCTGTTGATACTGCAGTAAAGCCAGCATCCACCATGTCTCCGAAAAACCATGTAAAGCCATAGATATTGTTTTACAATATCTATTTACAGTAGACATTGCGGTAAGAGCGTGCAATTTCAAAATAAAAGTGACAGACAGTTTACGGCCTTTCAACCTCATCCATTCATTCAATCAGTCATCAGCGAGTGAATCACCAAAGAGCGTGTTTAATTATTACACACAGTAATTTTGAATACAATTAACATTATTTACAATGATTGACCAAAAATGACTGCTTATGAACTGTAATATTCCAACATAAAATTCTGGTGTGGAGTTTCAAAATAAAAGCACAATAAAAAGTATACTAAGTACTTAACGCTGTCAACTTGTGATTGGATGTGTCATATGAGTGTATATGTAGGGCAAAACGTTACATAAGCACCTGCACATATTTCTTTCATACTTTATATTAAAGATTTGTTGTTTTGCCTTATATCTGATTTGGCTCTTTAATCCATAAAGCTGTAAAAGTGGTAATATTTTTCTATTACTGGTTATAAGCTTTCATTACAAGAGATTCTTGTGTTCATTAGTCATATATTTTCCTTAGGGTGACAGTGCCATTAGCCACTGGTCTTGCACACACCTTTTACCACACTGTTAGTGCTTTCTCTTCCCGCTATAATATAATACTGTCTACTTGTCTCTCAGGGGCTCAGAGAAAAATACCAAAATGCTTTTAAATACATTTTATCCTCAATGTGTTTGTTCCCCATTTTTTCATCCTATCGGTCTTTCTCATGCTCACTAATGGAGCACTTCCGAATGTTTGTCCTGAGGCACGGCTGCTTAATGGCGTTCATTACACTGTTTGTGTTGCTGGTAATCATTCCAGGACATAATATGACACACAAACACGTCAGCACAAGCAAGTAGTTTCAACTTGTCAACAAAAGACTGAGACAATTTTAGATTTCAAGTCTTCTGGACAATTTTACTATAAAATTGGTTTTACAAGTAATTCTGGAACGTTTGAACAGTCATTTCAAAGCCACGTGTGAATCAGGAAATATACACCATTAACAACACTGGTTTTAATGGTGTGTATTTATAGTATATGGCGGTACACTATACAGTAGAGTTTTCGTCTATAGTTAGGTATGTATATATTTGGGCAAAGACACACGTTTTCTCATTTTGCCTCTGTAGACCACCACTGTAAATTTGAAATAAAACTATCAAGAGGTGATTAGTTTGGACCATCTTTAATCGTTGAGGAAATATAAGGATTGCTATACATTATTGTCAATTCATAGGGGCTGAGAAATAATGGTACAATTGACTAAAATGCAACTGTTTCCAGACAGTTGTTAAAAGAGGGGATGCTACACAATGGTAAAAATGCACTGCTGGCATCAAATTAAAACGAGCTTAAGTTTGAGCAAAAAGGTATTAAGATATCTTCAGTAGCTCTCTAGGTTACTGCTGTCAACCCAAATGATGAAGAGACATTGGCCGAAATGAAAACAAAAGCAAGGAGAGTGAAATATTTGAGGAAATTAAAAGCTTTACCTGAATCTTCATTCTTACTGTGTGAGCAGTCAAACCCAGTGGGCAGCCATGTTGTTAGGCTACCAGGAGTTTCCTTCAGCTCTTTAATGAAGATTTACTCTTGCCCGATCATTTATGTCCCTCCAACATTTTCTCTCTGTCTTTCTGTGTCCATGGGTGTTCTTTCTGTTTGCAGTCTAACTGACTACTGCTCAGGGAAGCGGGTCCAGGCTCCAAGGATTCTAAATCAATCACATGATGATCAACTGATAAAGAACAGTCACATCCTTATTCTGGTCCCGAGAGCCTTTCATGCAGTGTGCAGTCAGAGGGAACTTTTAAGAAATGCCGTTGCTCTTTTATTAACAATAGTTTCCTAATGGTGCCATTATATACTGCAGGTAATATATCATTATTGCATCTATACCGTGACACGACACAATATTATCATCTTAGAATTTGGATGTTGTCATATCATGAGGATAAGGTATTTGCAACGACCTTTCCTGGTTTTATGCATTGATAATTGTACGTATTTATTATATAGAATGCATTTGTAATACGCTAAAATATGAATTAAATATCATAGGTTTGTGGAATTACCAAAATTATAATTTAAAAAGACTTAATAACATTAATTATATGTGTTAGAACAGAATTTGACCATATTTGTAGACCTTTTCATTGTTTCTAAGACACAAAAATAACCTTCATTTAACATTAAAAAGTCAAAGGAATAAACCAGGCACTATATTAAGTGAAAGTTGGAATACACTTATTACCTATGTAATACAGATCATTAAGAGTAGATACCTATTATTAGAGTGTATTTACAGTGTATTGTCACTCTCCTTTTAGAAACACAAACATGTCAGGAGAAAACTTTTCACGAGTCTAGGGAAACAACCTGTGTGCAGCTTTATTTCTTTGTATAACTTGGTATACAGTGTTGGGGATAGTATCAAGCAAGGCACCATAAAATTGGGTCAAATTAGTAATTGGCTATCAAAGATTATTCATAATAATAACAATTAACATTAACAATTAACATTAAAAAATTAATATTATATTAATGACCTTACTTAAAGGTGCTGTTTGTAGTATTTCTGGGGCTTTATTATCAAAAATTACATTTACTATCTGTAGTCAATATGCTAATATTGTATAGCCTTAGAAGCCCCATAGTCCATAGTCCTCCATCACAGCATGCCAAGTTGCAAGATGGAGTGAGTGCTGAGAGAAGTTAAATGTGGGATATTTGTTAGCATTCTTGAGGATAGAGGATCATATTTATTGTTTTGCGCCCCCCGCGACCCTCAGTGGAGGATAAAGTGGTAGAAAATGAGTGAGTGAGGATAAGGTATCTGTGATGACTCTTCTGTTTTTAAATGCGGTTGCATTGATGATATCATATTTACTATACTGAATAAATGAGTCAAATACACTAAATATTATCGACTGAAACATACATGGAATCAGCGGTCACTTAATAACACTTCCTTAATCCTAAGCATAATTATGTGTGTTATACTAGAATTTGACCATATTATATGTGTTACAATTTCATTTTCAACTTTGAATTTAGTACCAACACCTCAAAAGAAAACTTTTCATGAGCCAAGAGAATATTTATTTTGACATATAATCGTCATTGATTGTTTCAATGTTTTTAAACATTAATGAACAAATATGGGAAAAAAAAGGAAAAGCACAGCTTTGTGTCCTGATTTTGTGTCTGTTAATTAAGTTTTAATTTAACTTAATTAAATTATTGCCCGATCCAACCTGGTGGCACATAAATGTGAAAAAAGCAGCTTTTGCAGATTTAGCAGTGGCTTCTTTTGCTTGTGGCATTTACACTGAAATATTAATGCAATGATTATTTATTCATGCTAAAATGCTCGACGTAGCACCTTTTATGGATTTGGTCACTTGGGCTCATCCTGAGTAAAGATGCACTGAGAAATATAGTGTACTGTATACTTGTGCGAGCAATAGTTGGATTATTGATATTCTTCTCCTTCAGTCTGCGCGTGATGGTATGCTATATCATTTTCTGCCACCACATTTCCAAAAGACACTTTTACAAGCCAACACGACTACACTTCTGAGAAGGATTTTCTATTCTTAGGCTCAGTACTTATTAAGACTGATATCCTCAGCATTACAACGCTGTCATAATGGCCAACGTCTCTTGATAGCACAGTCTGGACTGAACGAATGTCAACTGCAATGTCCACTTTGGTTCTGAAGTGACAGCATGCCGTCTAAATTATGTCAGAGGGATTTTAAAGTGCAGTGATACATCCAGTAACAACCCCAACACACACACACACACACACACAAACATACAGTCTACCCTATAGTTAATTACTTTATATTGCTGTAGTCATTGTAGGTGAGGCTGCATTTTCTTTGTTGGTGCCTTGTTGTTCTTATTGTTGTCGCTGTGCCTGTCGGCCTGTTGCTTTCTTCAAAGTAAATTAATGCTTGGTTTCTCTGTGCCTCTCTGTCTTCCCATTTGTCTGCCCCTCCCCCACATTCAACCGTTAATCCAGACATAACATTCACATCCAAGTAAGACTGAAACAAGGTGCCAACAGGATGTAATAAAACTAAACTGGTTAAAAACCAAACAAGCAGTTGATGAAGGCCCTATTCACATGGAAAAGGGACGAAACGTAAATGAGCTTTTCCTTTGTTGCATTTAAAAAGTTTCCATATTTAAAAAGACAATATCATTCCATGATATTAGTGATTCTTGAAATACACCTGTTAGACAACCATTTCTGGTCTCTTTCTGTCCTCTGTCTTCTCTCATTTCCATTCTGCTTGTAACTCACCTCTCCTTCACAACCCTCCTTCCCCATTCCCTCTTTCCTCTCTCCTACCATAACCAGTCAAGACAGACAGCCGTACACTCTGAGGGCCTGTCCACATGGAAGTGCAGGTCAATATGTATCGTTCTTTTGTGTTTGTGTATTGGGGTTTCGTCCATCCCCAAGTTGGCAAAACTGGTGTTTGTGTGATCATTTGTATTATGTGTAACATCTTCGTCTCCATTTTTGGTGTAACGTTACAGTGCCGCTTATTGGCCTGGCATATGTACTATAGAGTTTTAAGCAGTTTGGGGGATAGAGGGGGACTTTTCATGTGGACAGAGAATTTCCTGAAACAATACTTTATTTGCGGGAAACTTTTTTGAAAATGAAAAAGAAAAAGAAGAAGGGATTTTATTCTCTCCACTGTTAGCAAGTGCTTGTTCATTGTGTTCCTGTTGGGATTCACTACAACTATTGTAAGGTCTTCACCCTACCATGTAAAGTGCCTTGAGATAATGTATGTTATGAATTGGTGCTATACAAAAAAAATCAAAATGAGTTGAATGAAATGCCTTCATCCACATGAAACCCCCCCACAACAACTATAAATGCTGTTGTGCCAGGCCTATATGTGGTATTGTATAGTACAGTAAAACTGACGAGAAAGCCAGGACTACTAAGGAAAGAAAAGGTTACATCACATCACCGTATTCCTAAGGCAGCTTACATGAAAACACAAGTGTCTTTTTACACAAGTTTTTTCACAAGGATGCGGGTTCCAGAGCATTGGGGAAAATTTGATTCAGTAGACATTTGGCCCCAAAATGACCCTTAAACAGCATTGGTAATTTCCAGTTTTCTGCTTCTTTCTTGACATCTTTAAATCTAAATAGATGTCATAAACAGCAAAAAAAAAAAACAGGCAGTTCATACTCTTTACACTTCAAACTTTCACTTTAATAAGCAGCTATTATAATAAATGAAAGTAATAAAGTGATATGATTGAAGTGATTACCTGACCGTGGTTTTTCGCTTCCATCTCGTCTGAAAACTTTGCATGGATTCACAGCACTCGTGTGTGCTCGCAGCGCAAACCTATTTTCAGACTTCGCCCGGCAACAAGAAATATTATCGAATTACTCAAATTATTCGAGGAATCATTTCAGCCCTATTAGTGACAAATGTCTCAAACAGTAAAAACACAACAAAATTGGATGCTCTTCTCACAGGAGAGCAGCTCCATATTTGTTGGCTAATGAAAAGGTGACATAAATGGCTCAGTTGTATGAAGAAGAGCACTGCTCCGGCAGGCCAAAAGTCTGAGTGCTTACCCCATCACTTTCATGACTGCCAAAGTGCATTTATATTTTTACAGAATAATCAATCTTCTTTTTTCATGTGCATGAGTTGTTGAGGTACGGGGAAAAAAAAGCTGTGTTGAACCTCAGCCTGCAGGTCACTGCCATGCACTTCCAGGCAATAACACCACTGGTCTGTTGAGGTTTTAAATGCGCCTTCTAAAGAGATGCTTGAGTCTTTTATAAATTGTCGTAGAACAGCTTGCAGCAGAGCTCAGAGCAATGCAAGCCGCCTTCACATGTGCCCCCTTCAGGTCAGTCCACTAAACTTTTTTTTAATCATACATGCACACGTTACCAACGTTTTTAAACGCTATTTTTGGAAGATTGATAAGAGCGGTAAAATCTCAAAATGCCACTCTTGCTTTTTTTGTACAATACTTTGGGAAAATGATGGTGTCATAATCCCATCTCTTACTTACACTTGCATTTGCTCTCGCTGTCTATGTCATTGTCATTTGAGTTTGGAAATTGTTTGGGTCTGTTCCCTTTAGGAAAACTTTTATTGTCTTTCCTTACTTGCACTGCCTTTCTTCATTCTGGCTCTGTTTCTGGGACTGTATAGATTGCAATGTATACTTAAAAAAAAAAAGCATGCAGCTCAAATTCTTTTTTGGTGTATTTCTGTAGCAGCACAACAGCACCATGTACAGACCTGGCATATGTACTACTATGTACTTTGTGGGGGTTTAATGTGGATTAAGACATTTCTTGAAACTTGTTCACTAGAAATCCTTTTGAAACCAACAGCAAGGAAAGCTCTGCTTCCTGTAAAATGTTATAAAATAAATGATCAAATATGTATTATTGTGTTTATATTTCATTATTAAAAGTGTGTTAAAATGTGATCAACTATATGACTAGTTTGTTGTGAATCAGCTGTTTAACACGGATCATCTGACACAATTTTCTTCCCATACATTCCTGTAGTAGCATTGTGCATTAAAGCCAGTAGAAGCTCAGCTTCAATTAATTTCTATGAGACAACACAGAACAGGTTTTTTCACTGCGGTGAGCAAGCCAGTGATTGGATTAATGTGGCATCACTTCCAGGGAAGCTCACCTTCTCTGGGAGTCAATGAAGCAGTGGGTGGGTGCAGACGCTGCCCTGATGCATGATATTTAGAAGATCTGTCTGAAAGTCGGAATCACTTTTTGATGACTTTTGTGGGAGTATACAACAGAGCAGAGACTTTTAGGACTGAGTTCCATGCGACTGAAGTCTAGAAACAAATACAAGCCTCTTTTGTGTTATTTGCTTAATGATATAGTCCATTTCCATTTGTACATATTACACACTGTAAATAAAAACGCTATTACAGCATTTCCTTGCCTAAAGTGAAATTATCTTGTTTTAAATATCATTGTGCACCACTGTTGTCCAACACCTACCACCGAAGACTGGTAACATATTCAAAAAGTCTCAATGACAAAGTAGCACATGATAGAATAATGGGAAATTTTCATCAAACTGCCTGAAAAGAATTTGACCAAAAGTGATCTATTAATGTAAAATTCTGATTCACTTTCCTTGTCAGCAGACTGGTGGCGTTAAGTGCTTAAAGTGAATAATCCAAGTAATCAATAGTCCAAACTCCTGCTAATGTGTCAAGTAAATAAAGCAAAGAGAAACCAAAATGGAAGAAATCAAGGGGGGTTAATGTATGCTGAGTGCACCATCAGCATTCTTCTCCTTTGACATGAGGACCATGGGGAATGGTCTGTTCCAGCAGCGAAGTCAACCAGCTATCATTCCCTCAGACAGGGAGAACATTAACTTATATCTGGCCCCCTCAGCATTTTCAATGGCGATCTGCAGCAGTTTTATAAAGGTGACCTAAGTTCAAACAGCATCTCTCTCTGTATCAGCCTCTCTCTGGATAGAGACCACTACGCACCATTACCCTGGACCAATCCATCATCTGTCTCCTTGTTCAATGGACTGTAATACTCTGGTGATCTTACTGCAACAGCACTGATAATCGACCTTAATGGCGCTCAGAGCCTTTGGCAGTTACTACTGGGGCAAAGCAATGGGGAGAGAAAATTAGACATTTTTTATTAACAATATTTTTTAAAGGTCCATTGCGTAACATTTAGGAGAATTTACTGGCAGGAATTGAACTTACTACCCGTTATCATGGTTGTGGAAGTGTACAATTGCTTTACACAATAAACTTTAAATCTTTACTTTTCCTAGCCTTAGGCTAACAAAAACACCCCAATTTTAATGTTTAACCATTAATTTAGAGCATAATATTGCAAAATTGTTGTGAGTAAAATAATTAATAATCAGGACTAATTTTCTATGTTTTTAGTGTCTAATGGTTTATTCTTTTTTGAGTCTAGCATATTTTTTGGCTGAGCATAGAATTTGATTAATGTTTTCAGACTGACAGTAGTAACTCACTAAAACAGCTTAGTAAGAGCCTGTAAATCCTCCAGGTAAAGAGCTTACTGCTGCTCCACTGTGGACGTTGGAGACAGGCTGTTGTTACATGGTTTGCACAGGAGAGCTTAGAGGAGACCCGCTGTTGCTGTTCACAAGCCCCCCTTAACACCTGGCATTAAACTGTATTGTCTGTGATCAGATTGCAGTCAGATAGTACCTGACCGGTTGTACGTACAGGTGTAAATATGGCCAGGATGGATTGCAATCCAGTCTGCCAAACCACTGCGGGAGGCGGTCGAAGACACATTGTGACCACATTGAACAGAAGTGTAAATGCAATAAGTCCCTGATGCGTCACCGCTCCACCCACAACAACAACTACATGAGTGAAAATACACTGCTGGCTCCAAGCACAGATAATCTGAAAGTGACAACAAAACTGTGCAGTCTACTCTACTTTTGTTGGTTCTCCTCTTTTTGAAGACGACTTCTTCCCCTGCTTTAAAAAGCAAAGAGGAGTCCATACAATAGTCAAGTCAATTTTTTTATACAGCCCAACATCATAAACACAATTTACCTCGAAGGGCTTTACAATCTGTACAGCAAGTGACAACCTCTATCCTTAGACCCTCACATCAAGTGAACAAGAACCCTTTCATTATCATCTCATGCAGGGTGTGACAAGCGCCATCACCATCTGAGGTTATTAAAGGACAAGCCATTAATGCAGGGTGGATGAAGATAATATTAATGTTAGCAGTAATGAGTATCTATATAATATATCATGATGGTTATAGTAGTAATACTTGAGCTGTGGCGTTGAAGCTCTGGAATTAGGGATACCTGTGAAATAAGAACAAAGACAGAGGAGAACTGGGGGAGGGAGAGAAAACAATGTTATTGTCATCAATAAGACGGAGAAGAGGAGGGAGGGAGAAGGAGAAGGAGGAGAAGGAGAGAGAGAGAGAGAGAGAGAGAGAGAGAGAGAGAGATTGCTGCATATAGGCTGTTTCCCCAGCAGTCTAGGCCTATGGCAGCATAACTAGCGATGGTTTAGAGTTCATTTGAATCAACCCTAACTATAAGCTAAGAGGAAAGTTTTAAGTTTAAATTTAAATGTAGGGAAAGTGTCTGCCTCCTGGATCCAAAGTTAGAGCTGGTTCCACAGGAGAGGAGCTTGGCAGCTGAAAGCTCTGCCTCCCATTGTATTCCTAGAGACTCTTGGAACCACAAGCAGGCCTGCATTTTCAGAGTGGAGTGGTCCATTTAGGTGGTAAAGAGTCTACCAACATGCTTGTTGCTGTCATTGTGCTTTGTTGATGCTTCCTTATTATTATGAGCTTTAGAAGCTATGTGGTCGCTGCTCTTATTTTTATGCGTCCAGTCTACTGTGGGTGTGTGGTGCAAGACTTTACACAACAACATAGCACCTGACTCCGCTCACAATTAAGCAGTTTGTTTTGCATTTTGTACATTTTTTCAACAACGTGTTTGTCTCAGGTGGCTGCTTAGACCCTGCTGTGGAAGCCGCGCTGGTCCTACACAAATAAATGTCCCCTCTGTCTTAGAAAAACTTTCCAACTTCAGAAAAAAATGCTACATTTCCTAGAGGCCTACAATATTATTGGTATTGGAAAAGGGCCCCCAATGTCCCTCTTTGCCAAGGGCCCCCAGAGACCATAGAAACTCTAATCATTGATATCTGTGTTTCATTTAACGACCACCAATATTATTAAATAATTACAATGTTTTTTTTATTCCATATAAAACTAATTAAGTTTTGATAAACATGAAATATAATAACAATAAATTGACAGGTTTTAATTTTTACTGTAAATGCATATTAGAGAAGACACCTTTGACCTCTGACCAATCCTTTAACAATCAAAATTCAATTACTGCATTAGAGAATGTAAACATGAACCTACACAATATTATTGCATATTTTGGCCAAACCAATAAAATAACATGACATAATGCAAATATTAAGAACAAGAGATTGCTATACCCATGAAAACAAAACATCTCCAAACAGAAACAACATCTTAATTAGGTTTTTAATTTGTATTTGTATGCCTGTTTCAAAATATATGTTATCTGCCTCATTATATAGTTATAACTAGTGACAACAATATCGATATCAGCTCTGACAAACCAATACTGGTTGACCCCTCCTACCAGGCAGTTATGGGTTTCCCTGTGCCCCGCAGTGAGTTGGACTTTATAAACAGCTTCATACACATCAGGACACATTGTCTGCAGGTGTTCTCATGAATTATTGACAACCACACAACACTAAGAAGTTCATGTGATCTGCAGCCTCCTGCATCAACTGGCTACTACAGTATTCCACCTCCCTACTTACTTAGCCGTGTGAAATAACAGTAACAGTACTCAGTCAACAATGCATCCAGCAGCCACTACTCACTCACTTTTCTGTACTTATTCTTCACTTTGTGTCAGTTAGAGCACACAGGTCGAACACAAGCAACAGAAGATCAGAGATCTTGAGAGTAAACTGTATTAAGTGCGTGAAGGTGGAGTGTACGCGGGTAACTCTTTAATCGACTTGTGTGAGGGGAAGAAGCTAAGCAGATGGAGAGAGGAGGAGCAGAACTTCCTGTCCAGGAATCCAGATTAGTCAGCAGCAGAGGAATGTGGCCTGGCTGCTTCAGCACACAAAACACACACACAAACACAATGCCTTCACTTTACACTGCAACTGTTCACTCCTGATTCAATCATTCACTCAAGACAGAAGAAAATGCCAATATCACAGATTTTAACATAATATAATATGGGCAGCCCACTCATAAGGGGAAGGGATTTGGGCTTGTAACCAGAGGGTTTCCGGTTCAGATCCTTAAATGTCAGGTTGTCACTATAACTATGTTTAAATGAACACAAGTAATCTGAATAAAAGCCTGATCGGAATAAAAATATGTAATGTAAACATGCAAATCTTAGAACTCTGATCTGATACAGCCCATTTGGAAACATTTCATCCGAACGAGACGGCTGGAATCAAAACTGAGCAAATCAAAAATCACTGAAAAAGTCTGACGGGCTCCTACTACAGAACTGAAAATCAGAAAACACCCTTTTCTTGTGCTTCTACCTTCAAAGAAAGAGTCCATTCTAACAGAATTCTTGATGCACATGTACGCACAACACAATTGGATCTTTTAATTTTTGCCATGTACTGTAAATTCCAGTTGGAACAAATCTTTTTGCAATGAGGACATTTTGCACATGTCAACATAGCTATTGATTTCATGATTAAACTGTAACTTCTTGTTACTCATTAAATCAACGGTGAATTATATCCAATTAACATTACCAAATGGCATGTCTTTTGTATATGAATATGAACTCAAATTAATTGATAAACCCCAATCCACAAGGAAACTGGTTTAGATGAATACACATACGTTTCTTGTTGGAGAGGCGTTCTGTCCACACGAAAACAGCATTTTAGGGGACCTGAAATGGTATTTTTTGAAAATGTGCCCTGGAGTCTGTCTAAAAATGGCAAAAAAAAAGATAATTTTTGTTTTGTGCCCTTTCTGTGTGGATGGGGCCTAAGGAAGCTCATCAAAGCCATACGGAGGGTAGATAGGGTGGCCCAGCATAGGAGACATGCAGAGACATGATTACATAAACACCTCTGTGCAGAAGGGTGGGGTCCTGAAGGTGCTGGGATGCATAGAACACACAGGGGTGGTCACCCAGCTGATCCCAGAGGCAAGGGAATGCAAAGGAGACCTTGCGGTTCTGTGGCTGGATCTCGCAAAAGCCTACAGGTCAATCCCACACAAGCTGGTGCAAACTGCGCTTGATGGTCCAGTAAAGATCAGGGACCAAACACCGAAAGAATTTATTGCTGTTGTGCTCCGCACTTGGGATTACACATCGCACGTAGGGGACCAAGTGCATGAGGGGGGCACCAAAAAAATAGGCTTATGAAAAAATAACTATAATCATAGTGTAATCACTTAGTATGTTAATAGATATAAGTAACACAAAGTAACACATTTGTTGTAAAAACCACAATAAAGCAGTTGAGCTTAGGGCACTCAAATGGCTAGGAACGGCCCTGAATGGGACTGTGTGTAATTACCTCCCCTAAGTCAAGGCATTGTAATTACAAACATGTTTACAACTATAAATGGACATTCTTCTGTCAGTTCTTGTTTTTATGTGTGACGACCCCTCCCTTTTAGTAGGAGTGCTCGTTGGCTGTCCTCTCCCTGTTTCTCTTTCAGGCTTAGGAAGGTGGGGTCATCATGTGACCTGATGAGCTACACCTGGGGCCACAGATGCTTGGGCTGTGTTTCCCTCTCTCACTACCATCCCACACACACCATCTACGTGGGCCTCAGCATGGGTGTTTATTCTTGGTTTATGCATTCATGCACTCACACATCCACACATGCATACACTAACTGATCACTGACACTGATATATTTTCTCTTATTTTGTAAATAAATTGTTATTTTGCATCATACCTCGTCTTCTCTCCCATTTTTGTTGCAGCCTAAGAGCCGGGCTGTAACTTAAGTCACAATCAGAACGAATGTTGTTGATGACGTAATAGCAAATTGCTTTATTATGTTTACTTCTCAAAATCCTGTTTTAAAAATAAACAAAAAAACTATAAAATTATTACATTAAGGGTGTTGGTGTAGTGGTTAGCACTTCTTTGCAGCAAGAGGTCCACTACACACAGTTAGTTAGCACTCTTGCCTTTGCAGCAAGAGGTCCTGGGTTCACGACCCAGTTGGAACAAGAGCCTTTCTGCATGGAGTTTGCATGTTCTCCCTGCGTGTGCGCTCTAAAGTGCCCGTAGGTGTGACTGGCAACCTGTCCAGGGTGTACCCCGCCTCTCGCCCTGTGTCAGCTGGACTTAGGCACCAGCGCCCTCCACGACCCTCAGTGGAGGATAAAAGCTGTGAGTGAGTGAGTGAGTGAATGTTAAGGGGGTTACAATGGGGATTCACTGGGATACTGTGTGTAAATCAAGCTTCTAAATAGTTTTTATCAACCTCACACTGAGCTGCGACAGCCGGACAAAACAGCAGCAGCGTGTGTGATCAGACTGATGCGATATTTCCCCCCTCATCCTCATTATTATTTATTAGCTTCTTTGCATCGTGCTTGATGTGCATGGGACCCCATGACTGCGGACAGTTTTTTTTTTTGTTTTGTTTTGTTTTTGTTTTTTTTGATTGAGTCAGCATCTAATTGCCTAAATAGCTATGAAAGATTTAATCGAAAATAGAAATATAAAGTGAAACGTGAAAAACTTTAAATCACAATTCATACTTTCCTTATCACACCTTTATTTACACACAAGACAAAGAGAAGACTATAACATATCCATAAACTGTCTTACGCATTATCAAAACCTCAAAATGAAACCACCAAATATTCACATTTAGGAACCTGAAAAAAAAATTAAGAGCTCCTTTTAATTATTAAAAAACTGAACAAAGCTATACAAAACAATAAATAACAACAGCAACAACAATAATAATAGTAATAATAATAATAATCTATATATAACAAATCTGTAAAAATGCAGATGTAATTTTTGCCTATCTGCTACAATAATGTTTTCAAATGTTCCATGTGTGAATCTGGTCCAGGCTTATAAGAGATATAACTAGGTATGTTTCACTTCACTAACCTACAATTAAAGTGAGTCTATACTTGTATCAACATGCTCAAAAGCATGTTGGGATATGAGTGTGTTTCCCTCATTACCTTATGCCAGGAAATAGGGATAAATGCCATTTTCAAGTCTTACATTTCATGCTGATCTTTTTTTTCCCTCCTACTTTCATGCTTTTTTGTTATATGTCAACTTATTTATTTCATTCAATAAGTGGCTGCACATGTGTTCCAATGCTCTGTTTTGTATTTTATTCCCATCTGTCAGTCACAGGCTAAGTGGCCCTTTCGCACATTTGCTCTCTCTGAATATTTCAAAGATGTGTTATTTTCTGTATTGACTATTTCATAAAAAGGCCAGATATTGACGGAGAGGTAAATGCTCCAAGCCCTAATTTTAGCATTCAGCAGTCTCCTCACATCCGGGTTTCTAATCAATTTACCCTAACCCATTTGTCTAAAGCAGTTATGCAGATCAATTACAACAGCAGACCTCATCAGCGTCCCACATCCCATCAGGCCTGCCCCGGCATGTTTCTGACTATAAGGACCTGTCCACACAAAAACAAATGTAGGTGAATGCATGAGTTTTTTTTATCATATTGACCCTCCATCCACATGGAAACAGCGTTTTAGGAGCCCTGAAACATTATTTTTGGAAAATGGGTTGCAGAATGGGAAAATCTCAAAATGCCGCCATTGTTTACGTGGAGACAACAAATACACTATGAAAACAATGTCATACTATCATTAACTGTCCCTATCTTTGCATGCATCATACTCTTGTGTTTGGAGATTGTTTGGCAGTGTTGTCAACTTCTTTCAATAAAATTTAACTAAAGGCAGCATGGTAAAACACAAGATCACATCCTGTTGAGTTCAGACAAGGGAGTGAAGAGAAAAAGCAAGTATTGAAAATGAACAGAGAAGCTGAGTTGTAAAATAAGGGGAGGAGAAAATCTATTTTCACTTGAATGAACAATACAGATTAGTGATTGTTCAGCACACGGTCAGCTGCACTGCACATCCACAGCTTGTTCCTGTCTGTGACTCTGTGCCGTATGTGCAGTCACACACTGCTTCTCTCCGCAGC
Organism: Brachirus orientalis; assembly: GCA_016785285.1. NCBI lineage: Eukaryota > Metazoa > Chordata > Actinopteri > Pleuronectiformes > Soleidae > Brachirus > Brachirus orientalis. Next base: position 397,025 of record JAFBJR010000099.1, on the reverse strand, counting down.
TAAATGAAGCTCACTCTTGTGGCAGAACTGGCGATTCCATTCGAAGAGTCGCTGGGGTTATGCTATTTTTTATATTGTAATGGGTATAATATCTTCTTCTCCATTTTTGGTGTCGCACAACGGCGCCACTTACAGGCCTAGCACTGGGTCTGTCCCCTAAAGGGCTGTAGTACATAGGCTTATGTGGAGTAACAGTGGAGTTGTTTTAGGGGTTTTAGCGTAGACAGAGACAGTTCCAAAAATGCTCCCGTGTTTGTGGGAAACGAGAAAAAAAAAATACAATTTACGTTTTGTTAAATTTCTGCGTGGATATGGCACAGCATACGGCTCCGTTTCAGTGCCAGCACTGCAGGGATTTATCTAATCAGCCATTTGCAACAGTTGGGAGGCTATGTCTAAGCCTCAGCTGAGCACGGAGCCTGTGTATAAACCTAACTACCTCTCATGTGAGCCGGCCTCGCTCTGTCTGGATTATTGTCAAAGACATTAGTGGAGCCTAATGCAACCCACAGCCATATAGGCCCCCTGCTCCACTACTGCCCATTGATTTGACTTGCCAGGAGAAAACAACTGGATTACATAATTCATGTGACTGGCAGTTCCATTTGTAGTGATGGTGAACTGGAAGAAGCAGCATAATAAATGAAAGTGAGAGCAATCAGTTCAACATTTTTTTTTTTCCAGATTACTTTATCTGATGGGAAACATGATATCGACAGAGAGCTGCCATAAATAAATTACTCTAAAACAAATATTTTTCTAGGGATTAACCAATACAATAATCAGTATCTCTATACTTGTCAAAATCTCTGGATTGGCTATTGTAATGAGAAAAATATTAAATTCGATGCCATCCAAAAAATCCATTATATCACATGCTTCTTTGTGTACAGACTGTAAACGTGTAAATATTTGAGTTATATTTTTTATTATATTATTATATTTGAGTCAATTTTTGGGCTATTTACAGTAGTTCCTCTTTATGGGAGCAGAGTCATCAGCTATGTTTACATGTTTACAAATGTCTTCATTCTGAAAATATTCCTTCCAGTTGGAATTGACAATTCCATTGTTTACATGGACTAAAAGTAAACTGTGGTGTGCGTATCGCTCAAAAATTTTGAGAATTTTGAGAATTTGACAGTGTTGTCTAACTCTCTGTAAGTTGAAGCACAGGAAGCAGTGCTACTTTCGCTGCCGTAGTAAACGTTGTTCACTAGCCATCTCATTTTCCTCCTCCTCCAGTGACTTTCATGTAATGGAAAAGGGAAATACATGATTTTCATGTGGATCAGACACGCGATGGCACCAAACCAGGAACTCACGACTGTTTATATGAACACCGATCTGAATAACGATCAGCGTATACCAGCCTTTCTCGTTCTGAATGAAATGCGTTTCCAAATAGACTGCGCCGGATCAGAGTTTTAGATAGGCATGTTTACATGACATACATGTATTTTTATTCCGATTAGGCTTTTATTCCGATTACCTGTGTCCATGTAAATAATTATGTCTTTGAAATAGCTTGAAATGATTGTGTTGTTAACAGCTCCATAGAAAAGTAACTATTATGGACTGGCATCTGTATCAGTAGATACTAAAGGTTGTGTTATCGGTATGAGACAAGAAAAAGTAACATCGTGCGATCCCTTATTTTTTTCATTGGTCTGCGTGTTGTCATTATTGGATTTCCTCTCCAAACTGCTGCATTACAATCTGCAGTAACATCAGGTTACTTTATGAAGTGTAAATGTGGTGTGTTGATTTAAAATCAAACACCGTCGTGCTTAAAAAAATACAAACTGCTACACATTTTCACAACCTGGGCTCCCATTAACGAAATTATCTGGCACTGACAGCCGTTTTACGACTATGACAGAAAAATTTGAAGGCTGTTTGTCATTTTGATAGATGGAACAGTGAGAGCAATCTATAATTGCTTCAAATAATTCACACACCACACAGTCAATAACCACTAGTAGATCACCTGTAACACTGACAAAGACCGCCATAATCCTGTATAGTTAAAGATGATTCTGCCAGCTGATCTGTACTTGCCTCTCACACAGGTAGACGCACAGGCCTTCTCAATTTTGTACACAGAGGAAGATGACTATGTCTGTCAAAAAAGAAGCTTGGAGCATTTGGGCTTTATCTCTGACCTCAAAACTGTACTCAATGCATCTCTCTATTCGGATGCTGACAGCGCATTGAAGAGCTCCAGACTGGAGGCCTTGGAGCATGTCTGTGATCGTCCAGCTGTGCCGCCGGTGCAGAAGAAGCAAATGCTGCAGGATGTCCTCCTGTTGAAGCGAGTGCTTGCAGAGTCTTGCAATCGCTTTATTCGGATAAATGTTCCCTAACTTCAAAATTCTGGTCAAAGTTGGGCTGGTGGTTTCAATCTCAAGTGTGGCAGCAGAGCCTGGTTTCAGCCTTCAGAACAACATTACAATGGCCACGAGACGTGTCGGAGACAGCAACACAAAACCTGATGACAATCGCCTCCGCAGCATGTGTTTGATCATGCTGAAGGGAGCACCAAGTTTAGGTCCGCGTGGATCAGGAGGCATGTTTGAGTTCATTCAGCACAGACTAAATCAGCTGAGTTCAGTTTGACTTCTTGTAAACCGTTTGCTCACATTTTAATTTTGATTGTCAGATGATGTATCTTTACATCTTCACTGTTGCCACGACATTCCATCGCAGGGTTTTAGTGGCCTCCCTCAGTGGGGAAAAATGAAAGCATTCAATATAATTCTATGCCTGAAACCTTTAAGCCTTGGGAATGCTTTTGTGTTCAGGTTGTTTTTGAAAATCAAATACCGTTAGAAAAAAAAAAAAAACTAAATTGACAGATACAAATAGATGTAATTTTTTACAACCAAAATGACAGACAGCTAAAAAAAAAATCACTCACAGAGCACAGTCCTCCACCAAGGCTTAAACACTTTGTCACCGGCATTTTACATAACAGCCCCTGAAATTTTAACACTTTGTTCCACTGGATTTCTGGACCTGTATATTAATTAAACTGCTTATAGATATTTCCATTTTACATAAGAATGACAAAATCCATCATTTTTGCACACTGTCACGCCCTTAACATGCAGTACAACGTCATATGACAAATCTCATTCAAAAACCATACAATTGAAGTCCTTTCATTTAAGTCCACACTTCATAAAAGTCTTAAAGGGGAAAGAATCTAGAAAATAACAACCATAATAATAATATAATAAAACTGTATTATTTGTCTCTTGTTTTAGTTTGTTTGTAATTGTATGTTATGTTTGATTATATCATTAACGATTTACTAATAAAGTTAAGAATGTGAACAAACATGTAGAGATTTATTATTCTAAGATTGGCATTGGATCGTATAAACCGTCCACTTTTAAGTATTGGTAGAGAATATAATCGAATACAAAAAAATATTACTTTTTTTTTATTTAGAAGAAAGAGGAAAACAGTAAGCTTCCCAGAGCTTTTCCGAGTGGAACTCAACCCGCGTGGGTTTATGCTTGGGTGGAATCTAAAAGCCAACAGTGATAACAAATAAATGAATAAAATAAAGCGTGTATTTTGACGGACTGTGTCCGTTACAAGACGTGGGGTATTGTAAAAAAAACAACAACAAAAAAAAAAACAAAAAAACAAATCCGAACTCACATATCTGCTGACGAGGGTCCGCAGAGTGCTGAAGTCCACCCCCATCCTCTTCCTCTTGTCTTTTCCTCTCGTTCCTCGCTCGTCTTCTCTCGTACACTGTTAGCGTACACTGTCTCCTCCTCTGGCCATGACTTTCTCCGTCCACTCGTGTTCGTGGATATAAAGACACGGTGTTGTTTGTAAGCACGCTGCCTGGGCTGTGGGGAGTGCGCTCACTCTGGAAGTTGGGTTGCAGTTTTCAGGGCAGCTCGTGCAGGTAGAGACAAGTGCGCTCCCGCTCCTCCTTCCCTCTCCTTCCTTCCCCCCCCTTCTCTCTCTCTCTCGTTCATCCGTCTCTGTCTCTCCGCCTCCCACGCGCTCTCTTGCGCGTGCACCAATAAACCTCTGGCCTCGCGCCGCTGACCAAAGGAGCTTTTCATTCGACTACGTCAGGAGGGTCCAGGTAGTGGGTTGGACTGCGCATGCGCATTCTGTAGTTTCTTTAAATGTGGGCGTGGACGTATGCAAATTAGATACGCCGCACTCATCCGCATGCGCTTGTGGGCGATCTGTCACGTCCCAACTTTAAACATGTCATTTAAAATGGTTCTCAAGGTGTGGGTCGAGGAAAATTACAAGGGCCCCCAATAGAATTATGTGAATGTGTAACTGGCAAATGATGTTAGAAAAGATCAATTTAGCAATTCAGAATAATATTAGCTTTTATAAATAGTGGGTCACCATACAGAAAGTTTTGGAAAGCACTGACTTAAGCTGCAACTAATAAAACTTTTAAAGGTCAACTTTCAAGAAATATTTCTTTAGAAATATGGTGAAAATAAGAGATTAAGTCTTACCAGTGTTCAATAGTGATATATGTAATTACATACTGGGGAAAAAAAGAAAAAGGAAAAGAAAAATCCCAATGGATTCTTCTTTCTGGCCTCCTCAGAATACATTTGTAAGTGGTTTGTACAATACATGTAATTCCTAACTGTGAACAAGTCATTTTAAGTGGTTCCCAAAGAACAACAAATGAAGATTTCATTTAGAGCCAGACCTTTACTTAGGATTTATGTGAATGTATTTTTAAATTGTAATTAATTTATCAAACATCTCTTGGAAATTAGTTTTACACAGTTTTACAGTGGAACTTTCAGTGAATTTGTCTTTCTGTGCAGATTTGTGTGACCCGCAGATGGACCGCTGAAGAATTTTTTTAGGGCCCCCAAGTTGTAATGAATTTACTAAACATCTCTTAAATTGTCATTATATTATGCAAACGTTTGCTCTTGTGACAGTTGTTGTTGTAATTTGTAATTTTGGGTCAGAACTTTCCAAGTTTGAGGAAAGAAGAAAAAGTTAAGAGGCAGTAAATATTACTGTAAAAATATAGAGAAAATCAAATGTCAAAGGTTAATCCTTGCCAGTGTTCAATGCTCATATCTGTAATTTCCTACTGTAAAATATTCATTAAAAAAACCTATTTAAAAACTAAATAAATAATAATAAAAAAATTCAATTGATTCTTTTTGTTGGTCTCCGTCATTGTTCCAAGCACTGGTGGGTTCCGTTTGTAGTCGGAATTCGGAAGTCATGGGACCATCCTGGTTTCGGGGGACATCGAATTTTCAACTCGGAATGTACCATGTTTCCAGAGGGAACTATTTTCCTTCAATTGTCCATCCTCTGTTTCCTGGAGACGCTTTTTGGCGCGTTCTTTTGGAGCACAAGCATAAAAGTCACCATAGTAACAACACCGTGTCCGGTTGTAATTTTCACAATAAAGCACCTACCGTGGCGACATTGTCTTCATTTTCTTTCTTAAAAGGGACACGTTTCGTAAAATATATGTAAAAGGATTTAAATTAGTAAAAGTGCGTTTTTTGTGTTATATATCATTTTAAGGCCCAGTGTCTCCCCGGACTCTGTTGAGATATTTTACGTGCATTACGTATGCAACTGAACTACGCTTTTACTTTGAAGGAATGTCCGCTGTCATAGTCTTCCTGCTTCTCGCTAGCTGCACTTGCGAAGATGGCGTTGCTCGCCGTAGGAAACTGTAGTTGGTAATATAGTTCAGTGGCAAAATTATTTCCTCGGCGGCCCCGGACAGTATGGCGACCCTGGATCAGAAATCCCCTAATGTTCTCCTCCAGAGCCTCTGCTGCAGAATCACGGGGAAAAGCGAGGGTACATCGGCATACGTTAGCATGCTCCGCGCCACTCCACCTCTTTGAACTGAAAGCTAACCTCATTTAAATATTCCGCTATATGTCTTAGCTCTTCATGGTGGCATTACTGCGTGTTTTACTCGTGTCAGTGTGTCTGACATAGACATCACAGCATTTACATTAGCCACGACTGATCTCATTTTGCACTTCTACGTTTTTGGTTTGATATTTCGGCTGTTCACTCTAGCTTTGTGTCAGCCCGTGCTATTAGCTCTGTAGGAACCTAGCTGCTGTGCTGGCCAGTATGTTTATATGTATGTATGTGGGATGTACTTCTATCTCAGAAGATGTTATTATGCTTTGTCAGAAATTGCGGGAAGTAGCGCTGCAATTTTGAGCTTTTAGTTTATATTAGCACCATTCATCTTTAGAAACAGCGAACGCTTTCCGTTTGGCTGTCATTTTTAAAATCCATAATTTGTTATTCATAGTTTGCAACCACAGTGTATCTCAAATTTCAATTGTTGCAAATGTGCATATTAAACTTTTTGAAAAATTGAGCATCATTTCTAGGGGAAATGCTGGATGAACTGTCAGTATTGGTTATTGTACTGGTTGTTTATTCTTTCAGCTGAAGTCGCCCACCAGTTCCAGTATTCAGTGCGAGTCATTGGCAGTAACTATGCTCCCACCATTGAACGGGATGAATTCCTGGTGTCGGAGAAGATCAAGAAAGAGTGTGAGTAGTATTCAGACCTACATAGTGACAATGTAGTCACACTGTAGTTTAGTTATTAAGCTACTATGTCAGAACAGGGCTCCAGACTGCAACCAAATGGTCACATTTTTCAACCAAATTTTGAGACTGTACGAGGAAAATTTACATCTGTTTGCATATGTGCATCCAGAAAATTTGCTGTTTTTTTTTTTTTTTTTACATGGAGCTGGTGGGTGTTGTTCACAGCTCCATCAGCGTGCAGCGGGGCTGAACAGCTGCTCACAGTAATTCAAAAACAATTTATCTACTGTAAACAAGAAACAGATGTGTCACCAACTGACCTGAGGAGAAGAAAAGGTGAAATTCAATATGGTATTCTTAAAAAAATAAAAAAATACAGGACACTTGATGTTGCATCGGTGTTTGATTTCTTCTCCCCCTTGTGCTAAATTCTGCTGAATTGAAGCGTTGTGTTTTGTCATCCGTCAAAAATACAATGCTTGAGTGTTTTCTGCGGTAACTATGGACTGAAGCAACGAGGGAAGCTGATGATGCAGTTGCTACAGGGGTCATGAGCTGCAAATTCTGTTGTCGATACCTGCCGTATGCAGGGAACTCGGCATTTGCAGATAATGCTGGCATTTATTATTTGTTAATATCAGTGCCTGAGGTGGGAAATAAAATAAGTGCCAGTATTCCCAATATCCATATTAGGCATGTATTTCTGTCTAAATTGTGAAAATAAGATGGTCACAACTAGGGAGGTAACAATGTTTCGAGAAAATAATTAGAAATCAATACAAATGCATGAAGATTGGCATTGGGTAGTTTCTGTTGCCATAATTAACAAAAAAACAAACACAAGTTTTGGTGATAAATGGCTTCACCCAAACACTAAAAAAGAAAGAAATGTATTTGCATTGTCATTCTTATTCTCTGAAAAATTGCCAAAAAAATCACATATTCTGTCAGGGTATGTAAACATTATGAGCACAACTGTACCATCACCCAGCCGTATGTTCCAGTCTTAATCATATTAAGGAAGGTTTGTTAATTCTGTTTATGATTTTGAAGTATACCCAAATGGTGGTGTTGTTGTAGCAGCCTCTCTTACAGAATTTGTCTTGATGCTGTTGTAGTGCTGAAGCAGAGGAGAGAAGCTGATGCTGCACTGTTCTCGGAGCTGCACAGAAAGCTTCAGTCACAGGTCAGTACTGTTAAGTTTTCTTGCACGGCTATTATCTTGTTTGTTAAATAGGGACACATTTCTGTAAAGCTGATTGAATGAAACGTTTACTCTTCAACAGGGGGTTTTGAAGCATCGCTGGTCTATTCTCTACCTGCTGCTCAGCCTTTCTGAAGACCCTCGCAAACCATCCACCAGGGTGAGTCTAAAAGTTACTTGCGTTGCATGATACAGTTAGTTACCTCACTATTCCCTGAGACCAAGCAGATTAATATATGCAGCTAATTGCAAGTGTGGATTGGTGGATTTTCACTGAAATTTTCAATATGAGGTCCAACGATTTGTCAGTGCAATTGAAGAAGGCCATCATTCGGCTGTGAAAACAAAATAAACCTATCAGAGAATACTTCAGTATGCACAAACTGTAAAAATGTAAATATAAATCAGTAACAGCATTTTAGCTGAGTCATGTTGTGGACTGTTCATTTCGTCATTATGGGAGAAGAATATTTGTACACGGTTGGAGAATTATGTCTTTGAAAAAGCTTGAAATGGATAGCACAATTGTCTTAATAGCTTAAAGTAGGGATGGCATAATATCACTTTTTTATGTCCAATACCGTTATCACAAACTCGAGTATCTACTGTACCACCTACCAGCTGACTGACTGCTCAATACACGGCAAATGTGCTAGTTACGTAACAAACTCAACTTTTCAAAACCGCTTGCTCGAGTGCAGGTAAACATTGAAGCCCTTCTTTCTCAGAAGTGGCTGAAGTGTTTACTGTGACACTTTAGTGATGGTTAGATACAGGAAGGACAAGGGGACACATCAAAAAACATCAGAAATTTGATCTTGCAGTGAATGTCCTCTTTAAACTATGAATCTATGAAACATTAAATCTTAATGTTTTTCTCCAATTATCACGCTTTTTCCACTAATAACAATTCACCACAATTAAGTTATTGAACTGAAGACGCCTCTTGGATGAGAGGTGAAACGTCATCAAGAAATCGATGAGAGGCGAAACGTCTTCAAGAAATTCAACTAAGTCCAGTTGCCTTTGTTTACTACACTTTTGGATCCTATATTGTCCCCACACGTTTTACGTCACAACTGATGGAGGAAGCACAACAGCTACACTATACAGATAGTGAAACAGCAACAAATTTTAGCAATTCAAGCTGTGTTTTGGTGACAAAAGCAACACAAGAGAGCATTTACAATATAGGTGTGAGGTTGACTCACTTGATGCCCTGACGCTGTCCCCCATTCTTTCACAGGTTGGCAACTATGGGGGCCTGTTTGCCCAGGCCCTCCCCAGGGACGCCCACTCCACACCTTTCTACTGTACTCGGCCCCAGAGCCTGGCCCTGGGCTATGGGGACAGAAGCGGTGGGTTGACAGCCAGTGTTGGAACCAGTGGAATCTCTAGTCTGGGAGTGTACACACTGAACGGACCCTCACCAATGCCACAGTCATTGCTGGCTGGGTGAGAATTTCCATTTATAAATCCCACACACAAGACCAACTTTTCTCTCGGGGTGTAATCAATGCATTTAATCTTCTGTTTTTAAGCAGTTTCACCCTAAAAGCTGTTTTCTTTTATCTCGCACCAACCGACAGTTGGTAAACATCAATTAACGCAAACCTCCAACCTGACATCATTTAAATCTTTTTTACGAGGCATCAAAAGGCCATTTAATTCGATTTATGCATATTAATAATGCAGGAGACCTTCAGTTACGAAAGACCATTGAGCTGTTTAGGCTCACCTTTGAATCGTGAAAGGCCAAGTCCTCACTAAAACATTAAAAATGTCTAATAGTGTCATTGATCATGTTGAGAGAAGTCATGATCACAGATATATACGTGGCTTATACGTTTCTAGTTTTGATTGGTGAAAGTGCTATTAAATAGGACTGCAGCAATTAATCGATTTCCAATTGTCAATTATTTTGAAAATCAAATTTGAATCAGTTTTAGTGTTTGTTTTTTTAATCATAAAACAAGTTTTTTCAGCTTCGTGAATGTGAATGTTTCTTTGCTCCATGTAACAAAGAAATTATCACAAATATTTTAGTTTGTGTAGCAATCAAGACATTTGAGAACATTATCACTTGGAGGTTTGGGAAACACAGATTAACATCTTTAAAAATGTTTTGACATTTTATTAACCAAACGATTGATCAAGATAATCAACAGATTAATCGATTATGAAAATAATCATTAATTGTAGCCCTACTTTTAAAGATGAGGTGGAAGCCAAAGAGCATGGCCAGGTAATCACTTTAATTATATCACTTAATTTATTATAATAGCTGCTTGTTAAAGTGTAACGTTTGCCTGTCCTGTTCTGAAAGGAAAAAATAAAACCTCATTTAGTTTAGTGGAAATTGTCCTTTATTAGATTAACATATTATCTTCAAACACCCCCTCAGCTCACTTCATGCTAAGTTCCAATGTTGACAGCCCTGATCATTTAAGCATAAGAAACCTAAGTGTCATAAGTATGGCACCACCACAAACTAAACCTAGAAACAAACAGTACAGAATGCAGAATGTCTTTTTTTTTTTTTTATCCGATTACTCAATTAATCGTCAGAATAATTGATGGATTACCTCATTACTAAAATAATCAGTACCTGCAGCCCTAGTCAGAATACTAGTGTCAGAATACTTACAACTTTAGACCCATCGTATACACAGATGTTAAATGTGATATAACTAAAATATATTTAATGTATTCTTATTTTTTTAGCTTTTGACATTATCTTGTTTCTCACCTGCTCTTCTGGGCATTTTTCCTGTGGCACATTAGCACATAAGTAGCAAATGTGTAACCAGAATTTTATTTACTCCATTCTTGAATTTTGTGATGCAACATAATATTGGCCCATTGCAGTTTTCGTCAATTCGTTAAAAGTCAAATGAGTCCATAATTTGTATATTATATCAAAAATAAACTTTTTTTATTACTTTTTTTTATATTATGGTTAATAACGTCAAGCAGCCAATTAATCTGGCATCTTAAAACATGCAACTTAACTTCTTAACTTCTGAACTTTCAAAGAAGCAAAACGTGAGTGAAGAAACAATATGAGAATTTTCTTGGTCTTGAAACACCCTGCTACTTGTTCTGTAAATTTACCATCATACTGACATCTTTGAATGGCTGCTCACTTGTTACGCATCATGCTCTTAACTAACTCAGCTATGCTACACTTTACTGTACATCTTGCGTAAAATGAAGGACCAAGAAGGACTTAGGGTTGATGTTGTGCTTGCAGTTTGTGTAAGATGTGTGATAATTGTTAGCAGTGCATTGATTTTAATGATCATATGTAGTGTAGGACAGTATTACCACAAATGTTTACTTCTTTAGCTGAAGAAGTAAATGCTCTTACCTCTTCAGCTAAGTCCTCGTGCATTCCATTTGTAGTCGTAACTTGGAATTTCCAAGGTCAAAAAAACAGGAGCTGAGTCTGTAGTCTGAAGTGGACTAAACAAGGATTGTTGGGCTAAAGATGGCAAAATCTAAACATCGGTGGGGGGGGCCACTCTGTGGCTTTAAGATGTGTGTCTCTCAGGTAGACACCTGTTCCAGTGATTGAGAAGACAGACAAAATATGAACACTGTAGGGGGACACTCTTGCGGTCCCCATTGAGCTAACCCTTTATTTTTTTCTAAAAACAAGTCAATGCAGTACATATCGTTGCATTTGCCCACTGATTGAGAAGACAGAATCTAAACATGGCAGGGGGCTACAAGGGATCAAAAGATCAATACATTGGAATGATGCATGTGTGCGCAAATATGAAATATATATACTATTATATTTTCATTGTGATGTCACAGAGTACAACCTATGTAAACTTGAAGATGCATATCAATGAGCCAGTACTTTTTTTGGTTGTAAAGGTTATGATGCCACGTAAAAGTTATGATAAAATATATGATGCATGTGATACATTGAAATGAATAAATAATTGTTCTACTGCATCTTCAATAACTTTATATGAGCAAGAATGAGGGCACTGATAATTACTACAGGACTCAGCAACTAAATGTAATTGACTCGCTGTTCACTATCTCACTGAAACCTGCGCCAATGTTACTGTCAGATGTTCTACACTCTTCAGAATGATGAAAACACTCCCCCCACACCTCTGCAATCAGCTGTTAGCTTGCTAGCCTTCTGCTAATGGTGAGCAGAGAGATACAAACACAGCAAATACATATGCATCCCTTTTAATCCTGTTGAAATGAGCTATTAGCTGGCGTTAGCTTATGCTACATGGGAGAACAAACATGCAAACACACTACACACAAATTAATTAATGTTTTAAATACTTACCTCTGTCATCGGGAAATCATCACGGATAGTTGACACTGCTCCTTCCTTCAGGTTTATTTTGGTGCTGAGTCTCTAAGAAGGCATTTAGCAAAATTAGCAGTTTATAAAGTGTTTAGTATTGGTTTTTACAGCCAACAACAAAACTAGCAGTTGCGACAGAGACGCCCTCTGCTTCCGGAGCAGGAAGAGCTGCTGCTGGGGGAGGTTTCAGTTCATGTCAGATTTACTCGTTATGTAACAAACATGGACTTTTCAGATCCGCTTGGCAGAGCTGGATCTGAAAAGTGGCTGAAATGTTTGTTGTGAGACTTTATTGATGTGTGGATGTGAGGAGGAAGAGGGGATATACCAAACAGCAACAGAAATTCAATTTTCCAGTTTACAGTTTGACCATGTTTGAGATTCCTTTCAAACCTCAGACATACATTACACAAAAAGTATCCAGATGTTTGGAATGAGACTGAATGGGAGTAGGATGTTGGTTTTTATAACTAATTTGAAATGTGTGTATGTGTTTTCTTTTTTAGACAGCCCCCTCAGTCTGCAGCTGGAGTCGCTCAACCTCCGGGCTCCCGACTGGCCTGGGCTCTTCCTGTTAGCTCCTCCCCTTCATCGACTTTAGCCCCACCCACCAACCGACCGCCCCTTGGACCTCCAGCTCCCTCCACCAGAGTAGTCCGTCCTCGTCGAGATGGTGACACAGGTGCTGAGTGACATAAGTAAAACCAGAATGATGTTAAGGCTGTAGGCAGTGCAGGTTATAGGCTGACCAGAGCATCATGAGTGTGTTTTGTTATCTGAGGGTCAAAGATTGTCAATCATTGAGGGCTAATATGACAATGAGACCTTTCTAAAGCCAGACGTAGATCAATATAGAGTATATAGCACATGTACAAATATCTTTACATTCATTATCATCTTACCTCATATCTATCTATCAAGCTGAGATGACAGTCTGTATTTTTAATGCACAATAAACTCTGTACATTTGTCCTCTGCCGGTGTAGGAGAAGTAAGTGAGGCGACGCTGGTGCGGGACATCCTCTATGTCTTCCAGGGAATCGATGGCAAGTTAATCAAGATGAGTGCTCAAGAGAACTGCTACAAAATAGACAGCAAGGTACCTGTCTGCGGGGGGGGCCATATTGGCAAAAAAATATCTCAATATTTTCTTTCTTTTGACAATATCTATATTTAGCCGTGGATCACACACGCTGCCCAGTCCTTCCAGAATTCTGTACGCTGTTTTTGTGATTATGCTTGTTGCAAAATGTGTATAAGGATATGATCTCCAAAAAAGTGTCAAAGATCCATGACTTGCATAGTCCGGGGGACTCAGATTGATTGTGCGGGGAGTGGTGGAAAATTTTCACACCCTCATTTGCTTCAGTTCACTTTTACACTGCACTTTTGTGGACCAAACTGCCTGGACAATGTCACCTAGTTACAACTACTTGCCTGAAACAAGCACAAGAAGCTGCTCAATAATCCGTTTGCCTTTCCCACTGTAAGCGAAATGTGTCAGGGTTCACTTGCAAGTGAGCTTTCACAACTGCCCAAATGAAGTGGCCCTTCCGAGGAAACCAACTCCATTTAAAGCAAACCAAACAGCTCAGGTGTGAAAGCGACCCAAAACCCCTCGAAAGTGGCCATTTTAGATCAAACTGCCATTTTTGGTCTGATTTGGGCAATTTTTCACGTTGTATTCGAACAAAGTCTTCCTAAAAATTTAATGACATTAACTGACATTAGTTTTTGCCAGGTCACTGTAGACAAGATAAGGATTAAAAGTTATTAAATTTGCTATAACTCCGCTGTACAAGGTCCAATCTGAATCAAACTTGCTAGGATTGATTATACTACCACCTTGAAAATTTCTATGATGAGATGGAACACTGACATTTTTCCTCTCTTATAAAGACATCCGAAAAGTTAGTTTGAAAAAAATAGACTGATGTTGCATCTGAGCCAGTGTGTGGAATATAGACAAAAACTTCAAAGGGATGTACATTTGAGTTTGAGTGTGGTTTCTTAGACTCTTTAAATTAACCCATCATTTTTGCTTAACTTGCAACTATGGCCCTGAAGCCTCCATGCAGGGCACTTTTCTGCATCTCCACAAGAGGTAGCACAGCGAACGGGCACTATCAGAGCCAGGCTCTACTGATGCCGATTCTAAAAAGTTTTATTGGCACAGATTAATCAGCGAAAGCAATCAGTTTGTGGAGGTTTTAAGGGGAAAATGTGTGGAATTATCAGACTGAAGTCCTGAAACGTATCCCACTCTCCCATATTATTTGATTGATCCTCATGCTTCTGTCAGGCTGAGATGAAGTTGTAGTCACCACATATTCTGGTATATGACATAATATCAAGACTATTGTTGTTGTTTGGACTTTAAAAGAAAAATTCAACAGATCAATATGAAGCTCTTTGGCGCTGAGCCATATCGATGTAAATTGTCCCATATGCTCTCTGTGGCGCTAAACATAGACTTGCAGTCAATCAGAGAGTGAAGTGAGACCAGAGATAAATGAGTCAAGGATGGGGTTACTTTGCACCCTTCACTTCTCCCTGGTTAAGAGGTTTTGTTAAACAGATAAAACTTTAATGCATCATTAAAACAAAATCTTTCTCTGCTGGAAAACAAATCTCATGTTGTGAGTGGAGGCCATGCCATGTTTTATTAGTATTTTTCCTGCCAATTAGCACTACAAGCTTCCATAATTGGTCTTAATGTACTCACCTTTAAAATTTTGATATTGGTATTTACTAAAGTTCAATAAATCAATAAATCAAAAATTTGATTTGATTTATTGATTGGATCTGCATCTCCTAGTGGGAACTAAAAAATATGAAAATGTGTTTTTTTATTTAGAATTCCTTCAAAAAACCATAAGATCACCATCATATTCACTATTGCATGTGTAACGATGTATGTATTGATTCATTTACATAAAGCTTTCAGATTATGGTTTATACATTCTATGCTCTATGAAAACAAGTTATTGGTAACCTCTCTTAGCGGCACATATTACGGTTGCTCTATGCATCAACATGTGGGGGTGCGAGGCCCCGGTCAGTGCTGCTCTCAGCCCTATTTTAGGTTTGCATTTGAAATTTCGCTCCCAGGTTTGAACACATATATACATTTTGGATGAAAACTGACAGCACCTTTTCTATCAGTAAACTGTTGCACACTAGACCTATATCACTAAGTGATTGTTCACTGAATATGGACAGATAATCACTAATAAAGTAGTTTGTAGTGTAATGTGAGCTCTGCCTCCACAGGTGTTGGTGTGCAAATCCCTGAGGGGCACCAGCAGCAGACTGGCTGAACTTGGCTGGCTACACAACAAAGTCAGAAAGTACACTGACGTTAGAAGCGTAGACCGGGCCTTTGGGCTGGTTGGACAGGTGATTCACCTCTTGCCATATAATATATATAATTTGTAGAAAAAGATTTTTTTTTTCCTTCAAGGGACTTTATTCCTCTATTAATGTGTTGTCCCTCACCTCTGCCCTCAGAGCTTCTGTGCCTCGCTCCACCAGGAACTAAAGGAGTACTACAGACTGTTGTCCGTTCTCCATTCTCAGGTAAGCAGCTAAAGATCTCAAAGCCAGGCTACAATTTTCTTACCTGTTCCCTGCTTTCCACCATTACCAACAAGGAACGTTAAAATAATGTACATATGGTAACTTTGAGGAAAAGCAAAATATCACCCCAAGAAGATGCCTGTCCATTCTAATGTCATTTTCTGCTTGTTGCTGTGCCTGTGTGTTGTAGTTACAGGTAGAGGACGACCAAGGAGTGACCGCGTACACAGAGAGCAGCCTAACTCTCAGGAGGCTTCTTGTTTGGATGTATGACCCCAAAGTCCGGCTCAAAACGTTGGCCGCTCTTGTTGACTTCTGCCAAGGTCTGCTGTAATACTTTAGAGCTGTGTTTCCATTGTGCTAACAGAAAAAGCGAGTGACTTTTTCTGTCACCCAATCAGCTGACTTTTGTGTGCGTGACCTTTACGTACCCCTTGTACTCTGGTACCCCAAGTTAAGGGTGCCAAAGAATTGAATGGTTAGGGTGAGTTATTTTGATACTATTCCTAATGGAAATGCAAAAAAAAAATTGTACCAGAATGTACCAAGCCAAACTGCTCCACTTGATGGAAATAGCATAGGTGAATGGTGTGTCTTTATTGTGGATGTGATTAGGGGTTAACACTAACAAACAATATGTTTGTGTATTAATGTGAATTTGTTTAGGTCGAAAGGGAGGCGAGTTGGCTTCAGCTGTCCATGCGTATGGGAAAACAGGAGACCCACAAATGAGAGCGCTGGTTCAACATATTCTCAGCCTGGTATCAAACCCCATCCTCAACTTCCTGTATAGGTGGATCTATGACGGAGAACTAGAAGATACCTACCACGAGGTACAAACTTCTCTATGGTACTTTCAGTCCTTGTGCCTTCAGGAAAATCCTGGATTATCCTGGAAAATAGAGAACATGATAGGCGGATATTGATGGTGTAGTTTTTCACTCACCAAGGCTTTGGAAACCTGGGAAGTCTCTGGAGGCAGTGATGAGTTGAGATTGAAGACAATTGAGTATTAAGAACAGAGGCAACATCAGACATGAGTGCAGCTTCCTCTTGCTAAACCGCTTCCTCTTGCTAAACCTTGTTTAGAACCAAGGTAGCGAGTTTGAAAACTCATGTAACCCTTTAACTTAAAGTTAGCTCCATTAATTTAGAGTATTTCATTTTAAAGATTTGGCAGAAAATTTGAAATTTCTCTCACAGATATGTTATGATTGTCTTGACAAAAAAATCTCAATTTTGTTGAATTAACTGTAAAGATCAGCTTTAAACAATTAAAAGGAGGCTGCACAGCATTTTGAAAATGCTGCAAATATTTTTAATCACAATTTGCAAATGATATAACACTTTTCATTCTCTTCTTATTTACCACAATAAGATAAGGCATTTATTATCTCTGTATTTCCACAGCAGCACTTTGTTCATTCACCTGCATACCACCAGAATATATTGCTCATTGTTCCTCTGATGTTTGACCCCTTTGAGAACTGGATGGGTGAGAAGGAGGGAGAGAAATAAAGACAGAGGGGTGAGCCAGGATGCCTTCTCAAATGAGAAGTGATGAGAGGGGTGTAATGGATAACCTGGAGATGGATGTTTCTCCTTTATTTCTCCCTGCTCCTTTATTTTATAAATGTGTGTGTGCGGGTATTATACGCGCACACATATACATCCCTGTTCCAAAAAAGTTGGCACGTTGTATAAAATGTAAATAAAAACTGAATGCAATGATTTGCAAAGCTCATAAACCCATATTTTATTCCCGATAGAACATAAACAACATATCAAATGTTGAAACTGAGACATTTTACCATTACCACCAAAAATATTAGCTCATTTTGAATTGAATTTGATGGCAGCAGCACATCTCAAAAAGGTTGTAAACGTGGGAAATGAGGAGACCAGTTGCTGGAGTTTCAGGAAAGAAATGTTGTCCCATTCTTATCTGATGCAGGGTTTGTGTTTCATGGGCCAAATGTTTTCTCTGGGTGAAAGGTCTGGACTTAACCTAATTTGTTGTTATATGTTCCTCCAGTTGTTTTTGATTTGTGCCATTTGTTTTTCCACCCTTTTATTGCCTCTTTTATGAGATGTGCTGCTGCCATCCAATTCAAAATGAGCTAATATTTTTCATGAAATGGTAAAATGTCTCAGTTTCAACATCGAATATGTTGTTTATGTTCTGGGAATAAAATATGGGTTTATGAGATTTACAAATCTACAAAAATCATTGCATTCTCTTTTTATTTACATTTTACACAGTGTTACATCATTTTTTTTTTTTTTTTAGTAAAAAGTAATACAGTGAAAATGAGAGGATTAGTGAATAATTGCTTTTCAAGTTACTCTGGAGCCTTGACAGTATATCGATGTATCTATATTGTGACAAGATATGGTTTTGGTTTTGGATATTGTCATATTGTGATAAAGCAGGGTGCGATTTGTTTCATGTTCCGGCATGAAAACAAGTAACTATGCAAGTGCTGTCGGACAAGTCCATTTCTGATTTTTTTTTTATTTACGTTACATTTAATGCAACCATACCATCAGAGATGCAGGCTTTTGGACTGTCCGCTAATAACAGACTCAAAAAAGAATTTAGGTTATTATTTATGTTACGTATTTTCATGTTCCAGCATTTTATTTTGTGCGTTTTACAGTCTATTAGGGATGAGGGGGACAGATTCTGTAGACTTTTCCTGTTTTTTTTTTTTTAGCCAAAGTTTGTAAAATTCAGCACCATTTATTGGTGACGTTACATGTTGGAGCTGAACATCCATCACCCTTCACCCTTCCCTTCCAAGTGTGTTGAAGAAGCTATGTAGCCTTCAGTTAGTGTCAAAAAAGGTGTTTAGTTTGTCCATAGTGTTCCAAAATGGTGGCCTTTATAGAACTGATCTGGCTCCTGAGGGGTAATGAAAAACAAAAAATCATACAATCAGGTGACTGTGCACTTGTAAAAGATTTAAGTATAATTATTTTATCTCCACTGTCTGTCAAATGATCACACATGACCTTTAAAGGCTGTTGCAGTGATAATCATCATTTATTATATTGAATGAATACATTTGTGAAATAAACCTGGTATTATCTGAAATGACAGGTAATAACTGTATTTTAAGTATGTAATACAGACCATAATTAAGAGATTTATAGTGTATTGTCATTCTCCTTTGAGAAGTGCAAACATCTCTAAAAGAAAACTTTTCATGAGCCCATAGACCTGTTTGCAGCTAAGTATCCCGATATATCACGCATGCTGGGTTATAGCCTAAAATATCTAGATATTATTTATAAGCCATATGCCCAGTGATTAAATAATATCCCTTATGCCCTAATTATAATTAAAAAATTAAAATAAATTGTGAGTGAATGGATAAATAGCAAAACAGTAGTGTAAAGCAGCTTTGAGTGGTCAGACATGTATGGCAAAGTTTGCCCACTTTATGTTAAGTGTGTCTTCCATGTGTAGACCTGGAATTTAATTCCTGTCAGATCTTAAATTTGATTCCATTAAAATTTTGGGCCTCCTATCGACACTGTAATGTCAATCAATATTGTAATTAGCTACCTTTATATCATCAGAAAAAGCTTTCCACTGTTTATGTTTTTGTTCTTGCGTGTAGTTCTTTGTAGCATCGGATCCCAACGTGAAGACTGATAGACTGTGGCACGACAAGTACTCCCTCAGAAAATCTATGATTCCCTCATTCATCACCATGGACCAGGCCCGCAAGGTAAAAGCACTGGGGCTACAGCAATTAACCAATTATTAAACAATTTCAAAATAAATTATCAAATATTTTGATAAGATTTTTAAAAAATAATTAAATGATAATATTTCTGGTTTCTTTGCCCCACATAAGAAATATAAAAATTAAAGCTGAATAATTTTGGTTTGTGGACAAAACAAGATGTTTGAGAACGTCATCATTTCTAGGTTTGAGGAACACTGATCAACATTGGCACAATATCACTTTTTCATGTCCAATTCATATTCTGACATCACAAACTCGAGGATACACATACCAACATCAGCCTGATAGAGTCATTCTAAGCCTTTTAAACTATGAAACCATTCACAACATGTTTGTGCTGATGCATTTACAACCTACAGCCATTTAAAGCATTTCTAATTCCGGCCCCCACACGGTGGAGTAGTGGTTAGCGCTGTTGCCTTGCAACAAAAAGACCTGGGTTTGCCCTGTGATGCAATATCATGCAATATATAGAATTTTTGAATATTAGTTTGTTATTGGAAGATATATGTTAATCTCTCCAATACAGTGATTTCGACCAGAGCGATACTGATACTGAGTGTATCGGCTTATCCCTTTTTTGTGGACTCAATCAAGTACTCAATTTATAGAAAAGATAATCTGCACATTAATCACGATTGTATGATAATGAAAATATGTAAAAGCACCCACCCATTTATTACCATAAATCTAAGGTACTGATTAGAGGTCTGCACCCGCATTGTTCAGTCCCGCTCCCGCCCGCATCTGCGATATTTTGTCCCGATCCCGCCCGCGAATCTCGCAAGATGGGGACGTTCACTTTCTTTCTCATGAAAGGTCTTTTCATTGGCTTGGAAAAAAAAACACGCGCACATAATTCCTTAAGTGGTAACTTGGTAACATATTAATTGCCAAATAAAACATCCAGCACAAATTATGTATGATAGGCATACATTAATCATTTGTATATTTTACTTTACACTCATATTTAGTTTGCAGGACTGCAGTTTATCATCCCACCCGCCCGCTCCCGCATTGTGCAGTCCAGCTCCCGCCCGCGCCTGTAATAAGCTTTCAAAATGTGTCCCGTGCCGCACTGTTTTGCGTCAAGTGCAGGGCTCTAGTACTGATTTTCCCAAAATATATACACACTTTACATATAACTTTCATCTCCTGCCTTCTGCTCGTTATTATTTATCTCCTCTAGGTGCTGCTGATCGGAAAATCCATTAACTTCTTGCACCAGGTCTGTCATGACAGAACGCCGCCGGGCAAAATCACATCAGCATCCAAGTCCACAGACACGCCTAAAGATGGTGAGAATGCATTTGCTGCTCTTTTACTGTCCTCACTCAAACTCTTTGGCTGGCAACACTCATCCGAACTTTGTTTCTGAACGTACCAGTGTTTTGGTTTTGGTTTTTTTTTTTGTTTGTTTGGTTTTTTTTTTAATCAGCTTATGTTGAAGTGAGCTTATGATGTCACTAATCATGAAGTTGCCTCTTCTGCTTGTCCTCATCATATTGATATTGTTGTATTGACGTAGGCCGGCGGAATGGTAGTGATCAATGCTCTTACCATTCTGTGGCCTTGTCGTCGTCCTACTTTTGACTATGAAGTGGAAGAAGGTATACTTAGCCATACACTATTGATTCAGTACAATCTGTTGGACTCAGCTTTTCCTGTATCTGTTGAAGGGCAGACTCGCACTGAATCGATAAATTGAGACAGACCATCATACTGAGGTTTGTGGAAAAAGGCTAAATCATGTTTGTGGTGTTAGGGTTACCAGCAGTTGCACTAGACTTTTTAGCTCCTCATTACTATTTTTATCTGTCATTTTAATTTAGATGTTTTTTTTTAAATGATAATGTCACATAGTCTATCTAATAGTGTTTACTTCTCACAAACATCCTGACCACAATAACATTTACAGGGCTTGACAGCAGAGGGAGGCCACTAAAGCACCAGCGATGTCTTTGTGAATATGAACAGTGCAAAGATGCATAATTAGACCATTACAAATAAAATGTGAGCAAACTATTGAAAAGAAATTAAACTGAACTCAGCTGACCATCTGTAACCTGTAACAAACACTTCAAGGGAGAGAGACTTCTGCAAAGGCGATTGTCATTAGGTTCTTTGTCTTGTCTCGAACAGACAAATTCTCATGGTCTTTTTACTGTTCTGAAGGCTGAGACCTTGTTCTACTGCCACACTTGAGACTGGAATCGCCAGTGCCACTTAAGTTAGAGTTTTAATGTCAGGGAATATCTCTCAATGGGAAGTGATCACAAGTCACAAAACTCTCTGAATGTGGGATTTCCCAATCCTGCAAGGACTCGTGGAAATCTCACAGCATCCGCTCCTTCTATACCAGTGTCAAAGCTGCACCTTTCTGTCACAGACTCTCTCCAGGGCGTCAAATCCATAGCACTTAATTGCACTGTCAGCACCTGAATAGTGAGAGATGTTGAGTATTTTTGATATATGTAGTTATCCCGAGACCTTGTTCTACTGCCACACTTGAGACTGGAATCGCCAGTGCCACTTCAGTTAGAGTTTTAATGTCAGGGAATATCTCTCAATGGGAAGTGATCACAAGTCACAAAACTCTCTGAATGTGGGATTTCCCAATCCTGCAAGGACTCGTGGAAATCTCACAGCATCCACTCCTTCTATACCAGTGTCAAAGCTGCACCTTTCTGTCACAGACTCTCTCTTTTTGATATATGTAGTTATCCCTGTGATGGAAAAGGCCGGCACATCTACCTGCATCAGTATAATTGCACAGGATTATGGCCGCCAGTGCCACTTTTTCAGGTGATCTACAAGTGGTTATTGACATGGTTGTGTGTGAATTATATGAAGTTATGGTATAGATTGCCCTCAGTTGTCAATCTATCAAAATGACAGCCAACCTTCAGATTTTTCCGTCATGGTAGAAAACATCTGTCAATGAAAGATCATTTTTGGTTAAAGTGACCACAGGGATTAACCCTGACCAAAAAATGAATCGATTAATTGATAAAATAATCTACAGATGAATGCGACACAGATGATGCAAAATCTGGGCCAGCACACACCTGTCTTGTTTAGAGGCAACAAATTTTGCCAACTACTGTATATTTAACAAGTATTCAGTCCTCTATCATTTTTCAAAATAGCGACTAGCGACATATCTAGCATCTTTTTATGGTATTTTTGGAGACACTGATGTGAAAGCACATATCAATTTAAAAGTCTTTGCACACCAGATAGGATGCTCCCTCCCATCCACATGAAGCACGATGCGAGGAGACCAATACATTATGAGGACAAATGGGCAAAAATCACATCATGGTCTGTTTTTGACCACAGCAGGCTTCACACACGCACGCAACTTACAAGAATAACTGTTCGCCCTTCTGAGTCTAGTACTTCTGTTTACTTGCTTAATTATTCTTTTCCATGTTAATTGTTCACTTATGCTTAATTGAGGAAATTTGTTAATTTTAATGCTTCAGTCTGAACTAGTAAAATTACAGAAGAAAATCAAGAATTTTAAAAGCTTAAACAGACATTAGTTCTGGTTCTCGTAGCTGCAGAGCTGCTCTCCGACCTGGAGGGGGCGTTTCAGGAGAAGATTGATGCTGCATACTTTGACACCAGCAAATACCTGCTCGATGTTCTCAACCGTGACTACCTACTGCTGGAACACCTGCAGGCCATGAGGAGATACCTGCTGCTGGGCCAGGGTGACTTCATCAGACATCTCATGGACCTGCTCAAGTTAGTTATAACTACTGCTACTGTGTACACATCAAAAATATAGCATTAGATTATTTGACAGATAATTTTCATGACTTTTGTCCCAGACCAGAGTTGGCTCGTCCTGCTACCACTTTGTACCAACACAACCTGACCGGTATCTTAGAAACAGCTGTCAGAGCCACCAACGCCCAGTTTGACAACGCTGAGATCCTCAAGAGGCTTGACGTTCGCCTGCTGGAGGTAAAGTGGAAGTGGTTGTTGGTTCAATTCCTGATTCCATGAGTCTACATGCCATTGTATCCTTGGGCAAGACACTTAACCCCATGTTGCTCCTGACGGCTGTGCTGGCAGCGTGTGGATATAATTTGTTCTAATTATAATTATATAAATAATTATATTTGGTAGTTAATGCTTTTAAATAAAATATATAGATATTGATATATTTTAATGTTATCTTTGGTTTTAGTAGTGTAACCAAGTGGTTATGTGCACCTATACTGTGCAAATACAAACAAGAGACGCAGTGGCCCCTTGCATGAACCAGTGACCAGCTGACTGGACTTTTTTCTTCATACAAAATAGTCACTCGACTCTTACGTACACTGTCTGGACAAAAGTTTTTGTTACAGTGACACTGCCCACTACTCCTGCGTCTGGTTTGTGTGTCCACTAGTAGTGTGTATCAAGGATAGGTTAAATGCACATGTCAAATTCACCATCACTTATTGGTATGTGTGCTAAAATCACTATTTCTAATTGTCTCACACCAGGTGTCTCCTGGTGATACAGGCTGGGATGTTTTCAGTCTGGACTATCATGTGGATGGACCCATCGCTACGGTAAATCACTAATTTCCGAATCACAATATATTGAGTTTGTGCTTTATTTCTGAAAAAATGTAACATGTGTCTGCACACAAGACTTCTTTTTAAGTATCTGTTTGTGTGTGTGTGTTTGTGTGCTCCAGGTGTTTACAAGGGAATGTATGGGCCATTATTTGCGTGTGTTTAACTTCCTGTGGAGGGCCAAGAGAATTGAGTACACATTGACTGACATCTGGAAGGGACAGATGTGTAATGCCAAGCTCCTCAAAACCATGCCAGGTACATAGAATATGAAATTTTATCCTTTTTGTCTGGTGGTTTATGGCTTCCCCCTTCCCTTTTTATCTATATCAATTAATCAGTGAATCGTGTTTAAACGTGAGATTGTTTATTCAGGTATTACCCTAAACAATATAATATTTATTGATATTATATCTATTTTATGACATAGGACAAAGATATGTTTTAGATGTTGCGTTGATATTATTTACATTGAATACGTTTGTGAAGTGCACTGAATATTACAAATTAAATACTACATATAATGATTACAAAATACTTGGAATAGACAAAAATTTGATTTTAAAACGGTCACTTAATAACACATCTTTAATTTAAAGCCAGTTGTTTTTGTTTTATAGTAAAATTTCATTGTTTTGTAACTAGGCCTGCGCGATATATCATAAATCTGTTGTATTGCTAACCATCACTTGAGCTGCGATAAAAGTAAACAGACATGCACCCTGAAGTGAACACTATCCAGAGCCAAACTCCTTAACTTTATAAAACTTTAAACATTAAAATCAATGGGCTTCGTGTTTCTGCCACGATTCATTTGGAGCAAAGTTTGTTTTATTTCACCAAGGTTCTCTCAGGTTCTTGAAACTTTGTGAATTTGAAATAAAAATTATTCAACGCCCTTGAAAGTTTTTGACAATATCCCTAAATAGACATAGGGCATTGAATGTGCTTGAACTTTGTGCAACAAATATTTAGGTAAATGTCTCCCAACTGCCAATGTACCCTTGTTTGTTATGACGTCACCTGTTTCATGTGCCGTGCATTGCTTGTCTAGGCCTACGCAGAACAAACCTTGAGTCGTAGTTACTTGCAGTGTTGTGGGCACTGTCCTCTCTCTCTGCTGTTGAATTGAGATTCCATGCTGAACAATGAGCGAGTAATGTTCAGCAAGAGAGAACAAAGTACGTGATGACACGAAAATGCAAATTTCAAGATCATTGGCTCCCCAAAGAAAGTTACAAAGACTCACCAGATGCAAAGCATGCTGCAAATCAATAAAAGTGGACGCCATGGGCCGAACAGTTGATCAAAATTTTATGAAAATCACAATATGGCCTATTGCAATTTTCAAATCAAAGGAGGCACAATATTTCTTCAAGCCAAAATGTGTGTCAAATTACCATTTTAAGTCAAATATTATATACACATCATGTATTGCATAATCATATTGCAATCGCAAATTCAGTCAAAATAATCACAATTAGATATTTATATGAAATCGTTCAGCCCCACCTTGGGGGAAGCGGGACTTAGAAGTTGCCCTCCCATCTTAACCTGTGTCAGTGCATTAGGTCCTTGAATTTGAGGGAATTGGTTCTGGAGTGTCATTGAAGACTCCTTGAATTCAATTCAAGGAGTGTGTCAACCCTCTTTCACATTATTGTGTGTTTTTAATGTGTCCATCATTTCCTTTTCTTTCTTCCTGCGCAGTTTTGTAAACATAACATAAACAATATGTTTAATGCTCAAAACATTAAAAACAAAAAAAACAGGCTGAACTATCAGCACATGTGAATGCACTGTCACTCATCCTCCATGAACTGGGTCTCACAGCTGTGCAGCAGCAGAGGCTGCGTCAGTAAAACACAGTGTAATTTATTATACATACCATCATAGTGCTAGGAAATGTAACCGAGTGGTTGTGAGCATTTGTACGGTGCCGCTAAAATGAAAATTAAAAAAGCCACGTGCATGAACATGGAACACCCAGACTTAATAATTCTTAACACACACACTGTCAATGTCACTCCTTTTAGGGATCACTTCCTTTCACCCTGGTCTTCAAAATAAGAGCCACTGGCTTCAGCTGCAACAACTTCCTGTATAAACCTTCTGCACTTGGCGATCAAAATGGATAAAAATAAAATTTGACTTATAATTTACTTTATTTTGGTCTGTTTTTGTTATATTTATAATTAATCTTGCTGTTTACTGTATGTTAATTATTATCAAACCAAACCAATGCACAAACATCTCAAAAGAAAACTTGAGTCCAGAGAAACAACCTGTGTACAGCTTTATGTCCCCATATATCTTGTTTATCAGGATATAGACAAAAATATCTACATGTTATTCATAAGCCATATCACCCAGTCTTACAGAAATATTGGTTTGATTTATATTGTGATATACTGTATATTGATATTGAATTTAAAAAATAAAATAACCCTAACCCTTCTTGTTTGCAAATAATCTTTCCTCATAAAACCCTTAGCTGATGTGCTTTTTTGTTCTTTAGAGTTGTCCGGCGTGCTACACCAGTGTCACATCCTGGCCTCTGAGATGGTCCACTTCATCCACCAAATGCAGTACTACATCACCTTTGAGGTCAGACCATTAGCACTGCTGTTTTCCATCACAGGCCAGAAACATCAGTAAAATAAACTATTTACAGCAAGAAGCAAAGTGCTCTAAAGTCAGTGAGGTTCAGTTGTAGAGGGTTTTAAATTCAGACCTTTGGAGCTGAGTGCTTGGGCCTATATTTTTTACCTTATATATGCTTCCTTTCGGAAACAGTATTAGAAAGCACAACAAAAACACAACACTTTCATTGTTATGCTGATGAAACTCAGCTTTATTTATTCATGAGGCCAGAAGAAATAAATCAGGTTGTTTAACTTCAGGAATGTCTCAAAAACATTAAGTCCTGGATGAACTGTAGCTTTCTACTTTTAAACTAATAAACTGAGGTTATTAAACTCAGCCCTAAAAACCTTAGAGATAAACTTTCTGACCACATTGTCACTTTAAATGACATTACCATGGCGTCATGTTCCACTGTAAGGAACCTTGGAGTTATTTTTGACCAGGATATATCATTTGATTTACATATAAAACTAATTTTCAGAACAGCCTTCTTCCACCTGCGAAACACTTTGAAAAATAGATAAAAAAAATGTCCTTAAAGGATACTGAAAAACAAGTTCATGCTTTTGTTACATCTAGAATAGATCACTGCAACTCATGACTATATGGATTTAAAGTCTTTTAAAACCCTCCCATTGACTCAAAATACTCCACCACAAGTTTTGACAGGAACTAGAGAGAGACCACATGGCTGCAGTTTTGGCTTCTCTAAACTGGTTCTCTGTACAGTTTGGAATTCGATTTAAAATCCTCCTCCTCGCATACAAAGCACTTAATGATCATAACTTAAGGACCTCGTCTTATTATATCATCAGAACAGATCACTTTGGTCCGAAAACGCAGGCTTACTTGTGGTTCCCAGAGTCCATCAGTGCAGAATGAGAGGCAGAGACTTCAGTTTCCAGGCTCCTCACTGTATTTAAAGTTAGACTTAAATCCTTCCTTTTTGATAAAGCTTATAGTTAGGATAGTCATGGCTCAAGGTAGCCTGAACCATTTCTACGTTATGTTGTTATAGGCTATAAAAAACTCCCACACACTCAGGGAATGACTATGACTTTATTATGTTATTAACCTTGTTCCTTCTCTCCCAAGTTTGTGCCTTTTCTTTCTCTCTCCCCCACCCCACCTTGCGGGTTGCAGGATTCATTTCCAGTTTCAATGTTTTTATTATTATCGTTAACAGTAGTTAGTAACAGTAGTTATTATGGCATGATTAAAGTTGATGTCAGTATAATTCCTTGCTGCTTGTATAAATTACACCGTAGTTCTATAAGCATGACATAACTGATTTAGAACTGTCCTGTCCAAACTTATAACTTGATACAACTGTTATATACCTGCTCCTTGTCTCTCTCTTCTGTCTCTGCCTCCCCTCCCTTTTCCTTTCTCTCCCTCTTTGTGTCCCCCATCTCTCCTTTTTTCCTCTCATCCCACTTGGTCGAGGCAAATTGGTTCGTTCAGTGATTTCGTCCTGTTGAAAAGTTTGTTTCTCTCCACTGATGCCTAGTGCTTGTTAACTGTGTGACTTGTTGGGTTTCTTTTCTCTGTGTAATATTGTCAAGGTTTTTGCCTTAATCTGTACAGTGCCTGAATAATTTATCTTGTGATTTGGCACTGTGCAAATAAAATTGAATTGACTTTTAAATAAGAAAGAAAATAAAAATGATGAGAACAGTAGTAAATGCTTAAGGGTATACATTTGTGTCTGCATGCAGGTGCTGGAATGCTCCTGGGACGAGCTGTGGAACAAAGTGCAGCAGGCTCAGGACCTGGACCACATCATCGCCGCCCATGAAGTCTTCCTTGACACCATTATTTCGAGGTGCCTGCTGGACAACAACACCAGGGTAACGCTGATAATGCTATGGATTCGGTGACATTTTGAAACAACTGTCACACTTGTTTTACACGCATAAAATATTTCTCAGATCGTGTTACTGCCGCCTCTTTCAGTCTCTCTTGAACCAGCTGAGGGCCATATTTGACCAGATCATTGAGTTCCAGAGCGCCCAAGACTCCTTGTACCGCTCTGCACTGGAGGAGCTCACCTTGAGACTGCAGTATGACGAGAGGAAGCAGCAGAGGGAGGAGGAGGTCAGAAGCCGAGAAGAATTAAAGATGAAATAGAGTAGAGGGAGGAAAAAGTGTGGAATGATGAGATGATATCAGCTACTTTTGTCTCAAATGGGGTCCTCTCCTGCTGATTTAGGGTCAGTGGGGAGTGACAGCTGAACAGGAAGAAGAGGAGAAGAGGAGAATCCAGGAGTTCCAGAAATCTATACCAAATTTGCGCTCCCAGTTCCGCGTTCTTACACACTTCTACCAGGTACTAGCTTGAGCTGGCTCTGTGATCAGCTGTTACTCATTTACATTTTTTGTCAGTAGCCATTATAAAGAGTCGTCTACTTTTGAAACGTCATCCCTGTCTGTTTTTGTCCTTCCTCTGCTCTCGGCCCTTGTTTCAGAGCATTGTCCAGCAGTTCCTGGTGTTGCTGATGACGAGTTCAGATGAAAGTCTGCGTTTCCTCAGCTTCAGACTTGACTTCAACGAGCACTATAGGTCTGTCTCTCTAAAACAGGATAATGTGACATCAGCCACTTATTATTTTATTTATTGGCTGACCATTAATGAGTGATATACAGGTTTCCCATCATCATGAAATTCCTGAAAAAACAATTTTCATCCATCCATCTACATATGATCCAATTTAATATTTGCAGTATTTTGGTTGTATTGTAGCAGCTTCAGAGGAGGATTATCCTAATACTTGATTAACTTCTGCTGGTCCAAGACAAAGGTTCTGTAAATAAATGTTTCATTTAATTATAACATATATATATATATATATCAATTTAACTGCTTTTGGGTTGCACTGTTTTAGTTCTCCAAAATGTTCAGAATAAGAAATTAAAGAACAAATATTGATAATTTTTTTTTTTCCTAAAAAAGTAAGGAAAAAGTACAGTTCAAATACCAGATCGGGTTGGTTTATTGAAAACACACTCACTCATCTCCTACTGCTTTATCCTCCACATGAGGGTCGCGGGGGGCACTGGTGCCTAATCCCAGCTGACATAGGGCGAAAGGCGGGGTACACCTTGGACAGGTCATCAGTCCATCGCAGGGCCACACACATAGACAACGATCCATTCTCGCATTCATACCTATGGGCAATTTAGACTGTCCAATTGGCCTAATACCCAAGTTTGCATGTTTTTGGACTGTGGGAGGAAACCAGAGAACCCGGAGAAAACCTCCACACACGGAGAGAATATGCAAACTTCATATACGCCGTCCAACTTCAGCCCTCTTACCCATCATCATTTCCTTTCGTCCTGGTCTTCAAAATAACTTCCTGTATAAAACTCCTGCACTGAAAATTCCTCAATTCTTTTTTTTATCTAGTTTATTTTTGTCTGTTTTTTTTTTATTTATAATTCATCCTCCACTTATTGTTTACAGTATATTAACACATAACAAATCAAATGCACTTACTTTAATATCTCAATTTATCATCGTCACTGCAATATTCAGCAGCGCATATCGCATGATTTCCCAATATTGTGCATCTTTCAGAATCTCATGTTTTGATTCACTTCAGATTCCTGAACTGATTCAACATTTGATTCGCTACATAGCTGCTAATTTGAGGGCCTACTTTGCTGCTGTGTATGAAGGAAAGCTCCGTCTTCTGAAATAATAGTGAAGTGTTTGCAAGATTAGATTTTATGTTTAGAAAAATGCAATGTAAGCCCAAGCGAATTCAAGAAAAAAATGTGTTGAAGCCAAACTTGCTCAAGTTTCCTGGATGTAACCTGAATATCTTATGTGAGGGTGTGACATACCTTGGCTCAGTTGTAATCATAAAACTGAAGCCTTTGTTTTCTAATACGCTGTAAGGGGGCAGGGCTTTTGAAATGAAACAGACTGCCCACTGAAACTGAAGCAACAATTTAAAAACAAAATAGATTTTTGGAAGCTTTGAAGATCAGCATCATGATTTTTACATGAATCAATCCTCAGGGTCTTTGTTGATCCATTAAAATGTTCTCCATTTAGCCTCTTTCAGACTGTTTCATCAATCTACCATCTTCACTATTTATGTCATATACACACCCCAATTCCATTGAAGTTTGGATGTTGTGTAAAATGGTAATAAAAAAACACAATACAATCATTTGTAAATACTTTTAGACCTATATTTATTTGAATAGCAGGGATTGGCACCAGCACTCCCTGCGACTCTCATGTGGAAGATAAGTTGGTAGAAAAATGAGTGAGTAAGAGTGAGTACACTACAAAGTTAAGATGTTTAATATTCAAACTGATTAAACTTTAAAAACATATCACTTGGATGGCAGCATATGCTGCTTCAAAACCATTCAGCATCGTTATTGCCTTCACAGACGTACAAGTTACCCATGCGATGGGCACTAACTCGCCCCCATACCATCATAGATTCTGGCTTTTCAACTTTGAGCTGATAATGTGGATGGACTGTGGATTTCCTCTTAGCCCAGAGAATCCGACGTTCATGAGTCTGACCACAGCATACTTTTCCACTTTGTGTCACTCTATCTCAGACGGGCCACAGTCCAGAGAAGCCGGCTGCGTTTCTGGGTGTTGTTGATAAATGGCTTCATGTTCCTGGATATAACTTGAATATCTTATGTGAGGGTATGACATACCTTGGCTCAGTTGTAATATATTGATTTGAGCAAAAATATTTGCTTTAAAATAGCAGTGTTTCAATTCTCCTAAATGTTAATAATGAGAAATAAAAACTATTCATTCTTTACTTATTTTGTTTAACTCATTCACCTAAAAAGAACTAATAAGAGTTATGTTAATGCTTCGGGTTGATAAGCAGTCTCAGACAAGGTAAAATTTTAATGATATATTTATGTTAAATTCAACCAAACAATGAAAAAGAAACTTTAGCTCGTTTCCTTTAACTTACAGTAGTATAGAAATGATTTATGAATGATATTGTAGTGCCACCATTACATAGTTTTGCAAACTTGCACTAGTTCATTTGGTAAAGTTATTTTTTTTTTATTGTGTGTAACTATTGCTAAGGACTTATTATTGAATCTGTCCCTGAATTTATTATTAAATCAATTGTCTAACAACCAGCAAGAACACATCGACGACTCATCCGGGAGTTGCAGACCCAGAACATCATCTAAAAAAGTGCAGGTCTCACTCGCCTCAGCTTAGGTCAGTGGTCATGTCTCAACAATAAGAAAGATGCAGGGCAAAAATTACATCCATGCGAGGGTTCCAAGGCCAAAAAAATTGCTGACCAAAAAAGAACGCAAAGGCTCGTCTCACATTCGCCGAAAAACATCTTGATGATTCCCAAGACTTTGGGGATTTTTTTCTGTGGACTGACGAGACAAAAGAAAACGTTATATCACTCAGCCTTACAGAAATATCTATTTGATATCAAATTATACATTTATAAGAAAGATATATGGTGATTAAAAAACAAAATTCTGTATCAGCCAGCCCTATTATGAAATATCATTGTGAAACAGGTTTTTGAGTGTTCCTCTCACCTTGCCATCCTCTCCACAGGGCCAGAGAGCCACGTCTGCGAGCTTCTCTAGGTGCCACCCGAGGAAGGCGACTGTCAAACATCTAACACGAAGGACAAAAGTATCGACGGTATCGGCTGCCGTCAGCGGGCTGTGACGTCAGAATCAGCAGACTTAAAAGCGCCTCATGTCCACATGATGTCATGCCTTGGCGGGGCGATCCAGAGTTGGAACCAGCGCTCTGGGGTCACGGCGCCAGCAGTGGACAACAAGTAATGACATCATAACAGACAGCTCCATTGAAGTCAGCTGAATAATATCTGTTCAATCAAAACTGCAGCATAAACAGACTGCTTAGCATCTTGCTCAAATCCTGAAAAATGTAAGGAAACGGAAAGGGAAAATGTATGTGAATGCTAATTCATGTCACACACAGGGTGACTGACATAGTATGTCTCACTGAGGAGTGAGACACCAAAAGGTCAGCAGGATGGCAAATCTTTGGAAGTTCAGAGCTGCCACGAGGGAGAAAAAATATCGTTCGAATGAGTGCATTGACTCCTAGAACGTGAGCGTTTTTCCTTTGAACGAGTTTTTCTTTAGAACGTTATTTGGTCGAACAAGAGCGCTTCCTGTTGGAGCACGAGTGTTTCTCAGTAGAGCGAAATTGTTTCTTATTTGAACGAGATCGTTTCTCCTTGGAACGAGTTTTTACCCTAATGTTTGCTTGATTGGTTGGTTGTTTGAAGATGGAGAGGCTCTGTTTGCTCGGAGAGCGAAAGCTGCCATAGGAACTTTGTCGCTTCTCAGTTTATCAGTGAGTTGACAAATGACTTTTGATATGGATCACTGAACATGTTTACAGTTTAATTTCCTGCACTTGTAAACATCCCCCCGCAACAATTAATAAATAAAACAGATTTTAAGGTAAAAACTGATTTTATAACAGGTAACATTCTCGTTGTAGCAAGAAATGGATCCATTATTTTCCTCCCCTGTGGCAGTTCTGTGCTCACATACAAATCTAGTCCCAAAACTAAAAATAACCCATAATGTTTGTGCATAGTTTATGCAAAAATTTTCACCCTAATATCAGCTGGGATCAGGCACAGCCCCCCCACCCCAAGAGATCCTCATGTGGAGGATAAACTGGTGAGTGGTGAGATGAGTGAGTGATGAGAATGTATGTGTATATATATATATATATATATATATGTTCTCCATCATATACTACAACATATATTTAATATTTATTATCAGTACTGTATATCAGTCTAACCCTAGTTCACCATTCTCACCAGTCCAGGGTTTTTCATGATGTTCAGCCACAAAACTGACTCATAAAAACGCATAAAGCACCCGTTGGCTTAATTTATTCCCTGATGTTTGTGGTTTTAACCTTAGTTTTGTTTGTCAATAGATCTGTGATTAACAGAAAATAAAGTGTTTGGTGTCTGACCAGCAAAATGTTACCGATAAGAAGAATGTTAGTTCATAGTTTACACTATATGCTTTATGTCTGTATGACAGATGGATCATGTGACAGAACAAAAACCACAACAACCTCACTTGCTGTCATGACATAAACAAAAACTAGAAATATTTTCAGTGTAAATATGGCTAATGGTTTTGCGTTGTCACATGAACAGTTTATTTTCCCAAACAGGTTTAACCTCACATCTTAAAGAAGAAATCAAGAGTGTATTTTTTATTTTGATTTTTTGGGGGGGCCAACCTGAACTGAAACTTAACCTTTGATTTGGCCCTACAGAGATCAGTAGCAGTTTTCATCCAACATCAGTTCTGGAGTTTGTGCAAATATTCACAGTACAGAGAAGCTCCAGGTGTGATTCCCCACTTGTTTTTATTTAAAATGTTTGGTTCATCATGGGCAGAATAAATCGGTGCTGTGTATGTATGGTCACTAGATCAGTCTGCTGCTGTCTGACAATGAATTTCCTACTTAAACCAGACTTAAAATAAATAAAATAATCTAAACAAAGTGTCACCGCACTGTCAGTCACTCTTTTTAATACAAACCCCAGTTCCAATGAAGTTCAGACGGTGTATAAAACATGGATAAAAACAGAATGCAATGACTTGCAAGTCCTTTTCAACCTATATTTAATTGAATACTCTAATATTCAAACTTTATTTTTGTATTTTGGTGTACAAATATTAATTCATTTAAAATTTGATGCCTGCATCATGTTCCAAAACTGCTGGGGAAGAGACATGTTTACCACCGTGTTACATCACCTTTCCTGTTAACAACACTGAATAAGCATTTGGGAACTGAGGAAACTAGTTGTTGAAGCTTTGTAGATGGAATTCGTTCCCAGTCTTGCTTGATGTACGACCAGTTGCTCAACAGTTTGGGGTCCTCATTGTCATGTGTTGCGCTTCATAATGCGCTACACATTTTCAATGGGAGACAGGCCAGTCTAGGCCAGTCTAGTACCCACACTTTTTTTACAACAGAGCCGCACTGTTGTAACACATGCAGAATTGTCTTGACATTATCTTGCTGAAATAACCTGAAAAAGATGTTGCTTGGATGGCATCATATGTTGCCCCAAAACCTGTATGTACTTTTCAGCATCAACGGTGCCTTCACAGATGTGCAAGTTACGGCTACCATGGGCACTAACGCATCCCCATACCGTCACAGATGCTGGCTTTGAACTAATAACGATCTGAACGGTCCTTTTCCTCTTTAGCTTGGAGGGAACGACCTCCATGATTTCCAGAAACAACGTGAAATGTGGACTTGTCGGACCGCAGCACACCGTTCCACTTTGCGTTACTCCATCTCAGATGAGCCCGGACATTTCACAACAATTAACCTGCTCACCTGTGGAATGTTCCAATCATGTTCTTTGAGGATTCCTCAACTTTCCCAGTCTTTTGAAGGGTGCTCAATTTGCTATTACATGTCCTACATTGGAGAACCTGTGAGAGACCTTAGAGCAAAGGTCTTAAGGCATAACCAGCTTTGTCAAATTGTGTGATATTTGGCATTTGGATTGGAATAATGTGATTGAATGTTTGTCTTATATATTGGCAATATGTTTAACTCCATAACTGAGTTTACAGGTTCACACTTTAGTAATTTTACATGATCCTACAATTTATTTTCGTAATAAAATTGCAAGATTCCTTAGTTTGTAAAAGAGAGGTAGTTAATTTCCCGCAGGTTTCAGATATAATCCCACAGCAAAACATTACTTCCACTGGGAATGGATTCTCAATTTGTGTTGCAACATTATTATTATCAGTAAAAACAAAAATCCTGTCAGTCCATATTGTGGTGACAGTAGTTCCGTGGTACAGCGTGTCGTCGTTCAACTTGAAGGTTGGGGGTTCCAGTCCTGGCTTCGCTAGTCTATGTGACGATGTGTCCTTGGGCAAGACACAAGGCCATGTTGCTCCTGACTGAATGGGTGAACGGCAAAAACTAGTGTAAAGCAGCTTTGAGTGGTCGTCAAGACTAGAAAAACGCTATATAGTGGGTTACGGAAAGTATTCAGACCCCCTTAAACTTATCACTCTTTGTTACATTGCAGCCATTTGCTAAAATCATTTAAGTTCATTTTTCCTCATTAATGTAGACACAGCAGTCCACATTGGCAGAAAAACACAGAATTGTAGACATTTTGGCAAATTTATTTAAAAAGAAAGCCATCTATCCAAATATCACATAGCCATAAGTATTCAGACCCTTTGCCGTGACACTCGTCAGGTGCTGTCCATTTCTTCTGATCATCCTTGACGTGGTTCTACACCTTTGTGGGAGTCCAGCTGTGTTTAATTAAGCTGATTGGACTTGATTAGGAAAGGCGCACGCCTGTCTATATAAGACCTTACAGCGCATGTCAGAGCAAATGAGAATTACGAGGTTGAAGGAACTGCCCAAAGAGCTCAGAGACAGAATTGTGGCATGGCGCAGATCCGGCCAAGGTTACGAAATAATTTCTGCTGCACTTAAGGTTCCTAAGAGCAAAATGGCCTCCATCATCCTTAAATGGAATAAGTTTGGGATGAGCAGAACTCTAAACTGAGCAATCGGGTAGCGGTAAAGACGAAACCCAAAGTGGAGAGGATCTGAAATGTGGGATGGCAGAAGATCCCCAAATCCAGGCATGAAAAACATTTTCCATCGTTCCCAAGAAGACTCGTGGCTTTATTAGCTCAAAAGGGTGCTTCTACTTAGTACTGAGCAAAGGGTCCGAAAATTTGTCGTGTTTCAGTTTTTATTTTTTAATGCATTTGCAAAAATGTCTGCAATGTCTGTCAATATGGGCTGCTGTGTGAGGGAAAAAATTAAATGAGTTTAGCAAATGGATGCAATGTATCAAAGAGTGAAAAATTCAAGGGGGTCTGACTACTTCCCTTACCCACTGTAAGTAAAGACCATCTACCATTTGGTGCGTAAAAGAGTACCAGATACTAGAGGTCTTTCTACTCCAATGTCTCCAATAATTTGTGCTGCATATTATTACCACAAGGTGGCAGTGGCAGCGAGCATTTAGTTAGTGGACTTTATGTGTGTGTGCAGAAGTGATGGAATTTAACATGATACTTTCACGAGTGCTCATGCGCTGGGGTTAGAAACTGTGGGTTTCTTGACCAACATCACCTCCACCTCTAGGAAGAGGGAGTTTTACAACCTCCTACTGTATCCTACTATATAATTAAAGGAGGGTGTTCCTCCTCTGTACACCCATGTCTGCAGTTTGCTGCCATTTTCCAATGTGTGCCATGTGTTTTTTTTTTTATTCTTCTTTCTGATTTACCTGAACGCTGATGATAATGACTATAGTGAAAAATAATTGACCATTATTTCTTTCCTATAATGTGTTTTTCAATTAATCCTGATTTGAAACAGTGTTTCATGCTGAACCTCATTTAATACTGAACTTAGTTTGAACAATCTTATATTTTATTTTATTTTTATTTGATTTTGAGGAATATTGTCATTCAGCCTTAGCGTTTCCTGTGGGAATGTGGGTCCACTCAGAACTCTTAAAGCTATGCTATTGTTTAGAACATTCAAATATTCCATTGCATATTCCAATAGCAATTTTTCTAGAAATGTCCATCCCTACTATGTATGTAATGCTTGAGCATATCTTGAATTAATCTGTTATAATAGACCCAGTGAGCTCTTCTTGGCTGAAAAATAATAATAAAAAAAAAATATCAATTTTAGTCAGGAGAGAAAATTGTTCTTCACATTCAGAATTTTCACAAATTACTTTCTTTTGCCTTGTCTGTCATCGCCTCCTCTTCTTCATCAAACTATGAAGTCCGACTCAAAATTGACTTTAGTGACCTCTGATTGGCATAGCCGGGTGTCGTTACTGCCGACGTG
Source organism: Brachirus orientalis (assembly GCA_016785285.1). Classification (NCBI taxonomy): domain Eukaryota; kingdom Metazoa; phylum Chordata; class Actinopteri; order Pleuronectiformes; family Soleidae; genus Brachirus; species Brachirus orientalis. The sequence continues at coordinate 359,434 of JAFBJR010000099.1, read as the reverse complement.
AATTACAGTCTTACCATATCTACGTTAATCTGTACCCAGCAGTTTCAGATATGATTCTATATGATTCTAGATATGATTCTGCTGTGGCCCAGAAATACATTTTACTGTGGTCGCTGGTGTGGAAACGTTGACTTGGTGGTGAACCGGTGTCTTTAGTTTAGGACTAGGCTTCTTGCTGCAGCTGAGCAGCTGGGGAGTTAAGGGAGCTAAAGCAGAACTACAGCCGAACCCACTACAGGGGACTGACCAGAACCTACAGCTCCACTAAGCTTCTATGGTGTGGAGCCAAGCTTCTAAACTACACTTATTCTATGTATCACAAACGCTAAAGGAGGCAGAGCAATAACATTGTCCAGCCAGTTCAGTAATGGCTGGAAAAAACAAGACATTTAAGCACCTCATTTTGAGGTTTGAAAAATACTGGATAACATTTTGATTATTCTAGAAAATAATGGATGGATTATTCAATTATGAAAATAATTATTAGTTGCGGCATCAACAGCACCAGCGCATCCAACGGCACGTGGAAAGAACATTATGTCTTGGTTTATGGACCAATATGTAAGTCAGAATGTTCTAACAACTGTAGAGAAGAATGAAAATTTCCAGAAAATGATTGATTTTTGATTTTTTTTTATCATTTTCTTCAGTCAAATTGGAAAAAGGGGACACGAAAAGCAGGAATTACAAAAAAAGAGTGGAGGTTTTGATCTTTACCTTTCAGAGAGATGAACATCAGCGTGGTTGCCATGGAGATGTAATGAAACTGCAGACTACCTTATATAGAGCCACTGTACATTTTCAGCTTGAGTTAAAGCTTTGCATGAGCCCCTTCTGTATTGTGTCACAGTTTGTTGCCATTCTGGAGGAACCAGATTTTTTTCACATGACAACAATAATGAGGGACGTAAGATGACGCGCACTTTTGCATTTGTATAAGTTTGTGTTTGCGCATGCGCATGTGCGCGCATGCTTGTATTTGTTACGTCTTTGGGATCTTCTCTGGCTAGTAGTCCTAATGGAGACCAAAACCTGGTCCTAATGAGGCAGAACCTAATTAAACCTAAAGTGGTAAAGTTTAGGGCTAAGATTTGAATGTGGTTAGGTTAAATAAAGCAGGGCTATGTGCTGATGTGATGGTTAAATGTCTTGTTGTGGGGAGATTGTGGATTATCTCCCGTCCCCCCTACTGTCTGTCAGTGGAAAACCAGTCTTCCTGGTCTCTGAGGACTTGAAAAACACAGAAGCGTGCCAATATGTAAACCTTGCATTCTTGCTGTTGCACGTCTTAGTATCTTTGGGATAAACTCTCCGTTCTTTATACATTTATTTGTATTTGCACTTTCTGGATGTTTGCTATTTTTGTACAGGCATTTGCTCAGTCATTTTTATGAAGCTTACTGGTGGAGAAACTACTCGCTACCAAGCACATGTACGGTATTTTGGGCGATGGTTGGCTGCTATAATGGACGGATGTTTATGGTGGTGTCGTAAAAATATGCACTCACTTTAGGCCTTGGGCAGGCTGTCCAAATGAATGGAAGTCATTGTAAACATTACAATGGATAGAAACAGGAGAATGTGTGTTTGTGTGTGTGTGTGTATATATAATGGACAGCCTGTTGTCCTTGAGAATAATGGGAGACAGAAACAGGCTCTTAAGTAAGCTCTAAATGTTCCCCTTAAAAGAAGCTTCGGCTTTGATAAAAAATAATGAAAAAAGAGGATAAATTGAAACATTTTTTTTTTACAATGTGATAACAAAATGTATTTTTATTTTCCTTTGCTTCCATAATTGGCTGCTTTTAATAAGAGGTTATACTGTTCCGCCATTTTGTTTTGTGCCTAATCGAGTTTGCACATTTGGCGGAGCCCAACATGGATGATGTGATTATTGTATATAAATAAAAAAAAGACCTAAAATACATTAAAAAACTCAGAATTATTTAATAATTTAATTTAAACTTCAAATTAATTGGAATTAGAACCAACCAAGATAGTAGACAGTAGGCACTTATTTGCAGCCAGGGAGCAATTACAACAACATATTCTGTTCCTGTTTGAAATAAATAGTTACATTGGTTATACAGGGACTGTAACTTCTGCATCTCTTAATGTATAGATTAGTTTAGTTCAACATCATTACATAAATAACAGACATTTTAACACGTTTTTTGTACTTTATTAATCCCTGTTGGGAGATTCCTCTCTACTGTATATTTAACCTTCCAAGAATTCTGAGCAGTTTTCAAGCTTGAAACAAATATTGGAACAAATGGCCATACACAACCAGGACTGACATGAGAACAGGAAAAACAAATTTGTGAAGGACCTACCTTGACCGCGAGGTGAGAGATGCCGTATGTCAATGAATATAATTACAGTTGGATTCCTGTCTAAAACCCATCCTGGTAATTAAACACCACATTTCCCTTTAAAGTGCACCCCATTTACATAACATTTACATATGCAAATTTTAATTGCATTCACCACCTGCAGTATTTGCTGATTCATGTGTCACCTACAGGAGACCAGGCTATGCAGTGTGTGTGTGTGTGTGTGTGTGTGTGATGATTTCTTTCCCCTGCTTCTCACCCTTCTCTGCACATGTCAGCTCGTCTTGCCCTCCAACTATTTACATGCACATAAGCCCCACACTGGTGACTCTGGAGGCCATTACCTTTATGGCTATGTGATTCCTTTTTAAATTTGAAATAGTGGAGTGGAAAAAAGGCAGTTTATTGCGACATGTCACCCTCACATCCTAAAATCTTTCTTATTTTCACGTGCTTGTGCACAAGTAATCGCAATCATTGGATACGTTTTACTGTTTTCGACTCGGCTGTTTTGATGACACTGAGGAGAATTCAGCACTTGGACGGACGGTGCAGGGATCACCTTACCTCCAGCATTATCGTTTCCCATTAATACAGTATGTATATGCATACCTTTTATATGTGTAATGAAGGGCAGACTGCTAGAAGGGAGGAAACCCGGTGATTAATTTGGTTTTCACATGCAGAGTTATGTAAAGGCTGAAGAACATAACCCATCTCAGCACCACGTAAAGCCGTGCTATACCGGGCTAAGAACACGCAGTATTAGAATGCACACAGGCGTCACATCTGTAGGCTCACCTGTGAAAGACACTGAACCATCGAGGGCAAAATGTTTGAGAGGGTCATCAACTCTGTCATCATATGAAAAGGTGTGTGTAATTGTTGCATTTAATGAACCCGGAGGTTCAGTGGCCTCACCAATCGCCTAGCTGGTCCAGTGGCAGGCGGGGAACCACACAGACTGGTTTGCATATCACAAAGTCACTATATGGAGGACTCTGGTGCCAGTGGCCATAACATATATTGTGCACAAAATACCATTATTAACGTTTTTCTAACAATAGTGTCGTGCCCATGGTTTTTTTTTTTTTTTGGACTTTTCAGTCAACTCGGATGTAATAAGGCATCCTTTTGTGAGAGGAATAAAGTGAAACAAATATGATGGCGGAAAGGTTAACTGCTTTTACCGCGACATGTTCATGTGTCTCGCGTGTGCACCCGTACAACCGTGGTCAACTCACGGACGCCGTCCTTTTCTGTCCCTTTAAGCGCCACAGGCTAAGATGGCTACATGTGTGCCTGCCGTAGAAACATGAGTGGTACTGTGTACGTAGAATTAAAGAGACCCGTGTTGTCATGATAGATCACTTCTAATTAAATCAGCTTCTCTCTACTCATGTGGGCCCTGCTCTTAGACATCTCATAATTACATTGTTGACACCTGATGATCCAGCAGTGGAGAAAAATCCCTCTGGAGACACACTACAGTAATTGCACCTTTGTTGTTTGAATCAGGAAATGTGATTATGAGCCTGCAAACACTATTGTGGTGTGCGTCTTCGGTCGGTAGCCTGGAAACCGGCCATTTTTTTCCCCCACTACCCACAGCCATAATTAATGGTCAAGCATGTGCCGCAGATATTCAGTAGCAGCTTCCACATGATATGAACCCTTCTGCTATTGAGAATTGCTGAGAATTTGCTTCCTATTCCTCTGGACCAGTTAAGTTGTTTCATAATCATACAGTAGAAAGCAGTTGCCTCGTGTCCAGATGCCATGTTAGCAACTGTATCTCCATATGTTTGATTTAACAACATTGTCCTCCAGTGGAAAAGTGTTCAAACGGCAGAAGATGTTTGATTGTTTGGGTTTAGGGATGTGAACGTTCAGGTACCTCACAATTTGAGGTTTTATGCTTCTGAAGGCAACGATGATGATTCTTAAACCAGAGCCACAAATGGGTCATGGGAGATTTTCTTCTGGGGTCTCCGAACAAATATGCCAAAATTTCCCAACCTTTTAGTCCATAGTTATGTGTATATGTCTTAAAAATAATTGATTACCAATTCAAAATGAATACAGATATGTATGGAAGAAGATTACACAGGTGATTATTCATTTCACCAAAAAAAAGGACCCTCTGACAAGTTCTTTTTTCCGAATTGTGACTTTTTTGCCTAAGTTTTGTCCTAGTGTTTTCCTCAGAAAAGGGTCACAATTCAGATAATAAAGTCATAATTGTCACTTTAATTTCAGGATTCTGACTTTAAGGGGGGAAAAAACTGAAAACTGAATTCTGAGAGGTGCCGAGGACCCTATTGAAACTCAAGGAGTTATTTTTCTTCTTCTTTTTTCTCAAAATGAATCGCATTGTTGGGGTCCTAAACATGCCCTGAAACTCATGAAATGTCAGTTCTGGTGAAAAGGTGCGTCATTATTTCAGCATCAGATATGTTGTTTATGTTCTGTTGGGAATAAAATATGGGGTCATGAGATTTGCAAATCATTTCATTCTGTTTTTATTTACATTTTACACAGTGTCCCTTTTTTGGAATTATGGTTGTAATCTGTGAGTAGAACTTTAAGTTCCAAACCTTCCATTTTGAACATTTCCAGTTTCTTCTTGTTAATTCCGATGGCAAGTTTTTTTATTTTAAATTTTTTGCAACCCTTGTTGTGAAAAACAATTAGAAAACATTGTGAGCTGCGGAGACTGTCCACAGTCTCTTCAGTTACAGAGGGCATTTGCATCTTCAAAACACTAAACATGTTGCAACAACGACACACATAATACGATCCTTTTGCTGACGATGCTGCTGATTTGAACCTGTGATTGTTCCGTGTTTGAACGGTTGCGTGGCTGTTTTGTTGTCGTTTCTGCGTAAGGTCGCTGACAAAGCAACAGAGCCATGTTTCACAGAGAACATCCTCATCAGTATCCGTCTGCCTCATCATCACTGATACTAATATGAAGTGTGGGATCAGTGAGATTCAATGTCTAATCAGAGATTTAACCAAGAGTCAGCTGACGTCTGTCAACTGTCAAAGACATAAAACAAAGGGCCTTTCACATTCCACGCACAAATCCACATTTCAAAAGTCAGATTTAATGGCAGCTACTGCCTATATCCAAGTGAATTATGCTCCACAGTACGCCTGGGCACACACCTCTATGTTTTCTTTGTGGTGCAGCAATATTGAGAATTATTTTTATTAAAAAAAAAAAACAAAAACAAAAAAAACCACTTCCTTCGTTCAGGAAATTAATGGCAATTAGCCACTGTTATGTTCACAGTTGAAACTGTGCAGTCATTTAAACAAGTTAATAAATGTAAAACAATTTAATGTTTTTTCGCTTTTATTCTGTACAGAAAATGTACCGAATTATGACGTCAAAACAGAGGTATGTAATGAACTTTGACTTTTTCACCCCTAATATATACATACTGCATTTATAAGCCAGATTGCCCAGCCTTACAAAAACATTGATTTGATTCATAGCATGATGATATAAACCGATATTGAATGATTTCCCAATATCGCCCAGCCCTGCCCTGGAGAAAACCTATTTCTTATTCTTTACATGTGAAACAAACTATTGTGCAGACTAATTTAAAGGTACTATGTGGACTTTTTTATTTGATCACAGCATTATTCAAATCATTGTCCTGCAGAAGAACAATCCGAGCCCAACAAAAGAAACCAATGGAATACAATCATAGATCCGCGAGGGGCAGTTCAGATCCGGGCCATTTCGACCCACGTGATTATGCCCGAGCAGAGCAAGAGAGGGAACACAGCATGACGGCCCGAACGAGCTACCTTTGAAAACTACTTCACAATAGCAAAACACACAAATTTCACCTGCCATGATCACAGCTGAGGACACGTTCACTTGGATCCACGTGACTCTAAACACATGTTCTAACACAGTTGGTGGAGAGTAATTTACATTTCCATATAGACATTTTAAGGCACTTGTTCTCTAATTTTTTTTTTTTTAAATATATACTTTACACTGTCATTTTAGATGGATTTTTTTTTTTTTAATTTCATGTCACTATATCTTGACAGTTACGATTACTTGTTTCTCAGATTAAGACGAAAAAACACAACAGCTGCTTGTCTTTGCAACTTTATGACGATTAATGACAAACTTTTATAACTTGCACCAACGTGAGCAACATCCATAATAGGTCACATTTTCTTCTGTCACCTTGTCCTGGTGTCTTCATACTTACATAATTTAAGCAAATGATCTGAATACAACTAATATCAACCGTATATTTACTTATTTTTGAATGCGGCGGTATTAACTTGGGGTCTGAGTTTATGTTCAGCACTTCTAGCATTTGCTGCCTTCATGTATCTGGGGACAAGTTTTCTTTCTTCACAATATCGTGGTAACACTAGTAACTATCAAGCGTGGTCGGACAACACGAGGACGGAGCTATGAAAACATCAGCAAAACTTCTGACATACGAGGATATTTTTAATTATTTTGTATGGTCGCTAGGTGTTGATGTTGCATGAAAAAAATGAAATGAAATGCTGAAATGATAGAAGCCCAGAATATAACCCAGTTTTAATGACACAACTACATCAAATGTTACCTGGGACACCGACTCAGACACTAACAACATATAACCATAATTAGCTGCGGTTTTACGTGCGGCTGCTGAAGCCACATTGGAAATTTTACTGGCGTTGATCTTCTGTATAGGTTTATTTTCAACAAAGTCAAAAGAATAAAAAATAAAAAAACAGACGGAGGCACGCTTATGTGGCTTCTTTATTTTTAAGGCTTTCAGCCACAGCATGTTTCCTTGTTCATTGGATGAGGAAAATGACTTGCACAGTGCTTTGCATCCTCCTATTTGTGACTGACACCCAAAATAATATTACCGTTCCACTGAATCTTTTCGGTTCAGCCAAATACTATCATCCCCTGGCTACACATATGATAAAAAAAAATTTTTTCTCAAAGCAACAGTATCTGTCAAAGCAGCCCATTCTTGTCCCAAGATAAGCTGTTCTTAGCCCCTCTGTCACGTCCCACAGCATTGCCTGGCATACGCAAAAGATATCCGTCTATTTTATCAATATCATCAGCCTTTCCATGATCAAATATAAATCATCAATACTTATAAATAATAATAAATATATAGAGTATATATTTTCCTTGTCAGCGACTTCTTAGTTCCAGCTTAATGCCCACAGCAACCTTAAAGTTTAGACACTCGGGGCGGCTGCTGTGAGCGTCTAACTGCGCCACTTGGTACGTCTCTTTCAGACTCAGAAGGATACCCCGTGCGTCTGTAAGGCAATGCCGGGGAAGTGACAGAGCGACGGTATATGACGCTCTGTCAGTGGCTGGTCAAAGTCATTGTCTTACGGTACACAACTACTGACTGGAATTGCAAAAACACCTGTTGGTGTGGAAATAGTTGAAGTGGGCCATCGAAGACCTCCGTCACCAGATTTATGCTCCACAGTGCTTTTTCTGAATGTTCCACCATGTAAGGAATTCTACAAATAGTGGTTTTCACCATTGACCCTGTAAACTATTAATATAAATTTCAAGTACTTGGAAAGGGAACAAAAGGTACGAGAGCACTCTGACCCTCCATTGCTATAATACATTTTTGCCTACAATATCTGCTGCTCCATGTAAGTGGCTGACACCATGCTGCTCAGACACCAGCATGCCTCCTATGCATTTCCATGTTGCTACAGGGACTTTGGACACTAACAATGCTAAAACCCATCCGTTGGCAAATCAACTCAAACCCTTAGCTACACTTGGGTCTGGGATGTGGAAAAAAAAGAGAGATAGAAACTAAAATATCTTGTACTGTATGTGTTTGTACAGGTTGTAGCTCAATAGTCACTAGTGCTTTCTGTGAATTGTAATAAAGCGCCAAACAAAGAGGCAAAAGATAAACATACTTTAGGCTTTGTGTGTAAAAGAAGAACTCTAGTTCGAACAGACAGTTCAGGAAGTTTGTTTACCTTCTGTATAATGTGCAGGGCCACTTTTATGAGTATTTAAAAAAATCTTAATTGATGACTAAGCATCCTCCGAAACATTTATTTTGTGTATTCTCTCCTCCAGGGCTTTGCTGATGTTTCTAATCTGCTTTTTATTTACTCAGGGTGAATCCAGCGGTGCGTCATACCAAACCTGGAAACAGTGCCATCATTGAAGGGAAAAATTACATCATTCTTAGATTGTCACAGGAAAATACTGGAGAGGACACTTGCTTTAAAGTAGTAATTCGGTCTCATGAGGACATGCCACTTTTCCAGTCTAAAAATATCTGCTTGCCCTTCTGTCTTCTTCTTCTTCCTCCTCCTCCTCCTCTGTGCACCAGCTGCAGCAGTCTGGCCCTCTGGCCCTGCCCCATAAGGCCTGATCCAATAGGGACAGATGTGCGGTGGGAAGCCCCACCTGCAGACCAGTCAGAATGTGAGCTGCGTTTTTCTTTTTTTTTCTTTTTTATTTTTTACCTTTTCATTGTGGATTAGGTTTTTTTTTTTTTTTTTTTTTTGGATTATTTTTTTTTTTTTTTTTTTTGAGAATGCAGCAGTGGGGCAAGTCTCTGGCAGTGTCTTGGCGTCTGATTGGCCAGAGGAGGGTGAAAAGAAGGAGGGGGGAGGCGGGGTTATGTTTCCTCCTTTTCAGGCTTGTTGACTGGTTTGCTGCCATTCACGATCACTGGGTCGCTGGTTGTGCTTTTGGAAGGCGGGCCCCTGGCGAGTTTAGGCACCGTCTCCCCTATGTCATGCAACGAAGGCTCTCGGTACATTGCAACTGGGGGGAGAAAATAGTAAAAATGAAAAACATGAACATGAATAAATAAGTCAAACGTTTGTGCACGCTTCAGTGGTGCAGATTGTTACCCTCTATAGGTTTAGGCAGGAAGTGTGCAGCAGGTTTGGTCTTTTTGACCCTGTTGCCCTTCATGGCCTGTCCCTCTTTATTGAGGCCTAGAAACCAAGCTCGGCCCGACTCCTTCTGCCTGTAGAGCATAGAGCTGTAGATCACGTAGTAGTTCTCGAACACTGACTCCTTAAACTTACACTCTGCTGTGAACAGTTCCTGTGGAGACAGACAGATGGACACACACACACAAAAAAAGAAATTGAATGTGTTCATTTGGGTTTTCACAACCACCAGCTAAACATTTATTTGTTGTGGTGTTACAATAAAGTAGGAAAACTGTGAGATACATTCATTTCTTTCCTTCCACTGGCAAACTCAAACTGTATTTATACTATTATACAAAGATGGGGCTGCAACGACTGAAGACTAGTAAATTAATCTGCAATCATTTGAGTGTTTTTAGTGTTCTCCGATTATTTTCAGCTTCTTGAATGTGTAGTTTCTTTGCTACAAATATCAAAGAAAAATTGCAACGATTCAACTAGTGATGATAATTAAACTAAAAGGATCCCAAAAAGCAGAGACTAAGAGAAAGTTCAATGATAATTTATTTACAAAAAAGGCAAACTAAAAATAACCAGTCCATGAAACTATAACTAAAAACGCTAAGGCTGGCAAAGGGATCTTTTCTTGGTTTGGAAGCCACCAGGTATATATTTAATACTTACTGAAGGCTGAAAATACATCATTTTTATTTTGGCAGCAATTTTAATTTTTTTTATTTTAACAGTTTTTTCCTAATTTATAATGACTTGATTAATTAATTCAATATACACACCTTTTACAGAAATTGTTTAAACTGGGACTGGTCATTGTGGCCAAAAAGGTTACCACAATAAACATTTTCAAATCAGTTGATATTAATAAATGCCATGATGAATGCTCTTTAGAGAAAGTTTAAAAAAAGTGAATTGTGGTCGCAGACTTTTTTTATGCAGAGACAAAAAACACATGTTAAACAGAAAGATATTTACACATCTGAGGAAAAACATTCCAAGCGGTTAGTGTGGAAGAGGATTAGGGCCACATGTGGATATTTTTGGAATTGACCCTACATAAAAAATGTAAATGAAATCTGTAGAATTATAAGAACTTCAGAATTACGACCTTAAATTTCAGAATTCTAAGAAACAAACTCAGAAATCTGACTAGTCTCAGGATTATGAAAGACAAAGTCTGACGTATGTCACACCCTAGACGAGATGATAAAGATGATAGTGATGATGATAATTGTTATTAATGTTATTGATTTTTGAAATGCTCCTGGTCTCTATTGCTCCTCTATCTTATTTCCTTTCACTCTTCTTTTCACCCTCCTCTCCTTCATTAACCTCCCTTCCCTTCCCTGTCCTTTCCTCTATAATATCCCAACCAGTCAAGTTGGTTGGTTGGCCATACACTCTGAGTTTGGTTCTGTCAAGGATTTCTACCTGTCGTTCCTTTTGTCAATTGTCCTTTTGCTCATTATTTGCGTCGGCACTGTTTTTTTTTTTACTGCGCTGGAAAGAAAAGAGCCAAAAAGCTGCTGTTTGAGATTAAATTGTAATCTGAAGCAAGGACTCGTTTGAAATTTGTGCCCACAGTGACTTGTTTGGAAGCCGAAACATTTATCATTGTGTGTTTTGTGTCTGACATGTTTATTTAGCCTAAATCTTGAGATTATTTACAAAGAGTAACCGGTGGGGACAGTGCTGTAAATCTGGTGAGGAGCCAGTGTTGCTTGGTAATTATTGTTGTTTGTGCAATAATCCCTCAGGCAAGTTTTATTTCACTATTTCTTTATTACATTGTGGACAAAGGCTGTAGTGACTGAATAACTTGGCTGTAGCTGAAGCGTCTCAGACAACTGAGGCTTGCTGAAAACAATTATTGGCATTTTAGAGTTCCTTAGTGAATTTTAAAATACCAGTTACCAGATATACCAGAGAAGTGTTAGGCTTCACTGAGTTACGCTTTTGAGAGTTATTGTTAAGATAAGCCTTGCATCAGTATCTGAATCTCATAAGAGTATCCAGGATAGTACAATACAAATAGCATCTATTTTAGAAAATCTAGGATTGTAAGCTTTAGTCTTTTTGATTCTAAGAAAGGGTGCAAAATGGTCTGAAAGATGATGGAGTTTTCACAGATTCCTACCACAGAGAAAGGTGGCTGACACTATTGAAAAACTAATTGAAGCTAAATATCACATTGTACCCAACAGCGACATGGAGGAAGATGCAGCATTTGTTTGGAAATGACAAGGTGTCATTATCTGTGGTAATTTTAAGCCAAGCTGCGCATAAACGTAGGTTGGATGCTGGGCTTTGACAACAGAGTTAGCAAAGCTGAAAGCGGAGAAGGCTGAGACAGTTAGGCATCTAATGGTTAAAAAAAACACAAAGATTAAATTAAGAAAGCTGAACATGAACCAAAGCCTGTCAAATTTAAGGACAAATGCCTGACCAAACCTGTGCAATCTGGTAGCACTTTTTATGTATGGGTTAACCAGTTGTTGCCTGAAAGAAATCTGTATTTATGCAAGAAGCAACACAGACACACAAGTTAATGCAGGCATTAACAGAGTGTTGCTAACAAGATAGATGTGGACAGACATGTGAAGCTGAAACTTGTTCCTGCATTCCTATAGGTCAGCAAATTCACATGAGATAGATCAATGGTCTAAGGATCTGCAGCATCCTAGGAAATCAGGAATAGAAGCTTGGTCCGAGATAAACCGTTTGCATAATATCTAGCAGCTGCATCCATCTGATGGGGTGGCTATGTTGTGTACTTCTGAAGCAAACGTGGTGAGACATGCGGTTGAGACCGGTCTAGGGTAAAACCCGCAAGACCTAGACAGTGGCTGGAATATGCTCCAGGATTAGATCCAGGGTTGCGACTAACACCACCATGGATTGGGCAGAAATATGCACTTGTACTCAGAAGGCTAATGAATGGGTTGATGATTTCACACATAGATTCACTGAGATATTTTTAAGACATTCAGAAATACCAGGCTTAACTGAGGACAATGTGGGAAATAGTGGCAATGGTGCATTGAAAGCTAATATGCTGCAAAACCTGCTTCTGAGATAAGACAAGCTGTTAAGTTAACATCACCAGCATGGGATGACACTACATTTACATTTGAAATGCCAGTTAATGCAGCTAGGAGAGTTGAGTGCAGCATTGAGCAGAAGATTAGGTCTGTTAGCACCTCTGACCAGCATGAGGAGGAAAACATGGTGAAGGACTTAAATATAAGTGAAAATAAGCACAGATCAAAATACCAGTGGCAAATGTGGCAAATGTGGCAAAAGAGGCCATTGGGCCAAGGAGTGTAGATCTGGCAGCCAGAGGAGAAATGGCCCCCGCTATAGCAATCACTATGACAGTGAATGTGAACAATTTAGAAAGCTAAGTGACAATCAGAGATCAGCTCTTCTCTCTGCGGTTCAGGGAAACAGAGTGAGCAGGACAAGGAGACAACCACTGAAAAGACACAGGAAATTGCTGCAGAAGTGGAGGAAAAAGAGAAGACAGTTAAGGCAGACCAAAAAAAATCAAGAGAAGCAGTTGTCACTGATGACAGCAAACAAGAGGAGGAAAAAGCAGAATGTAGCACCAAGGAGGAAACCTGAGTAAACCTCAGGATGAGCTGAACAATTCCAGAGAGGAGCTGAATACATGGAGAGAAGTAAAAAAAACAGGAAGAGCTACACAGAAGGCCCAGCATGAGTTGAAGGCCCAGAAAGAGACTCAGAAGACCAATGAAAAATTGCACAAGGTCAATAACCAAATGACACAAGACCAGAGCCAAATGAAACAGACCCAGTTGTCTCAGAACCAACCTCAGCTACAGCAGAACCAGAATCAGCTGACCCGGAGTCAGAAAGAAGATCAACAAGCCAACACAGTTACAACCAGTGAGTCAGCAAACTTAAAGAGGACATTCAGTGGAAAATGTAATTTCTGATGTTGTTTGGTGTGTCCCCGTGTCCCCCCCGTATCTAAACATCACTAGTGTCACAATAAACATTTCAGCCACTTTTGAGAAAAAAGGGCTTCTCTGTTTATCTGCGCTCGCGCAAGCAGTTTTGAAAAGTCGGGTTTAGTTACGCATCTAGCACATTTGACGTGCATTGAACCCTCCCCGGACAGCTACTCCCGGTCATGGGCGTGAACATTCAACCTGAAGAAGAAGAAGCTGAATCGCTTCCGCCATTAGAACTATTGTGTCTGTTGAGAGCAACATGTCTCAGAAGAAAGGTTCAGTTTATTGTTGCTGGTTGTCAAAAACAACACCAGACGCTTCATAAACTCCTTTCTAATGAGGAAAAAAGAGTAGAGTGGATATTTGTCATTTTTTTGATAGTAATATCCCTGCTAAACTTCCTAAAATGCTGTTTGTCTTTGAAGTGAATAGTTATACAAACTTTGGGCAATACAATGCGGGACTCATCAGCAGGAAGCAGCTCCAACAATCCGTAATGGATTTCCTGAAGGCAATGTAAGCACTGCGCAGCAGTTAGTCCTCTGGTAGCTGGCCAATCACAAGCGAGTGGGAATGCGCTTGGTAGCTGGCCAATCGCAAGAGACTCAGTGTTCCGGGGGGCGGGCATTAGCTCAGAAACAGAGCGCCTGTTCAAATGCTGTCAGAGATGAGCAATAAACTGGCTTAATCTGAAGAGACTATGAGGTTTTTGATATTATTTAGTTTATCTAAGTAGACATCAGTAATCTTGATTTTTGGTTAAAAAAGACCATTCTATGTCTCCTTTAAGACTGCTCGGAGAAACCTAGTTGTTAGAAATGTTTGATATCTGTTCTGTAAGTATATAAAGTGTTGTGTGAACATAAGTATACTGCCACATTCTCTCTTTGTGTGTTACAGACGTGGTCGTGGATTCCAGCTGCAACTGACACAACATGGGAATGACACCAGTAGTGTATACCAGGCAGATGGCTACGGTAGTCCTGACAACGATGATCTCCACACCACACGTTCTCTCCATCCATGACAGTCAACGTGTCACACACAAGGACAACACCTTCATCGCTGCTGCACACGCATATGCCCACAACCAAGGAGAACATTTGTGACTTTGTCACTTTGCTTCCTGTCCACAGCTTATAAGGCAGGTGTCGCTGTTAGATCCCAGGGCAGTAGGAGAATTTTCGCTCCTACCTGTGAGATCAGGAGCATGATTTAAAACCACCGCACTACGAGAACAAGTATTATTGTGATCATTTTATAGGATGATCAGTGATCAGATGGGGGGGGGGGGGGGGGGGGGGGGGGGGGATGTTAGATTTTAGTGGTTCTCAAAACTTTTGGTGCCCAGATGTCTGCCAGGATATGAACCATGACCCATCGGCATTGAGTGTTAACAAAAATACATTTTAAAAGCCTTTCTGCTCTTTTCAGTGAGAAACACACACTCTGACTTCCATTTACCTAAACAGCCTTTCCTAACCAGCATTTCCCAAACCATAACCAATCAATGTCTAACCCTAACTTTAAACTGTCCATAATTAAAATATTAGCCCTAAATTTAAGTTCCAAAGAAATTGGGTCCTGAGTCATTAGGACCAGGTTTTGGTCGGCAAAAGGGAACCTCAAAAGGAGAAGGTCTTAAAGAGGTAACTAATATAAGCACACACTTGTGGCTTTGAGGGCATGAATGGAGGGAGTTGCAGGAGGGCTTGCTGGGATATTAAATATGATTGGCTGGCAACAAACCAGCACAGATGATAACAAATGCATGTAACATTTATTGGCACACACAGAGTCCCCCATATCAGATTTTCCCCAGTGGTAAACAGGGCTTTGATTCATATGAAAAACATTCCCATTCCACATAGAGCTTTATATATTTGTCACTTGCATTAAATGACATAATAATATATATACTTCATAATCTGCAAAGGAGGATGATCTTTGTCAGTGCTAGACACTTACAGAAATTTATTCCAGCTTTTAAAACTAGACAAAAAACGAGTTGTTTTTGATGCTTTGTATGAAGCAGCTTTTTTTCCTGACTTATATCAAGAAGAATAAAAGAACAGAGAGAATTACTTCAGATATAATTAAAAAAAAACACCTCTCACAGGTGAGTCTTTTTAACAACAGTGGCTGCCTGAATGTGTTTCTGTTGTTATTTCTAAATTGCCATGTTCACAAGCTACCCACAGGATATGACAAGTGAATGAATGAAAGACAGGTGGGGAGGGGGGTGGGCTTGGAACTGGGACATGATAGTGAAAGGAGAGAATAAATCAACTGGCGAGGAGGATGACGCCTTCTGATTGGAAAAACAGCAGGAGATACTCTCTCTCTGCCATCCTTTATCTTTTGCTTTCTCATCAATCTTCTTTTTTCCCCTTGTTCTGTTATTTCTGGTGAGTTCTGGTGAGTTATAGTAAAGGTGAACACACTCACATGTACATATTCATGCAAGAGTGTAGACTATAGATTCTTTTCTTCATATAATATCCCATTAACATGTTAAATATCTTGCCCCAACCCAGGCAGGCACATCCTTCACATGTGGGCCACACTGAAGGAAAAAAATAATTTAAGCTTTTGAGAAAAAAAGTCATAATATAATGAGAAAAAGATTGTAATATTATTTTTTCCTCACTTTTTAAGCAGTATATGACTCCATCCACATAATGTCAGGGCTAATTCCATCTATGCTGCAATAACCTGCAATGCCATACGGCTTGAGTTTAATGTAAGAATAAATATGCCATGAAGTGTTAGTTTTTGACATCGGAGATGCCGTGCTCGCCGGAGGTGCACTGCTTCTGCTTCCAAAATCATAATTATTAATCTGTCTGGTTTGACAGACTACACTGCCTGGCCAAAAAAAAGTCGCCACCTCTAATATTTCATTGGACAGCCTTTAGCTTTGATAATGGCATCCATTTGCTGTGGCTTCCCAAGATTTATTTCCATCCAGTGTTGCATTAATTTTTCACCAAGATCTTGTACTGATGATGGGAGAGTCGGACCACTGCACAAAGCCTTCTCCAGCACATCCCACAGATTCTCAATGGGGTTAAGGTCTGGACACTGTGGGGGCCAATCCATGTGTGAAAATGATTTCTCATGTTTCCTGAACCACTCGTTCACAATTTGAGCCGATGAATCCTGGCATTGTCATCTTGGAATATGCCCGTGCCATCAGGGAAGAAAAATCCATTGATGGGATTACCTGGTCACTCAGTATATTCAGGTAGTCAGCTGACCTCATTCTTTTGGCACATAATGTTGCTGTCCTTAGACCTGACCAACTGCAACAGCCCTAGATCATTACATGGCCCCCACAGGCTTGTACAGTAGACACAAGGCATGATGGGTGCATCACTTCATCTTATTTTCTTACCCTGATGTGCCCATCACTCTGAAACAGGGTAAATCTAGACTATTTGCTGCCTATTCAGTCCAAGCTGGATGACGTTGTGGGACTGACTTCAATGCCTCACAAAGAATTTCATGACCGTGTGGAACATGCCATAGAATAATACAGAAAAATGAGAAAAAACAAAGTGATGGACAACATTTCTGACTATGCCAATAAACCAGCTGGACCAGGCTTTAATGCATCACCTTCTTTGTCAATGTGTTCTTGCAGCAGCCTATACCATGGCAAGGTTTACCACCACTGAGTAAACAACGCTGGGGTGGCCAACAAAGGGTACTCACCAGGTATGGTAAGACTGGACATGTGGTGGAAAAAATGTCCAATGTCACAAGCTGGTCCTATTTGGGTGGAACGCAGTCATGGAAATTGTTGTGGTCAACGTGGAAGTGGTCCGGTGAATGATTGACACTGCTTGTACTTGTACAGTATGTGGAGGGAAATGGCTAGTCTTGATGAAATTAGCCAAATCTAGGAGAGTAATGAATAAACAGCCATGGGGAATGAAGCACATGCAAAATGTTGGTGGCCCAACCAGAAAATAGATTTCTTTTAGAGGGGGAGATTGCAGTGCACATTGATTTAATAGTTGAACTTATATAATGGTAAGTGATTTGGGGTAAAACATGTATGACTATATAATGGAGCAATTCGATGTGCCAGCAGTCATTGTCCATCATCTGTACGACAACATAATACTTCCATGTGTGGAAGTAATCCATGTGTGACTATTATGAATGGCCTATTTTCATTTCGAGTTCAGCAGTCTGAGGGCCAGAGAGAAAAAGCTATTGCAGCATAAGATGCTTGTGGTCCTGCATCTTATGCTGCAGAACCTCGTCCCATAGGCCAGCAGGGGGAACATGGTGGGGGGTGTAAGAAGTCCCTGTTGATGTTTCTGGACCAGGATGTGCAGCACTTTGGTGCAATGTCCCGAATGAGAGAGGTCCCAATGATTTTCTCAGGTGTCAGGTGTGCACTGCTCTCCTCGCATCCATCCAGTCGCTGCTGATGAAGATGCTCTCAATGGTACTTCCGTAAAATGTAGCAACAAATAACCACCTCCACAGCTGTGTTGGTGATGAGGAGTGGAATGTGGTTTGGCTGGTTCTTCCTTAAGTCAACAATGATCTCTTTGATTTAGTCCACGTTCAGGTTGTTGTCCCTGCACCAGTCCGCCAGCTGCTCCACCTCTTCTCTTTAGGCCAGATCGTTGTCATCGCTGATGAGGCCCACCAACGTTGTATCATCCGTGAACTTCACAATGTGGCTGGTTGTCCTGGGGATGCAGTCATTCATCATCAGGGTGAACAGCAGGCGGCTCAGGGCACAGCCCTGAAGGGATCCTGTGCTGAGGGTGATGACACCAGAGGTGTTCTGTCCAACCCACTGTGGTCTTTCGGAGAGGACGTCCAGCAACCAGTTTAACCAGTGAAGTTGTTCCTCTCCTCCGGGTGTGCAGAATGATTGTGCAGCAGTTCCTTATCTCTTGATGTTTTTGCTAATTCCAACTATTTATTTTTCCTCCAGGGAGCAAACATTGGAGAGGAAGATGGATGGAAGTGGCAAAGCGTTCGCTGTGCTTCCAACTTCAGTGACACTGCTTCTGCTTGCTTCTCTCTTGCATACTCACATTTAAGATATAACCATTAGACAAAAGCTCATCAACCTCTCCAGGTTTTTATTTTTTTATATTTTAAACAGACGTAAGTCACTTTTGCGAGCAATGAAACCTTTAAGGAAGCCAATGTTAAGGACCAGGATCACTGATTTTTTTTCTGCTGCAGAGATGTCCCTGCGAACAGGAAACCTTTGTTAGCAGTCTCATACTGAATAGTGAACATGAGAACAATGTTAAAGGGGAATTACGGTACTTTTTGACCTGAGCCCTTTGTTTCTAAATGCACTTAATTAAATTGAATAGCACTTACAAAAGGTTTCATAATTGGTCCAGTAGGTTGCCTAGGGAGGCAGCCACAACAGGTGGCAATGGCGCAGTGTAAACTACCCTAACCCTTTAAGGCCACTTTTGTAGGCTGAGGTGCCAGGTTAGATAAAAGATTAGTAGCATGCACATCTAGAAATGAAAGCTGAGAATGGATATCATTAACATCATAGTAATCATATTAACATATATGCACAATACAATATTTCTGTCTACTCACACGCACTAATTTTCTACCCCTTTATCTTAAACTTAGGACGAGAGGCGGGGTGCACCCTGGACAGGTCGCCAGTCCATCACAGGGCCACATAGAGACAGACAACCATTCATTCTTACATTCACACCTTCATTCAATTTAGAGTGACCAATTGGGCCTAATCCCCAAATCTGCATGTTTTTGGACTGTGGGAGGAAGCCAGAGAACCCGGTGAAAACCCACGCACACACAGGGAGAACATGCAAACTCCATGCAGAAAGGCCCTTGTTACTTCTGTCTGTGCTTAGCCAATTTGCGTTAACTGTGCTAGGCCCAGTTACGTTACCAAGTCCTTGAAAGATGCAACAAGTGTCCTTTTTAGGTGCTGTCTGTTGGTCCAGAAACTGTGGCTGGCTTACTGTGTTACTGGTGTCTGTTGCTCAGGTTCCTCCTCACAAAGTTAGCAGTTGGAATTAACTTGGCTCGGGATTCTTGGTTGATTCTTAGGCAGGCTCTTGTGTCACTGCCTCTGACAGGAGGATAACAGGCTGCTTCGAGCAGGCCTGCTTGGCGATCAGCAGAGAGGGTTCCTTTGCTGCTAAGAGCTTGTTTAGCTCTGTACTGAATGACGGATGTATATGTCCTTCCTCCACACAGGAGGACTTGGGAGAGAAGATGTCCCCCATCATAGGAGGACCAGAGGGACAAGAGAAAGAAGAGGGGGGTAACCTGGCTTTTGTAATGTTAGTGACACACATGTCACAAACTGACCACCGAAGTGTGAGGGACAATGGATCTTGAGAGACTGAGTTTTATGGCCCTTTGTGGCCCAAAACATGGCCCTTTTATGGTCTTTGAGCAAAGGCCATGTGCTCTCCATTTATTGCCAGAAACAAGCACTTTCTGTGGATATAAGAATGGCGCAATTGCCCTGTAAGATTACACTGCAGTCATTAAGATTGCAATGTATGCCTGAGCCATAAGTTGATCTTATGGTATATTTCTCTAGTAGCTATAAACTTATTTATTCCAATTCTCAGCAGAGAACATACAATAAAATACCAATGGAAATGCGGCTATAATGAATGTACCTGTGAGAACATGGTTCCTGAGAGAATCAGGAATTGCAGTTTCAGAAATGGTCCTGGGACTACAGTTCCTAGAGTTTAATGGGGCATGACATCAACAGGAAGTGGAGTGGCTGGTTGAATGTAAACACGGACAGTACCAGCTTGTGTGTGGTAGCTATGCTGTTTCTGATTAGGCATTTATGTTGTTCAGAGTTCAGATTCCACTTTCAGGAGGTGGACATGACTGCAGCTTCAGCAGGACACCTCAGTCTCACTGCTTTTAATGTTTAGAGGGGAAGTTGATCGTGGGAGAGGCTGCTGGGGAAGCTGTGCATCTTTTGCCGGAGCTTCCCATGCCTTGTAAGGAGTTACAAGGCTGTTGATGAAGGCAGATCTTGAGCATTGCAGTTATTCCTTGATGTTAGAGAGGTTATAGTCTCACGTCGTCTTGCAAATAATTTGATCGTAGACATTGGCCGGCCTAGCGTTATGTCGGGAATTAATGAGATTTTTTTCCCTTGGGCCGGGTCTTGCTGGCCGGATCAGAGATGGCAAACGACTTACCCTGGGATTCCACTGCTTGCATGTTGCGTCGCATGATGGCTCCATTCTGCTGTTGCTGTGTGTGCTTGATCCATCAACACCCACTGGCTCCATTTACAGCTCCATCAGCATGCACGGCTGGATAGCTGTAGCTGTGAGATAAGGATTTCTTGTGATAATGTGTGCTGTATACACAAGAAACAGATGTTTCTATGACTGACCGGAGAACGAGAGGAGAACGCTGGATTTACAAGTGTCATTGATGCAGTTAAGTGAAATACGGTATGGTGTCAACGCGGGCTTTTATTCTGAAAAAAAAGGATCCTTAATGTTTTATCGGTATTTAAATTCATGTCCCCGCTGAATTGAAGCTTTATGTTCATCAGTCGGCAAAAATAGAACATTCTGTGGGAGCAAAAAACTGAAGGAACAGCGACGGAGCCAGTACGCAATGCAAATGGAGTGGATTGGATCTGCAGTTTCTTGTTAGGGTTGGTAATATGGTTTAAATCAATACAGCCGTATGAATATAGAAAACATTTTCTACCACACAAATTCCTTGGAAATGTTACGTTTTGTGTATATTAGTTTGTTACTTTCTGTTTAAACTACATAAAACATGTTTAATTATTAAAATTAACCCTGGTGTTTTCCTTCTAAGTTGTTCCCCCTTATTTAAAAGTGGGTGCAGTTGCGTTTAACAAACATTACTTAATGCAATGCACAAGGATGTTTTTTTTAGTGCCACTGTGCATGTACATATGCATGTGTGTGTGTGTGCATTCACCAGCATGTCTGTTTATGTGCACTTCTTAGTGAGTGGGTGTGTTTATTTCCAACACTAGTTATTATCACAACACTAATTACCCATGGGAATTGTGGGTAAACAAATCATTCTAAAGGAAAAGAATCCACAGAGAATGGGAAAGAGGAGTGGAAGGGGGAAAAGTCCTGAAGCTCAACAACAAAAGAGTAGAGAGTGTAGTGAGAGACAAGAGGAGGAAATATGTCGTCCTGCTCAGACAGACAATTTGACTGCAATCACACAGCTGCTCTCACCATGTCACCAACTCAAACACTTCAGACCAACGCTCTTTATTCAATTACACTGGCATCACATTCCGTGGCTCTCTATTGAATCAGAGGCATATAGGAGGAAGAACAAACACTTCAATGACTGGATAAGAAACAGAAATGCAGCCCTAAAACAGGGTCATTCGGGAAGATACTTTATAGCCCCTTTTCCACCAAAATTACCAGGAATTTTATTACCAAGAAGTTATTCACCCGGGTAAATGAGAAAAGTTCCTATGGTGGAAAAGGACCGTATTTCATAGCTACAATCATGGTCTCAATCTCGTACTTTCTATTTTTATCTCCTCTCAAACATGCACACTCAGTCAGTTATTTGACTTGACCCTGACAATTAGCTTGCCAGAGCTGATACATATTATTATATTATTGATTAATTTGAATTTGTTGTTTAGTTTTACTGCTGAGCTGTTATGATCTATTATGTATGTTTAGTATTCCGGTTGTGTTTTCCAATCTGAACAGGAATGAGTACTACTGAAGTAATGATTACCAGCCAGGGATTGGCTGGTGACTGATGATAGGAAGAATAAGGTTTCCTCCCAGAAGAAGAATGGGGGGATGGAAATTGTGGCAAGAGTGTTGTGTGAGACTGTGAAAAAACCTTAGTGAAACCTGGCATCTGTGTGATCTATGTAGATAGTTTAAGTTGTTTTGTGTGTTTAGTGACGCATTGTTTTTTGTCCTGTTTACTAGGGAGGTAGGGATATAGTGCGTGTCTTTGCTTTCCGATTTGTTTGATAGGGTTTAGTCAATTCCTGGTTAGTGGGAAGTTAATTTGGCCTCGATTCACCCTGAAGTTTTTTTTTTTTTTTTTTTTTTTTTTTTGGGAACATATTCTCCCAAGCGGTTTCATGTCAACTGTTCACTGTTGTCACACGGGGCCACGTTGGCGTAGTGGTTAGCACTCTTGCCTTTGCAGCAAGAGGTCCCGGGTTCGTAGCCCAGCAAGTACAAGGGCCCTTCTGCATATAGTTTGCATGTTCTCCCCGTGTGTGTGTGTGTGTGTGTAGATTTTCACTGGTTAAGAACTAATTGGACACTCTAAATTGAAGGTGTGAATGATTGTCTGTCTCTATGTGGCCCTCTCACCCTATGTCAGCTAGAAGGATAAAGTGGTAGAAAGGGAGTGTTGTCACACAATTTTCGCTCTCGCTTTGTGTTATTAATGTTATGCTCTGGCATCCCCTAGGCTGGACACAACATAAATTGGAGGCTGGTCCATTTTTTTCCCACACTTTTTGCACGTCACATATATCTGGTAAGCGGACATGTTTTTGTAGTGGCAAAATGGAGTTTGATTTGGACAATTTTCAGAAACACTGTATGAAAATCTGTATGAAGTATTTGTGCTGTCGTGTCTGAGAAAAATGGAACTGAGATAGCTTTTGGTGGAGAAGCTGCAGGAGAGCAGTATGGTCAAAGGTTTGCCCACGGATGAGGAAGCAAGGAAAGCTGATGTGGTGCCCTCTGCGTCTGTGCCATCTGCCCTGCAGCAGTCCACAGCAGTTCCCAGCGTGTTGGGTACGTCGGCGGAGGAACTCCGACTGACTCTCCATATTAAGGAAGTGGAGGTTAGTCAATGGGTGTTACAGGTGGAGGCTACGCACCGGTGAGTAAAAGCCTTGGAGCTCTATCGCCAGCCCATTGTCACTCCTCAGTCACGTGCCACATTGCAAAGCCAGCAATCTCCCTGAGTCTGAGGTGGATATGTACTTTAATCAATTTTAATCATGTTAACAGATCCA
This sequence comes from Brachirus orientalis, assembly GCA_016785285.1. Taxonomy (NCBI): domain Eukaryota; kingdom Metazoa; phylum Chordata; class Actinopteri; order Pleuronectiformes; family Soleidae; genus Brachirus; species Brachirus orientalis. The sequence goes on along the minus strand of JAFBJR010000099.1, from coordinate 336,146 downwards.
AGATGGCAGCACATCTCTCTGTGTGTTTTATGTGTGTGATTGAATTAGCATTTGTCTTATTTGGTTTGTTTGATCACAAAGTGAATTGTTTGGGACTATTACTCTATCTTGCACATGTTCTTTTATTGTATCCAATGGATTTTCTCCGCAGTTAAGCAGTCTAAGTTAAGCTGAGTTACCTGAACTAACTCCCTGTATATGCTGCGAGTAATATATCGGTGCATACAATTCAAATCTTGAAAGGAAGTCACTGCTGAAGATGAGTCTCAATCATGATCTAGATACATCTCATGACACAACATGAGGATTTTTACTCATGATATCTTCTGAATCAGTCAATAAAACTTTTATGGTATAGTATTTTTCATATATTTTTCAGATATAAATTTTACCACAAAGTGCTTTACACAATGAAACCAACCCCCAACCACCAAAAAAAAGCAACACAATGTTAGGGGGACAAAATGCACAATGCTGTGGAGCCCACAAAACGTTCATTAAAATAAGACAAAGCTGTCAGGAAACATCATTATCAATGCAGAAAAACTGAGGTCAGATAATAGAAACTTAAATGAAAGGATAAAAATTTCAACAATAACACATAACAAGTAAAGGTAGGGTGCTACACACAATATACAGAAATGTGGATGTGCCACGGGAGCAAAAATTCCGGGCCGTTGCACATAACAACGAGACGCTATAATACAAATTTTTCTTGTTACAATGAGATAGTTCTCTCATTTTAACAACAGTTTTTACCTTTAAACTCATTCCTTCTTGACATAAATATCACATAATAATCAATCAATAAGCCTGACTAAGTTACAAACTATCTAGATAGAAAACTATCATGCTATAAAGAGATAACAAGTTTCTTGTTATTTTCTTTCATCTCAACTCCTTTACTGTAGTGGCAGGAGTTGAAGACATTGTGGTCTGTCACAGGAAATGTGCGGCAAATTCCCTTTTTCATCTTTAACGTGTCATTGTGACACCTACACCTCCATTTCAACTGTGATAAACCCATCCACCCACAACAGACACACAAATACATGCACAAACCAACGTTGCTCCTAATCTCAAACTCATCACCATATTTATTTCTCCTCTTCCCACTTCCCCCCCCCCCCCCCCCCCCCCCCCCCCCTCCCCCCTTCCCCCCCCCCCCCCCGCATGTTCCATAATTATCCCGTTGTTGCTCATTGCACACTGTGCCATGTGTTAGTCACACACATGCACACCCCAACCCCACACATGTGCTAACACCACACGCACAACCACACAGATGCTTGGGATGTGGGATTAATAAGGCAGTCGAAACATGTATATCTTAGTTTGCAGCATATCATTAACAATTTGCAATATAGGGTTAGAGTTTGTAGGAGAAGGAAATTTATATTTAGATTTAATTATTTTTGAATTGTATGGAACAAATACTTAAAAAAAAAAAAAAAAAAAAAGAGTATGCATGTGAGCCATGAACACTGAACTGAGAAATTCAGTGGGTAATGTTTATGTAACACAGCCGGTGAAGTCATGTGACCCACTTTGGCAGAGCAATGCTCAAGAACTTTAATCTCATTTAGCTTGACTGCAGTATGTTTGTCCATTAGAAACAACCATCAATATTACATGCATTTGCATGTTTACACCTTTAAACACACACACACTGTAGTACATCATCTTCTGGTTGTCATGATTAGAACTGCCATGATTAATTCAATTCAATTCAATTTTATTTGAATAGCGCCAAATCATGACATACATTATCGCAAGGCGCTGTACACAGCAAGGCTGAAACCTTTACAATGTTACAGAGAGAAAAGAAACCCAACAGTTCACACAATGAGCAAACACGAGGCATCAGTGGAGAGAAAAAATCTCTGACAGAACCAGACTCAAAGATGTGCGGTCATCTTCCTCGACCGGTTGGGGTGAGAGGAAAATGGGGGACAGAGGAGAGATGGGGGACGGAAAGGGGGGAGAGAAAGAAACAGAGGGAGGTGAGGGAGAGACAGAAGAGAGAGACCAGGAGCAAATTTATAACAAGGTTAGAATCAGTTATGTCATGTTTATAGAACTATGGTGTCATTTATACAAGCAGCAGAAGAGATTATTGATAAGAAATTATACTGATGAACTTTTAATCAAAGCATAATAATGATGACAGCCATATTATTGTTAGTGATAATAATAATAATAAAAATATCATCAAAACTGGATCTGGATCCTGCAGCCTCCAAGATGAGGACAGAGGGGGGAGAGAGAGGATGGAAGGAAACAGACATAAAAAACAAGACATAATAAAGTCATATTCATACCCTGAGTGTGAGAGAGTGAGTGTGAGTGCACCACAGGGAATCCCTCAGCAGTCTAGGTCTATAGCAGCATAACTAAGACATGGTTCAGGTTCAGAATTGCATAAGCACACAGCAGTGAATGTCAGATAAAAAAAAAATGTGATGATAGTGGCACCATCCTCTCATGCTGATGTTATGATGAATTAGAGCAGCTTTATGTAATTCATGTATTTGTCATTTTCAGTCACTGCACTGGAACACGTTGAAACATTCACAGTTTGTGTCTCTGCATACAGGGGATTTCTAGTGTGTGTGTGTGGTGTGTTGTGTGTAGGGCGGGACTCCTCCACATTTAGTCAACCCTTATGCACAGTGACTTTCAGTAACAGGCTGTGTGAGCCCAGCAGAGCAGCACACACCTCTTTCCTCTCACTGATTCATTTCCTCTTATCACTCTCTCCAACCATCTTCCTTTGTCACACCCTATCTTTTTCCATTTTTCTCACAACATAACAAGTATTTCCCCCTTCCTCCACTTCTTTCCTTTTCTTCTTTACTCCTTCCTTGAGACAGGGTTTTTTCCTCCATCGTGAAACGTCTGGTTGGCCTCTGAACACAAACATGACGTGGCACCATGGACATGACATTAGTCCATGAATCAGTGAATGTTCAACTCTCTGCGAAAACGTGCTGTGCTATTTGCGTCGCCCGGCCAACCTGAAATTCGTTTCTACTCATGTCTGTACGTGATCTCATGTCTGTACATCAAAATTTGCGCCGTGTCCATTGTGACAGGAGTTGCGCCTTTTGCATCATACGCATCATGAGATAATTATTTTGGTATTCTTGTTGTTATGGGTCTGCTCTGCCTCCCACTTTCCCTCCTCCTTCTGTGCTGGAGTCCACCTGCCAGTGATTCCCTCATCAGTTCCTGCCTTCATATACTCCCGGTCTGCAGAGTCTTGTCGCCAGTTTGTTGTCCACTCTCCATGTGGTAAGTGCGTATCGTTCTATCGCAGCTTACGTGTTGTCCTCTACATATGAACTGGTCTAATTCTTGTTTCCTTCCTGCCAGAGCTTGGTCCCCGTCGCTTGTTCCTGTTGTCCTCATTGTTGCTGTTTTCCACTGTGACTTGCTGCCACTGTGTGTTTCACCGTCCAATTACTGCACTGCTCTGCACTGTCCACTGCTGCCGGAGCGGCTCACCTTCCCCGCACATTGCCTGCACCTGTGTCTGTCATCGCTGGACTAGTCCTACGCCCTCGAAAACCCCCAACCATTTCCTTTGCACATTTCCCTGTATGGACAATAAAACTGTTAAACTTCCCTCGTGTTTCCTAGTTTGCCTGCATTTGGGTCCAGCCTCCCATAGTGTTGCTGCAACACTTGCATGCATTCATGCCTATCGCCTACATTTTTCAAGCTTTTTCTTTTCTTTTTTTTTAAATGGTCTCTGTAGATAAGCTTATGTCATAGAGGTCCGGGTGTGAAGTTTTTCCCCCAACGTAAACCGAGTCTGACTGGACACCAGATACAGACTTGACGTCACATAACACCAGTTAGAGAACCTCAAGACGATTGGTTTTTCGCATCATGGTGTTTTTGACAAAGTAGACATTTTTCAACTCAAGCGGATGGAACAAATGATGCAAAGCCATGAATGACACCTGGCCTAGCCAATGGGTAGGTCTAGTAAAATCTGTGCATTGACTGCATGTAAAGTCACTTAAAAATTCCTACTATGCCCGATGTGACCACAGCATCATGCTTTCCTCTTTCCACCTTTATGTATACCAATTTCTTTCTCTAATATGAATCTAATTTCACTAATTTACTCTTTGTTTTTGTTCCATACAATTCCATAAATCTAAATATAAATTTTCCTTCTCATACAAAGTCTTACCCTATATAAACTAATTCCATGAAGTATGTCGGTATACATGTGCCAGAAAAAATAAAGTAAAATCGACAATAAGGTGAGACTAAAATAGTGAGAAGAATAAAACATTTCCAACAGTTTTTACACTTTTCTAATACAACCACTCCCTTCACATCTCTTTCTTCTCATTCTACCTCAGTGTCCCAATTCTTTCTCACCTCCTTTCTCATGCCTCTCAGCAAATCCTTTCTTTTTCCTATCCATTCTTGTTCATGGCTTGTCATGACCTGATGCAGCCACTTACAACTGACTTGAAAGGTGGAACTGGGAGTGACTCTCACCTATCCCTCATTTCTCTCTTTTTTTATCACCTCTCCTCTCTCTCTAACTTTCACCTCCCCCTCTCACTGTCACCTCTCTTGTCCCAGCTTCTCTTCCTGTTACCTCCTCTTCCTCACTGTCTCCTGTCACCTCAGAGGAATGAAGAGGAGGTAAGAAGGAAACTGTCAGCGAGGAGAGAGAGAGAGAGAGTAAACTCTCTTTGAAGAGTCAACATGGAAATAATTCATACTCTGTTTCAGCGGATGTCGTCCACTCTCTTCTCCTCCTTCTTCATGCACCAATTGCTCTAACTCTGAATTCTTCTCAGGCTTTTCAAGAGAGTTGAAATGTTAGATCATATATATTTTTAATTAGAAGAGAATTACTACCTACTAACCATTAAAACCAGTATCACATGGATCCACTTTTTAGAAACATTCTGGAACATTGTATTCTGGGACCTCAGACTTCAGGATTTGAAAGTTTGCAGTGCAAATCAATGCAAAAAAATGTTATTATGTTACATATTAACTGAGTTAAACTAAAGCTAACTTAGCGGTTATCTTTAATGTCGCAACATTGCTACATCGCTACTTCATAACATTACATTGTTTGTTCTCCCTGTTAAATGTTAAAGTACCATAGATCGAACTGCATCACTGGATATCACCAGTTTGTCATTCTCCCTAGTAAGGATCAACAGTGTAGGCGAGGAAAGTAACTGTATATTATAAACCCTTTGATTTATCATAATTCGGAAATAACATCTGTTTACTCTGGCTCTGCCGCATTTGTGTGACCACTTCTACAGCAGTTCAAGGTATGTTTTAAAAGTTTAGATGTCTGTATCAGATGTAATTTTGAACTACTGACAAAATATAACAATAGATCTAACTGCAAATCCATCTGAACCATCTGCACCAACTCCCTGCATTGTAGTTGTCTATGTGGTGGTGTGATGGTTGTCCGAATGTTTGTTTACAAAAACTATTTCAATTATAGGGAGCAGGACTAAATAGAATGGAAGTGCAAGTTGTGCTCTCCATCCTTGGACACTTGTGTAAAGGTATTTAGGCATTATTGACTGCACCATAGCCACTACTCAAAAGTCAGCCCTCTACCCTGTCTGTACAGTGACTGCATTTGTACTTTCCAGTCAGTTAATCCAGTTAAAGCTCATTTGTCACAGTCTCATAGTGATACAGGCAGAGTAAATGTGACTGATGGATCACAGTCAGGAAGTGCATTTTTTACATGTTCCTTTGTGTGGCTTTAAACAGTCATTTTCTGAGGCATTTAAGGACTCATTTAAGAAATCATGATGTGGTCATATGCCCACACAGTAACTGCAGTTACAGTACAAATGGGTACTCATCTTTCAATGTGCACAATAGCAGAAACGCATGCAGGCAGTACAAATTTTGATATAAATATATGTATGCCAGTCAGAAAATAATGGTATGCCAGTCACACCTGCTGGTGAAAATATTGGGGAGGGATCTCAACAGTGTGAGAGCACAGACACTTTTGACTCAGGACATAGTTGAGCATCTGACAAAAATAATTTCCTTGTCCCAGCCTCTAGTCAAACAGTCTATTAGAGAAGTCTTAGAACACCATGGGCTCTAATTTCGTGGCACAGCGTAGCACAGCCTGCGCGGTGGTAATTTTGTCCAGCACAACACTGTGCGCAACGAATTTGGCAATTTGGTACACCAAGGCGCACCGAGATGGGTGTGGCCGCACAAAAGGGGGAGGAGTGACTGAAAACTCGCCAGCTCCAACCTGGTCTACTCTCAGCACGAGGCGAAGTGCAGCCGGTCTAGTGGTAATTTGGCTGACTGGCGCACAGTGCGCACACGTCACCAAAACCTCACAGGCAGGTTTACAGAATGTCAGGCACATTTCAGTGCAATTAATCACAACAACCACTATTTAATGTAACTATCTAAATCAGCACATACATTTATATCTATATCGACTGTCCCGTCACATTTGATGTCAGATCAAAGGCTGTTGGCACACGAAATGGAATTTATGCAGAATGGAATTTAATTAACACAACTGAATCTGTGACGCAAACTAACGACTTCACATCTCCCTCAGACAACCACAAACAGCCTTGGCATCAGATAGTTAGTATATATTCGGCTTCTATCATCTCATAAAATTCAGTGCATTCTATGTGGCAGGAACAGCAGCACAGCGCAGGGGAGAGGAGAGACCACCTGGCTGCACAGCTCTGTCCTTAAATGTTTCCGTTTATACATTTTTTGCCACAATTTACTCAATCACATTAAAGATACATAAAGTTACTCATGAAACAAAATGGTGTTAACATCAATTTTATTGATTTATTGAACTAGTCTCCTTCTTCCCCTTCCTTGTTGCGCGTGGGACATGCTCCCGGTTGTATCTGGAAGAGGGTTAATCAAACGTATTCACATCTTTGATTTTGTATAATCCAGAGTTACATGCCAAATGATCAAAATTCAATTGGGTAAGACTAGTGACAAGGGCCAGGCCACGAGCTTGGCAATGCGTCCTTTACGCACAGGTGTTTCTGATTTCATCCCTGTTACATATGGTATTTGTTAATGTTGTGATCTGTGCACTACTCATCTTTATTACATGGGGTTTAAATATAGGTTACTGAATATGAGTGTCTTTATTAGTTGAAAAATATGTTTACCTTATCCATAATCCCAACCTCAATCCCACCCAAGCCCTCGATGCTTATGGCTGAGAGGGTGGAGGAAACAATGTCCTCCGCTGAGTTCATGGCCACACTGGTGTTTCCTGCTGGGATAAGTTTGGCCGTCTGATGCTGCTACTGTCTCCTTGTCCATGGCGAAATGAAACTTTCGCTGCGCCTCGCTGCAGCGCATTTAAACGTGAGGAGAGGAGCTCATTTGATTGATGAAGACCCAGTCTTGATTGTGTTAAACCCAGTCACGCCTTCTCTCCCTGTCTTTGTTACTGGTAGGAGGGACGAAGGCAGGACAGAGAAGTACTTGCACCCGGCTGCACCCCCTATGTTGTGCACAAAACTTGCAAAATGCACCTGGACACACCCCCTTGCTATCTTCAATCAAAGGAAAAACATTTGTAGAGAAAAACTACCTTGTGGTGAAAACTGTAGAGTATGTGCTAGAGCCAATGCACACAGCAGTCCATGTTCATATTTTTGACATGATTCAGAAAATGTTCATTCATTCAGACATTCTGGACAAAATTCTACAAACAAAGATGTCACAGAAAGGTCATTTTATGAGCCACCAAGATGACGAATATGAAGAGTGAATTCGTTTCTTCCTCAGATGATCTAAAGTTACCACTCTTTTTGTACATTGATGATCTTGAAATAGCAAACCTACTTGGAACTTCAAAGAAAATCCATAATCTATGTTCAGTCTACTGGGTATTTGCTGATCTGCCCAGTAAATAGTAGCAGTAGATCATCATTGCATGTGCTTCAGATAGCAGATGTCTGACATTCAGAGGTTTGGCTATGAAAGATTGTTTGGTCCTCTGTTAAAAGATATCCAAATTCTTGAGTCCATTGGTAAAGCAGTAAAGGGCACAGTCTTGTTTGTCATGGCTGATAATCTTGCAGCTCATGCATTAGCAGGATTTGCAAAGTGTTTCAGAGCTCAACATTTTTGCAGATTCAGCACAGCTACCAAAGAACAAATTCAGGCTTATGATGTTGGGGTTGGAGAATTAATTCTGAGGACAAAACCCAGTCATGATGTTGATATTGATGCTGTAATACATGGGGATATTCAGGCTCAGAGTGGTGTTCAGGGAGACTGTGTTCTGAGGCAGGGTCTACAGTATTTTCATACAGTCACCGGCTTTCCACCAGATTTCCTGTACAATATTCTTGAGGGTATTGTGTGCTTAAACAGAAATATTTTGTCGTTCCCATACAAGCACACAGACAAGGTTGACAGACCTCACCCTATCCCAAAGACCTTCACTGTAAAGAACACGATTGGTGGCAATGGCCATGAAAATGCTAAAAAATGCTTTGCTCAGACTTCTCCCATTGATTATTGAAGTTCCAGAGGAGGATGGAACATGGACCGTACTCATGAATTTGAAAGAGATAGTAGAGTTAATGCTTTTCCCAGTGTTTACAAATGAATCCATCCAGTATTTGCAGATGAAGATACAGGATCACAGGTACGTCCTGCAGGAAATTTGTTTCTGATTTCACACTCTGACCAACGCATCACTGAGCATTACCCTGACCTCACACACTCTTTTGGACCTCTTGTCCACTTGTGAGACAGTGAGATTTGAGGGAAAACACAGTTTCTTCAAGGGTGTAGTATATGATACACAAAACTTCAAGAATGTTTTAAAAACTAGCAAACAGACACCAACACATGCTGGCATACTCTCTCAGTGCCTAATCCATCTTGAAACCTCACCAGCAGACATCACGTGTCTCATCTGTGATGGTGTCGGAGCTCCCTGATATTGCCATGGCATATGTTATGATGGCATATGAACTGATTATGGTGTGGAGATGTTTGTGTCTGTGGGACAGGAGGGAGGATTGCCTCAGTTTTGCAAAATTGAACAGATTCTCCTTGTTGATAACCAGATCACCAGACAACCATCATATTACATTGAACATCTGTGATGTTAACCAGGGAACTTGACTGTCCATACTTTATCAGATTTCAATGACACATTGCCTCTCTTTGCATACAAAACAGATGGAAGACTGCTCTTAACACCAAAACAGTTCATATTACTACACTGGAATTTCAGCTCATTTAAGGGAAATGGCTAATACCTTTATTCAAAGACAATCAAACTAACTCCACTTACTGTTTTTTTTTTTATTACAGTACATAAACGCATATCAAAATATGGCTACTCCCCAGAATTGCACAGAAAATGCTGTATATGTTGCAACAGATGTTGCCATGAAGCACATTTTAACCAAGCGATCAAAGTCAGTAAAAGAGCTCAAAAATATAATGCATACATATTTAAGACAAGGCTATTGTTACAACCAGAGTGCTTAGGGTTCTTGGTTGGTGTATTGGTGAGGGTGTGGGTGTGTGTGTTTCTCCTCAGCGTTCACTCCCCCCCCCCCCCCCCCCTCTCCTCAGGGTTGACTCTCCCCCCCCCGCCCACAGGTGTGTTGAGTTGGTCGTCATTTGAAGATAATAAAAGGATGGTGAAAAGTCTCGCTCTTTCTCTTTTGAGAGCCAAGCCTCTGCATCCTGGTGACACGGTGATGATTTTGATACTCCTTTCTGTGGAGTGTAAATATGGTTTTTCCTTTGAGTTTGATTGTGGAGTGACCTGGTTCTTTTGTTTGACAATTTTGTTTAGAGAACAGCGGTTTAGGTTTATTGAATTTTGCTTTGAATTGAGTATTAACAGTCATTAATTTTAAATAAATAAAGTAAAATTTTAAATAAAGTAAAAACCCCTGAGCCAAAACCCACGGATGTAACAGCTATATATAATTAAGCCAAGGCTGGACTGTGACTTTACTGTTTAATATGAGGATCCTGACCAATGGACAGCTCAGTGTTTGTATGGATATTCAGGAGCTCCCACAGAAAGGCACATTGAAAGTGTAAGACATAAAAGTGATGCATCCACTGGAAGCTCCGATAAAGTTATACTACATGTACCTTTAAGACAGCGTCAGAAAAGAAGGTTAAAAAGGCTTGTGCAAAACACTAAGTCCACAAATAATGATAAAAGAATATCAAATATAACACAACTTGATCATTACAGCAAAAACAATTTTCCAGACTTCTCGCTGCATAATCCTCTCTCCAGCGTGCAGCTGGCCTTCTCTCGTCTCCGTGGCTTCTGTGAAAGCCACCTGATTGACAGCTTGACATGCCAATTAAAATATGGCATTTTGAGCTCTAATATCTTATTACAGTACAAATGTATTTCAGATGGACCATCAAGTTGGTGATAAAACTGAGTAGACCTAGAGAACAAGACCAAATGAGAATCTATGGTTAAAACACTCTCTCAGTGCTCTGATAAACTCCTGAAAGGACTTTCTGAATACTGAACAAAGAGTAATTTTAATTTTTGAGCCAGTATCATTTGTTTGCTGGGATACAGCAAAGCAATTGTTTGCTGGGATACAGTACTGGGATACAGTAGATAAGAGGGGTTGGGTATACCAGCTAAATGGCAATTAAGACTGAACTTTTATTCTGATGTTCTTGCACACAGGATGCTGAAGGCCAAATTGGACATCTCGAGAGTCAAGTGATGAAGATCCTTGTCACCAAAGGCGCCACAGCATCTGATCCAGCCAGTACGACTACTATGATAGAAGGAACAGAAGTCATGGAGGGGCTGAATGTAACAAGGGCTTGTGCCTTGCTAATGGGTCTCATCTATGCCCTCAATCTGAGCTACCTGAGGGAGCTGAAGTACATCTTTGAGGTATTTCAAAAGGTTTTTCTTAAATTAAATCAGAAAACCACCCAAAAGTCAAGAAGAAGCTGCCAGTAATCCTCTTTGAACCTTGTCACTGTTTGCTTATTGTAAGGTGCTGTCAGTGATATTTTGTAATTAAAATATTAAATATATTCTGACAGCAATCACAGAAATAGTGTACTCAGTTATTCATTTAGAATACCATTTAGAACATTGGGGATGCAGCTTATAATTGTTTTGTGGTCAAATGGTCTGTTGATTGTTTTCTTGATTGATCAGTTATGTTGTTCACCTGTTTTTTCCTCCACCTCAAAACAATGATGTTCTTGAGTCCTTTGTTTTGTTGATGGGCCAGGATTGTATGGTTTTAATGGTTTCTTTGTTGCGTGGAGCACAGGGACTGGGGAATGTTAAATTATGGGAAGCTGAAGGAGAGAGCTTGTTCTGATTGTTGGAGGAACAGTCAGATCAACTGACCAATTGGATGGTTGTTAATTAAACTGGTAATTGGTTAAAAGAAGCTATTGGTTAATATTTGTCCACTTGAATCTGTTTAAATATTCACTTTAACTGTTAGTTTTGCCTCTTTCATCAGAAATCAATCACTCAATCACTGCAAAATAGAAGTCTTTACTCATAGAAAAAGCAAAGTGTACAGTCAATAAGCAAAAAAAAGTTCCCACCATAATTGTGGCAGTTAAAAATGTCAGCCATACATGTGGTATCAATCTAACCCTATAAAATACTACTATGCCCAGATTAGGGGTGGGTATTCCATATAAAAATGCTCTTCGAATGTGGAATCTAATTAGTTAAATAATTATTTTCCACACAATGCAGTGGTGGAACATTTCAATGACTAGAGCATTATAAGTCATGTGTGTAATTCTGATAATTTAGTGAAAGCTCTATCTGATAAGACTTCAGACATTGCCCATCTTTGCTGAAGTACTCGCTGGAACAAACTGAAATCCACCTCTGCTGAAGTTGTTGCTTCTCTTTCAGGGCTTGTGTTACAGACATACTTTGAAGAAAGTGAGAAACCAGATGACTAGCAGATGCAATGACATGGTTCATGTGATGAACATTAAATCAGCCATTTATGGCTTGTTTGAGTGAATGTGCAAAGCAAGGCGGAGATTCCCATTCCAGGTGGGCAGTGTTGGCTAGCACCATGTTTCATGTACGCAAGACACACTTTCCTTTCAATCCTCAGTCTTTCGTAGCTGTGGAAATCACATTATCTATGTTTTCAGCACTGTGTCACTATGGCATTGCTTTGGTCTGCAAATGTTTCTTTATTTCCCAGTTTTGTATGTAATGACAGGTGATTGTCACATAGTATCAGTTGTAAGTGCTGTCCATGAATCTGTCACAGACAGTTTTGTCAACTTCCACAAACTGTGAGCGCAGCTCACCTGCAATATCATAGTACAGTTTTTCCATTTTTGCGGATAGTTTTTCTTGAACACAACCTTCTCTTATAGTGTTTATCTTCTCTCCTCTGTCTTCACTTGCATAATACCCCCCGTGTACGTCTGATCTGATATAGCATGCAATACAGTGGGTCCTACAAAGCATGGAAATTGCTTTTTACATCAACGTAATAGTCGTGCAGCTCATTATTGTCTGGTACTGCACACACACACAAAAACAAAAACAAAACACAATTATCCAGCTCAAGAAGTAGAACACAACAACTCTGTGAAACATAACATACCAAAATGGCATGCTTACCGAGGAGTAGAGGTGACCCTCTCCATTCATGGCAATGTAGAGGCCAGTCTTGACTGATTGGATGGCCACGACTCTCAGACCAACAGGAATTAAGTTGAACAGAGCTGAGGACCAAAAACAGACATACAGTTATATTTTTCAGTTTGCATGAATGATAGAACACTCAAAAATAGAAAAATGAAACTGTGGCCATTATGATTTACTAATAGGGTTGTTTCCAACTATAATTTTAAATTTATAAATGACCAGTTGTTCAGCCCCTAATACAACCTGCTATCCCACAGAGTCTGTGACTGAAACCAGTGTTTTAAAAAGAATTTTCCAACATACTCATCAAACTCAAAACTGTGTCTCATCAGTGTGAGTGAGTGGTGTGGCTACTTGCAGGAGTTGGTGCTGTCGTCTTTGGTCCCATCCAGACTTCCATCCTGGCCCATCTGGAGATAGAAGCCTTGTCTGCAGAACAACCTGGTCACTATGCCCTTCAGCTGTGGTTCTGCAGGGACACAGACAATGAGAGAGCCAGAGAACCTTACTTTGTGAGAAAACTGAGAGGCTAGAATAAGTTATTCTAGCCTCTCAGTTTTCTCATAAAGTAAATGTAAACTGAAAGTGCCGATCACTGTCCACATGTCACATGTGTGAGCTGAGGTGTGTGCAGGTGGGATGGGGGTTGGATGGTGGTAAATGATGAAATACTCACTACAGTAGACCACACAACACCAGTCTAACAGGAGAGCATTTTACTATTTTACAGAGATGAATCACTGCTAAGAAACAAGCTCACAGTGAGCAGAAGATACAGTAATGGGATCAAACACAAGCAACTGATTGCATGGTTAACTCTGTAAATAATGGACTCAGTCTAACTGACATACAAGTCTGCTTGTTGACACTTCATGTGGCAGCCTCAAATGAGGCGGAAATGAATGGGACCAGTGCTGGATTGAACTTGTCAGAGTTCTCTCCACACTTTAAATCCATGGAGATCCACCAAGATTGTTAGAGGGGGGCAAACAGAAAGAAGGATTGCTGGTTGAGGCGACGGATTATGGATTATAATTCTGATCAGAGAATCAAGGCGCTTGGACAGAGAGACCTTAGTTGTCTTCCTTTAATGGAGATTGTTGAGCTTCAACAACATGTGGTGTGTGTGTGTGTGTGTATGTCTGTGGTCTGAAATACAGAGAAAAAGCAATAAAATGTATTACAAAAAATGCTCTGAATATTATTCAGCAGTTAAATCAATAAACATTTCTAAACAGCTGCAAACTGCTACTCAAGCATAATGTAACAACAGAATTGTACTATCAGTGGTGGAATAAACTGCACAATTTCCCACATAATGTTAACAGAGGCAAAACATGCTTAACAGCACTGGAGCCATATCCAGTGTAAACCACAGTAAATAATGGGACATTTTAAACTCCTCATTAACAATAAGCTTGATCACAATCACAACAGTAAACTGAGTTGCATTATTAGCATCACAAACGAAATGTTAATGGTCAAGCAATCACAGGCATCCAAACTTAGCGGCAGTGCTAGTATGAGGCAGAGCTAACAATTACTGGCTACTTAGCTAACTTACGAGGGCCCTATATATGTATAGTTCTTCATTCTTAAATGTAATTCTTAATTTATAAGCCTGAAATAATTGTCTAATTAGTAATTACTAATTTTAATGATAAGTAAAAAAAGTTTGTGTTTGTTAACATGTCCAGGGACTGTCTCTTGCGTCACCTATGAAGTTTCAAGGCGATCAGTCAATGTATGGCAAAGTTAAAGGGCCCCTCCTTTTCCATGGCGAATTGTCAAATTCAGCAAAATTCGGATGATTGCCATGGCCAAGCTATTTTTAATCCATGAACATTTTGATAACTTATTGCCTTTGATGTTTCTAGTACAAACTGATGATGTTTTTTTTTTATGTTAGTAGAATAAACATGCTCAGATGAGTTTGTTCATTTGAGAAGTGTGATCACCAAGACTGACGGCAAAATTACTGTTGAGATTAAGGCATGCAGATGTGTTCAGGGCAGGCCCCAGTTCTTACATATTAAGTATCGAACAGATTGGTCAATTTATAGCCAAGTAACATGGCATTTCCTTTTTTTGTGGCAAAATAGTGGCTAAATTCAAAATGGCCACCTTCATTGTGGAACAGGTCTATGTCCAACACGTCCAGGGTCAGTCTCTGGTGTCACATATGAAATTTCGACGTGGCTGCTGAATGTATGGCAAAGTTATAGAGCACTTCCTGTTCCATGGCGAACTGTCAAAATCCGCCACATTTCTGATGGTTGCAGTGGTCACACCCTTTTGAGTCTCGTCTGAGCCATAAAGCGATCAAATCATCAAGATGGACGCCACATTAAAATGGCCGACTTCAAGGTGGATCATGATTGCGTTTGTAAACATGTCCAGGGTTGGTCTTTTGTGTCACATAAGAATTTTTGAAGCGATCAGTTAATGTATGGCAAAGTTATAGGGTACTTCCTGCCGTGGCCACGCCCTTTTGAATCCGCAAAACCTTCGAGAACGTTTTGCCTTTGATGTGTCGAGTACAAATTGATGCGTTTTTCACGTGGGTGCGACAAACACGCTTAGACGAGTTTGTCCATTCACGAAACGTGCAAATTGCGAAAAATGGACTCTGAATTAAAAATGGCCGACTTCCTGTTGAGTTGAGGCCATGGTCCCAATGGACTTTTTTGTTCATCGTAACCTAAAAGATCTTCCCACCAGGTTTCGTTAAAAAAAGTTTCCACAATCAAATAATTCACTTCATTATCTAATCTTGCTAAACTCTTTCCCGAAGACTCAGCACCAAACAACCTGAAGAAAGTAGCAGTGTCAACTATCCATGATGATTTCCTGATGACAGAGATATACCTCAAACATTAATTAATTATACATGTGTGCATGTTTGTTTTGTCCATGTAGCATGGGCTAATGGCCGCTAACAGTTAGTTGCAACAGGACTAAAAGGGAAGCATGGGTGTTTACTGTGTGTCTGTTTAGCAGACTAAGAGCTGATTGCAGCGGGGTGGGGGGAAGTGTGTTCATTACTCTTGAGAGTGTAGGAACAGCTGACAGTTACACTGGCACTGTTCATGATCATTTCAGAGAGATCATGAACAGCAAGTCTAGTATATTAGTATATTAGTTTCCGATTTCTGAAATAATAATCAGGACCCTTATACTTTATCATGTAAACAGTTTCCACTGTCATACACAAAACAATGAAGTTATTGAAGATACAGTATTTATTAATTTAATTATTTATGCATTTCAATCATGGAAAATGTATCACATGCTTCATGGAATATTTTATCATAACTTTTTCATGAAATGAATGTTGAATTTATAAAGTTGACATGGTCCATAATATATATAATTTTATCTTTAGGATATACCATACCCAGTTAATAACAAACTCAGCCACTCAAAATGATGCTCAGACTTCATCAGTGGAGGCCTTCCACAGCTTGGTCCTGCATTTAATTCCACAAGAATGTGGTTTTTCCTGACAGTGGAGTGTTACCTGATGCACCTCACAATCAAGATTCAAGACTCACTGTCACACATGCATTGTATAAATACAACAGCAGTAAAATTAAATTGTGACCATGCATTTTACTGCGCAAAACAACAAAAAACTTTTCGTATAAATATGAAATATAAACGGTAAGAAAAAATCAGCAAAAATATATATATATATATTTATGTACAGATACACAGTGAGATAAATTGCATGTTGAATGCAACGCAGTAATCAACTCTTTAACAGTATCTGCAAATAAAGAACAACAGCTGCAGTCCAACCAGTTTCATGGCGTCATACTCATAGTTAAAGAAGGTAGAAGCCAGTGCAAGTCCAGTAAACACAGACCCTACATACAGTATGTCACAACCAAAAGTTATTCTCATAGCAAAAACTCTTAAACTTTGTACAGTTGCTGAGAATTCTTTATTATTCACAAAAAATGTGTTTCTAAATTCATTTGTGGCTGAATATTTGTGTTGAAGGCAATGTTTTACAGACTATGTGGCTTACTTGATAAGACTGGTGTTTGAGGAGGTTATGAAGGACCCAGAATCTTTTACTGAAGAGTTGCAGGAGATCCCCATCTCAGAGATCCTGTCATACCAGGAGGACGTGGTCACCTGCAATGTGTCCCGCTTGAGTCAAAGGGTGGACGAAGCTGACATATTGGGCACTTGGATCGGGAAACGCCTGGCGTATCCAGCGAAAAACACAGGACGGGATGACGACTTGTAAACTTCTCCCCAAATAGCCCCAGCACCAGCTGACAAAGCTGTGATAAGCTGGATGTCGATGATACCTGAAAAGAGAATCTGACAATATTGTAGAACAGTTAAAATGCTATTTCCTGCAATGTATACTTTTGAAAATATTTTGAAATGAAAACATTCTGGGGAAAAATATTTGTCATTCTCTCATTAATCCGTTGGTCTATATGGTATGATTTTAATCGAATGTTTATGTTACACTAATGTACTAAATTTGTTTAAAAATGTACTTGTATATATGTAATGTACGTTCTCCTCCTCAAAGGCCCATAGTCTGCACGAAAGATGTGGTAAGTGTTTAGAATCATAGAGTGGTCTTATTACTGTACAATTATAAATACAGTAAGGAGTTGATAAAGTTGAGCTACATTTGAGATGACTGGCTTCATTCAAAATGACCACTGATAGACATCAAAATACTGTCAATTTAGTATTCAATTATAAATGTTTTCAACAGAACTAGGCAATCTAAAAAACCTAAAATTTTGTAAATATTTTTTTCTCAACGCATTTAGTTACTACAACTGGGCAAAATGTTACTTTTTCAGTACTTCTTTGCAGCAGATGTTTCCCATCTCTGTATGCACTGTATATGCAGTAACCATCAGAAGACAGAGAAACCACGGTGTGCAGAAAATGCAGTAACACACTGTCACTTACTCAAAAAGCCAAATGAATTTGCTTTTCTCACAGTCCTACCAGCTAAACAAATGGGCAAAATAGTGCAGAAACACTCTAACTCACTCACTCACTCATTTTCTACCACTTTATCCTCCACTGAGGGTCGCGGGGGGCACTGGTGCCTAACTCCAGCTGACATGACATTAAAAAATAAAATCTGAATAAAATTTAAAAGAGCCGATTTACAGTAACAGGTACAGTTACAAGTATGATTGGTCTAGAGTGAAGAGGCTTATAAAATTCAGGATTCTAACCACACATAGAAAATACACACAAAAAAAGATTACCTTTGGGAAACATCCTGCTGCAGCCTTGGTTGTAGAGGTGGTTCAGTTGTCTCTGTTTTTTGTGATAATGGATCAAAAGATAAGGAGCTATGACAAGGGGCCGTGATGAAGCTACTTCCCAAAGTTGCTGCTGATGGCTAGCGGTTAGCAGTGTAGAGAGAAACATGGAGCCGTGGCTCTAGGAGGCCCCCAGTACCTGGCCAATCACAAGAGAGTGGGAATGCTCTGGGTAGCTGGCCAATCACAAGAGATTCTGTGTTCTGGAACGGGAGCGTGGGGGCTCTGAAACTGTGTCGCTGAAAAGAGGCAGACAGAGGGTTGTAGCAGACTGGCTCAATCTGCACAGTCTATGAGGTTCTTGACCATAAAAGTTAATGCTTGTAATTAGACCTCAATAACATACATTTTGAGTTCAAAAATACCATTCTGTCGCTGCTTTAAGCAAAATAATATTCCAATGGGGTGAACAAATGTTGCTTGGTGAGAATACTTAAGACAAGTTTGCAAATCTGCAGCCACTTTTAGACTGTAATCTGCTTTGAAACAAGGAAAAACAAGACAAAATTTAAGAATGTTGTACCTGTCACAAACAAAGAAATTAGTAATTTACTTAAAAATTAGTCTTCCTTTACTTAATTAAACTGACTTTAAGTATTTACACCTTAGAATGTATATTATATTTGCATATACACACACCAATCTGTAATAACAAATTGTACTTCTATATTAAACACAAATTTAATAAACACCAGTAGTTAACACACAGACTAGGGTGGTTAATGCAATTAACTATTGTTTAACTTGTTGCTGTAAATAAAGCTTAAAATAAGCTGTAATGTCATGGTCCGGTCCCTGGCTTTTATTATGTTATAGTTATTTCCTCTGCTTCCTGTGTAGTTTGTTTCTGCTTTGTGTTCTAGGAAGCTGGCTGGTCTGCTGAGCGGAGGCTCTGAGTTAAGCACTTGCCATCAATCCTCTCATCATGATACATGATGAGCATGATACATCCATGGGAAGGCGCCGTAATGTAGGCGTCAGAATTAGGAAGAAAGAGAAGAGACGACATATGGTGTAATTTCACGCACAATGTTACGGAGGGCAAAACATGCGGAGTTAAACCGAAAGGAAAAAATACCTGAAGCGACATTTGGACACACTCACCCAGAAATACATACAGGTTCAGAAAAGTGCACCCATTAACACTATTTTATCAAAGCTGTTATGCAGTCACAAAATTTATAATGTAGTTCAAAAATAAAAAAAAAACACCAACGTTAATAATTTTGGATTTTTAATAAAAACACCAAGTGACATGTTGTAGATAATAAGTCCAAGTGTAGTGTTTCACTGTCGTCAAATTGGAACAAACATGTATTGTAAAAATACATTTTAAGAAATTTTGTATGACTAATATGAGATCACACAAAAAAGTGGAATATACTGTAGATATGATTATATTGGGAGAAAGGAGCAGAAATTAAGTTGTGACATCTTAGAGACTATGTGTGCAGACAAGTGTAAATAAGGGAGCAAACACAAAACTTGATCCCCCCCATCCAATCTCACAGATTCCGAAGTCTGATGTCAAAGAGAAGCCTGGGCCAAGTGCATCCCAGCAAACTATTTCTGCCTCCCTTGTAAGTGCCACAAAGTACAAAACTGACTCAATGGAACAGCTGACCAAGGAAGCAATGACAGAAAAATGGATCGGGCGTACAGGATTACCAATCATAGCTGCTGAAGACAGGAAGCTGACTGTTCCAAAGAAAACTAAAATTAGCAATCTGATTGACAATCAGTTTGAAGAGGAAAGAGAGAAATTCCAAATTAGATTGGCTGCTGCCCAGAGAGTATCTATTGGTCTTGACTTGAGGACAAAACAAGTACTGACTGCTTCGTTCCTCACGATACACCTGTGCTTCTTTTGTGTTAGCAAAATAAACCTGAACACATATTGCTGACCCTCACACTGCGTAGTCAGTCAAGGCATGTGTTGACAAACCTATGCAAGAGTGGGACACACCAACGCAGAAGATCCTTACTGTAATAACAGACAATGGGGGTAATATGGTGGCAGCCTTTAAATACACCACTGCCAAATCAGAAAAAAAGGATGACTGCCCTGGCACCATGATGGAAAGTGACTCTGAGGCTGGGGTGAACCTTTATTATTTCATGTTTATTATTATGGTTTAAAAAAGATATAGGGAGGATCTGTAGATATGGTATGGCGAGATTACGTGAGATGAGTGCAAACAAAAACATGGCGGCACACATCTTAGAGGACTATATTGATGAGTGTTTTCACCGGCTAGTCATGAGGAAAACAACCAAAACAATGATCACTCCTTTGTCCAAAAGACGCCTCACAGAAGAAAATCCTCCACAAAGAGTTTCAAGCACTGCGGAAGTTGCTGGAGTTCATCCAGCAACATGTGTCTCTACTTGCGGCTGAAAATTCAACACTGAAAGGATCTGTAAAATCTCTCACCGAGGAAACAAAATGTCTCCCGGAAGAAAATAAACTCATAAAGGAATCCTTAATCGATCTCCAGGCACACAGTATGAATTATAACCTGATCTTTGCTAGGATTCCAGAAAAAACTGGAGGATGCAGAAGTGATGGTAAGAGAGTTTATCCAATAGCAGCGGAAACTCATCGACATCGTCAAGAACATCTCCTTCCACCGGGTGCATCACTTAGGAGGGAAGCAGCAGGATCTCCAGGAGAGATAATTCCTGGAAAACTTTGGACATAGTAACAAATCAAGCAGATGCAGATTCTTAGCTAATCGACTTAAACAAAGAAAAAAACAACTACGCACTCATAAAAAAGGGAAATTAACCTATATACCTGAAGAAATAAATACAAATTTTAGATAATTTTTTTATATAAAAACTCATATTCCTACAACAACTCATGTAGAACAGAGGTAAACACGTTATTAAACTCTATAAATCTACCCGAGCTTAATAATGAACAGGTCAAGGCCATGGAGTCTCCTATCTCGATGGCTGAACTCCATGAAACCCTCCATCACAACCCAAACAGAAAAGCCTCGGGACCAGGCGAATTCCTGGCGGAATTCTACAAAAAATACTGGTCTATACTAGCACCTTTATTCTAAAAAATGGTAATAAAAATTAAGGAAAGCGGCTCTGTCCCTCAAAACATAAACACAGCACACATCTGTCTCCAACTCAACCTGATAAAGACCCCACACTCCCATCCAGTTATTGTCCAATCTCACTCGCTGACCTCAAAATCATCTGCAAAGCCCTGGCAAAGAGACTACAAAAAAATACCCCCTTCATAATTCACACAGACCAGAAAGGATTTATTAAGGGCAGACATTCAACAAATATTACACACAGACTAGTGAATATAATAGACTATTGCACAATCAACAACCTTAGAGCAGCAGTTATTTCACGAGATGCATAAAAAGCATTTGATAGAGCAAACTGGAAGTTCCTTCTTGCTACAATGCATACATTTTAATTCAGAGAATACTCCATTTCTTGGATCAAAATTTTATATAGGTCACCCAGAGCCTTTGTCGGGACAAATGATCAAACTTCTCCAAGCTTCACTCTCCAGAGGGGCACCAGACAGGGTTGTCCGCTCTCTCCCTCACTGTTTGCCATATTTATTGAACCACTCACAGCTGCAATTCTAACAAACAGAAACATTATAAAAGCTCTCTTTCTGAAAACTATTACACTGATTGATAAATTCTCAGCAGTTTCTGACTACTCAATAAAATCAATCATCCTACCTATCAAGTCAGGTAACATTAGATAGGTAGGTTATAGTGGTGGACTGAAAGACAGAATGGAGCCACAGCTTGAAGTCTTACCTAGTCCCATTTCAAAATGGACAATAATACTGCAGTAAATGAGTTTGTTACACATCATTTTTCTAAGGATAAATCCAGGTAAGCAAAAAGTGGTCACATACTTAAGATAAAATTCTCCTATTCCAGAACCGGGACACTGCGGGGTTGGACGTGGCAAGCTCTTGGGCCTCTGATCCCTTTCTATACTTAGGAGTCTGGCTGCTGGCTGGCTTGGAGATCTGCCCTTCTCCTATCCCCCTTGGAACCCCTCAGCTGGGAGCCCTCCCTTAGCCTCCACCTTCCCTATGGGGGGGCTAGCCATGGTGGGATCTGGCCCACCCCCTCGGTGGGTGGTCTGGGGGGCTTTGCTTCCGCTGGTGGTGGGCTGGCCTGGCCCTTTTTCCGGGGGCCCAAGTGGGTGTTGGGTTTGGGGGTCTTGTGCCCCTCCGGGCTCTGTCTGTGGGGTGGCCTTGCCTATGTCCGCTGTCCTGCCACCTCCTTCCCCATTGGGGCTGACCCTGGGCAGGAGGGTGCCAGGCAGAAGCCCATCTGCGGGGTGAACGAGTAGCTATCTGAGATTGGTGGCAACTGCTGGACGCTCTGTGCATCTGAATCCCTATCAGCCTGCTGCTGGGAGGCTGACCAGACACGGGTGCGATCCCCCACTCAGATTCCAAACCACACCGAATGACAACCCCTACACATATACACTGATGCACGTGCTCACACAAACGGACATACACACATCTTGCTACATAAGATATCAATTCAAACTATATAGTTGTGGACTTGGTCATCTTTTCTCCACGTGGTTGTTAACAACTACTGTATTTACCATTAATGTACATGCACACTTTCAAAAGTAATGTCAGTATTGTTACTATCTCCAGTTAAGATATGTTATGTTAACCTGTACTGTGCTGTTACTCCCTTGCTCGTCTTCCCCTTATCTGTCTAAAAATAGAAACATTTTACCAATGGTTTCACTACAAATCAGTTGCTGCGGAGTTTGATATCTCGCTTGTTTCCTGTCAGTATTTGTAATAATATAGGAGATATACTAGTGGCCATGCTGCAGAAGGAGGAAAGTGTCAAAAGAGTCCTTGAAAAATCCAGGTCAGTGGTGAATCGCTTTCCCAAGTCCTCGTTTGCAACACAGAGGATAATGAACAAGTGTGGCCTTATTGTTGTAAATGACTGCCCCACACACTGGTCAAGCACATTTAACATGATCTCACAACTCCTCAAACTGAAAGACATAGGATGGGACAGTTTGCTCCCTAGTGAGTGGCAAAAGCTTGCTTCATTACATGACCTGCTGCTGCCTTTTGCAGAACATACTAAAACCCTCCGGAGTGACACCATGTCCATGTCCATCATGATCCCTGCTCTCCTTGATCTGCTCAGCCACCTAACTGCCTAAGATCAGAACACTCACTACCAAGACTTGCCACTCTTTCACAGAAAATGAAAGAAAATCTGAACCAGCGTTTTGCTGGATTCTTAGATTCTGGATTCTTACACTGATTGCTGGACTGATGCTGCATTCTTAGACTGATTCAAAATTCTTACCACGTGCAGCAGCTGCTTACTTGTCAACTCTACTGTTTGTGAAACCCTAGTTGATGTGGCTGATGATGCTATCCAGGAACTGCTGAAACAAGCACAGGGCTATGTGATAAAATTCACACCCTGACAATGATGCAAACAAGGCTGAGAATGAGAAACTAGAAGCTGTAGCAGCAGAAGCATAATCTTGATCAAAGCAACCAGATTTCTTTCAAAAAGCTGCAAAAGACCAAGAGAAGGTACCTCTACAACCAATGTCAGGCAGCAGATCAATGAATATAAAGGAAGAGCTTTCACAATCACTTTCACTCACTCTCACACAGGAGCAGACTTTTTGGCTGGCAGAGTGAAACTCTTAATCACAGGTTAAAACCTTTTGCTTTGGACCTGTTAACTATACCAGCTTCTCAAGCATTTGCAGAGATAGTACTGAAAATGTAATATACTTTATTTTATTATTTACTATAATATACTTTAATTTACAGAGTTTTTGTTTTTTTTTTCTCAGCAATTGTTGTTGATGGTACTTTTATGTTGTTTTAGGCTCTGTTGGTATGAATATGGTATTGAGAGCATTTAACATTTATACAGTGATGCAGAGGAGGTTTCAAAATATCGAGATATATATCATGTTTTGAGATATATCCTAAAAATTTTGCATTGATGGTTACAGGCCATATTGATTTCAAGTAGGGCTGGGCAGTGCAGGTGCAGCACTTTTCTGGCTGTTAGGTTCTTGCGATCAAACCATAAATTAAAAAAATATAATAATACAGCTGCCCGAAGGAGACAAAGTAGCTGAGGGACAAAGGCTGACTTCAGTTGATGAACTGAAAATCATAGTGAAGGATACAGACATAGATTATTTAATATGGCTGTATGCATATATTTACATGTAACCACACCCTTCTCTCTCTCTACAGCAACACACATCACGACTGTGCTTTGGCACAGCCTCACAGAGAGTGGGAATCCCCTCCGAACGTGCGTTTGAATGTGAGTGTGTATGTGTTTGTGCGAGAGAGAGACATGGGGAGGGGAAGCAGGGGTATTTTCCATCTTTGAGAAGAATCCATTTTGTGCAGCGGAGCAGAAAGAGGGAAGAGAAGCCATGAAGCCGGACTATATTCCCTGCACATGTTGAATGGTACAGTCGTTCATTAATCTCGGTCTGTTCAGACAGAAAGACCACTATTACATTTGCTGCTAGTGATCATACATGAATGATTGAGGTACATGCAGATAACATCATATCACAAGATTCTTGATATATTCCAGGGTTATCTTCTATCAGCAGATCGGTACGCACACTCCTTGGTGCTTTTTTTTCCTATAAATACAGTAAATATTCTAGTAGACAGCTGTGGCATGTCCTTCATTCTGCTACCTGTATGTTTCAAAATCACTTGTCACATGGGAAATATCCACCCCAGACAAGCTGAATCAGTCAGATTTTATGTTTCTGTCCTTGTTTGTGTGATACACGGTCTGAGAAGTGGTTCCATATTTTTCTCATCTCTTGTCTTTCTCTAGAACATGAAACACCGCTCATGTTTCATCTGCCTCCAATTGAAAAAAAAAAAATCATAATGTGAAATGTCTGCCTCCCTGTTGGATTAAAACTTTGATTGATATGGGCGCATTACTGCAGGAGAATATCAGTGACAGTGTTGTAAAATAAAACTACTCCTAGATGGTGTTGCACTTCAGAGAAATTTATTTTTTATTCATAATATTTATATTAAAGACTTATTTTGAGTCTAACCTCCAGGCTCACAGTTTATTGTCTCAGATTCTTTATAGACCACCAAGGTAAGGTCCTCAGGCAGGATACTACATTGTTCACCTACATTGTTAGACGTACATACTAGACACATAAATCAAGCAATATGGCAATATGTCATTTCGCAGGCTGTTTTCATCACAAAAGTGAAGCTTGTAGATAGCTATTGTGCCCCAGGATGCCAATACAATCGGACACAGGCTACTAATCTATGAAACACTGTCACAGCGAGCAGAAGAAGCTGGAATGATGGGAACCCACAAGCAACTCTGTAACTAATGGACTCAGTGTAACTGACATTCAAATCTGCACAGCAATGTTAACACAGAAATTATTTCCATCAAGCTGCCCGTTGCAATGCGAACATTCGATATCAGACAGGAACCAGGACCTTCTTCTACGGCAGGAAGGAAAGACATTACCGTTATAAGCAAGGAAATGAAAGGTGCTTTACAGATAGTTAGGTGTCAGTGTTGTTGCTGAGGGGAGCCAGAACAGAGGGGCTATTTCAGGCATAATTTCGTCATGCTAAATAATTTCTTCCTCAACCGATAGTAAGGTGTCGTCATCATTGAGGGGAGCCAGAACAGAGGGGCTAGTACAGACATAAGATCATCATGTCTTCACCAAACCAAATGTTGAGGAATTTCTTCCTCACTGCCAACACGGCAAGTTATTTGACATCCAGAGCTCTATACCAGGAGTCGGCAAGTAAATTTGGACTATATTTTCTAAACAATTGAATACCGGGCCAACATATCATACCTTCATTAGGCGAAACCTGTTGCTTTCCTTTTTTCTTCTCATCTATTCAGTATTATACAAAAAATTGTTAATTTGAGAGATGTGTTGATTTAAAAAGGGAAACTGAATTTACCACAGATTGTTACTAGTGTCTTAAAACTGCTCTTTGACTCAGTTCATCTTTTTTGTTCAGAATAAAGGCTCTGAATTCTGCATGAATTTATCTTTTTTTTTTTGAAGGAAAGTCAACAATAAAAAATCTTATTTATTTCTTATTTTGAATTCATCTGCCATTTTTGGTCCATTGGCTGCAGGTTGCTAACCACTGGTTTATACAGTAAATGGCAACATTATTGTATATGGACCTCATATCAACATAGATTTACTCTGGTACAACAACAAACAATTATTTCCATAACTGAATAATCTGTTAATTATTTTCTCAATTAATCAAGTAATCATTTTATCCATAAAATGTTGAAAAACGCTGACCAAACCTCAAAATTATAATGTCTTTTAATGTCTTGTTTTGTCCATAACCAAAATTATTCAGTCTTCATGATTTTGTTCTTAAAAAGAATCCAGAAAATATTCACTTACAAGAAGTGGAAAAAAATCTAAGAATTTTTTTAAAAATTAAAAAAAAACTAAGTTGATGATTTAACTAATATTAAATATTAATATTATAATTGCAGCCCTAGTTTATGTAAAACAAAAAATAAAAACATAAATAGCCATGGGATTAAATTAAATAAAAAAGTAGTACTATTAATACGGTTTATAAAGATATAGATTCATAATTACTTCCTTTATCCATATTATAAATAATATTACTGTCTGAAATTATGTTTAAATAACTCTGTTCTCTAATGACATGACAAATCAACACCACAGCAAACTGTCCTGCTGCATTATCTCATCTTCTTTTTATATGTCTCTCCACCATTTCCTGTCTGTTTATCTGACCTGACGTGGAGAGCCGTTGCCACAGTAACATTCCATGTCATGAGGGTGATATTCCCACTTTCACCAGGATCGCCACATCCTCCCGTCTGTTTCTAGGGAAATTCCTGTTCTTGTGTTGCCACAGCAACAGCCTTGCTTCCAGACTGTTCCAGTGCAAAGGTATTCCCCCAATCCACACACACCCAAGCACACACTCATTATATTCACCACAGTGTGATCTGATTGAATCAGTCACCCAATCAGGCTTCCGTGCTGATTTGACATGTCATATTGTCTATTAATCCACCCCAGAGGAATAAAATATAATCTTGTGCAGAGGTCGTTTATGAGTTTTAAACCTTCCTCTGATCAATGCTGAGTGGTGCCAAGCACATATACTGTGTGCCCCACTATGGGTCGAACAATTTGATTATTCTTTTGGCTTCTCCCTTTAGGGGTTGCTATAGTGGATCATCAGCCACCATCTTAACCTATCCCTTGTGTCCTCTTCTGTTACACCAACTCTCCTCACTTCCTCCTTCACAACATCCATGAACCTTTCCTGTGGTCTTCCTCTTTGCCTACTGCCCAGCAGCTCCATCTTCAACATCCTTTTTCCATCATAATTACTATTCCTCCTCTGCACGTGACCAAACCATCTCAGCACTGCCTCTCTTACTTACTTACTCTCTTACCGTTCAACCTGAGTTGTCCCTCCAATTCTCTAATTTCAAATCCCAACAAAAATCTCTGCGTCTTAAGCCCTGCAACCTCCATCTCTGCCTCCTGTCTTTTAGACCGTGTCACTGTTTCCAAGCCATACATCATAGCGAGGGGAGTCATGATCTCAATTGTAAATCAAATGTCGATCAAAACTATGTCACAATCTAAGTCTTTGAAAGCAAAGGTGGAATCGACAACTTAAATATGCCCCCAGTGTGACATCCTGTAAATGTGCCAGAGGGGAAAAACACACAGTGTTGTGGTTGTAGCCATTGTAGCACAACTACACGTTACATGGAATCAGTGCTCGACTGTAAAAAAAAATATTCTTGAAAACAATAAATTGTTCAATCATTCATATTGATTTCCGAATTGGAAATCTTTTGACCCTTTTTGCTTCCTCTTACAGGTGTCGGCTGGGTGTGATACACTAAGCCAACTTGGTTGAAACTTCCTACTGCATATTCCTGATTCATTTTTTACTAATTTTTGGTTTTATTTAATCAGAATTGTTGTGCATGAAAACGTGCAACTTGCATTTGTCATTATGAAAGCATCAAGTCTTTAGATCCTAGCCCATCAAATACCCACATATAAAGTTGGTTGATTGTACTAACTTTTGACAGTAAAATAGCTCTTTAATGTATATGTTAAATATATATTTCTGCAATATATTATATTATATATATATAATATTTCTGCAAGTTCCTTATACATATTGGCAACAATATGATTGTTAATAATAACTAAATAATTATTTATAATTATTTATTTATTAACTATTTTTGAAAAATCAATTAGATATAGTATTTTCATTTATTTTTCAGAACTGTGTTGTGACTCAGCTATGTTTTTTTATTAGAGCCACAAAAAGCCAATATTTGACAGCATGTACCATCTTTAAATTTGGCATGGAGTCTCATCCATCGAATCTTATGCTATAAGTCAGCCTGGTGGGATAACAGTTATTTGGTGATTTATTAAGTACAATTCCTCCCACATGACTGCCACTCATGTCTCCACTCAACAAAGGAGACACATTGCAGACATGCTGGTCATATTTGTAATAAACAGAGGAGTTCTGACCACAGCTTTGATTGAGTAATGGAGGCTGCATATCAGTTTGAGTCAGGTATGTGTGTACCACCTTCACAAAAACTCTGGAACACAATAGGCAATATTGTCATAATCATGCACACACAAAGGTGTAGGTGTGGAATGGAAAAACACAAAGAGAAGGAGGAAAAAATAGGTGAAAAGGTGAAATCAAGTGAGGTGAATAAGGAAACAGAGATGTATCCTCCCCTTAATGGGAAGAGGAGAACAAATAGGGATGAAAAGCTTGACGTTAGGAAGGGTGGACTGGATGATTTAAGAGCTGTGGAAGGATGGAATGCCAAAAGGAGGTGGAGGATGAGAAAGTAACACATTGTTGACTGATCACCACTTTAATAATAATAAAAAATAATAATCTTTAATTACACAGTTCTCAAAACAAAGTTACAAATTGCTTCATAAAAAAGTCTGTAGTCTGTAACTTGTAAATAAATGTCCATTACATTCAAACAATTGTCAAATGAGGTCGCACAACACTGATTAGGTCTGTCAGTGCCACAAGACTCTCTCTTGTGTCATTCAGCTTCCCACACTGCACCCACAAGGATAAGTGTTTTGTGTCAAGACAGGTGGAGGGAACAAAGTAACATTGCACTAGGAAAGCAAGATGGCTGCCAACAGGTTACAGCATGACTGTAAACATAAAGAGGCCTCCACGAAGTTTCACAAATTAATTCATGAGTTAAAAATCCTGTTCCCAACTGCCCACGAGCTGTCACTGTGAATCCACAGTCAAGTCTGATAGTATTGCTTGACAATTTTCAGATGAAGAATGCAAAATTCATGTTTCTTTATGTTTGAAAACCCAGTAGGGAGTAGTACTAATGCATGTGAGGGAGCAGCATTGTCCTGCATATAAATCATGGCCCCCCTTAAATTTTTGCTGTACCGCTGCTTTAAAAAAATTGATTTCGAGACCAATTTTCTTCCCGAAAAGGTCCAGCTAGTTCATCCTTAATAATAGCAGCCCTTACTAGTACCCCACCTCCACCTTGCTGATGCCTGACTCCAAGTGGAGCTCTCTGTCCATTAGTGTTCCAGCCACAGGCTCATCCATCTGGACCTTCAAGAGTCACTCTCATGTCATCTGTCCATAAAACCTTTGGAAATCTCTCTTCAGATATTTCGTAGCCCGCTCTTGACGTTTCAATTTGTGACTCTTGTTCAGTGGTGGTCGTGTTTCAGCCTTTCTTACGTTGGCCATGTCTCTGAGCACTGAACACCTGGTACTTCTGGACACTTCAGGTAGGTTACATTTCTGGAATATGAAAGCCCTGGAGGTAAATGTGTTCCTACTAGCTTCACATTTAATTCTTCTCAAGTCTTTAGCAGTTAATTTGCATCTTTTTTTTTTTTCCTCCACACGCTTCTTAGGACCCTGTTGGCAACAAACCGTTTTGACTGTGTGGTGATCACGCCTCAATATCTTAGTTGCTTCAATAGTGCTGCATCCCTCTGAGATGCTTTTTGCAATTTTTTTTACTTTTTTACAGTCTGTTATATCTTTTTTTGGAACATTTTGTCTGAGGTAAAGAAGGATGACTAATACTTATGCACAACTTGATATAGGGTGCTGATCACTTTAGGCTACACCCATGACAATAAGCTCAAAAACTCAGTTGCCTAATAATTGTGCATGCAGTCTATACAGTCTATATATATTGCAAGCGCAATATACCTATATTGTTCTTAAAATATACACAGTGTAAGAGCAATCTACATATAACTGTAAGAACAATATACCTATATTGTATGAACAACAAACTTATAAGAACAATAAACTATCTCGTATATGTATATTCTAAAAACATATAAGCTATAATGTTAAAGCAAGAAACATATATTGTTTTTATATTAAACTTGTTAACTAAATGTGATACTGATCTGTTTTTATTTTGCGGTGGTGGCAGCAATATTCCTCCATACTAAGTTAACTAAGTTGGAAGAAGACATTGAAACAGATGTTGAAGGGAGAAACGACAAAACGGAGGAGATGAGAGTGAAACAGGGAGGGGACAAGGTTGTTTTTTTTACAGCTGAAAGAAAATACAGGGAAAAAAGAACTGTGAAGAGGGTGTCAGGGAGAAGACATTGGAAAGACAGGAGAGAGAAAATTGGAGCAAAAGTGAAGCAAAGAGGAGACAAAATGAAAAAGGGAGGAGGATGAGAAAAGGAGATCCCACTACAATCTAAAGTTCTGGCTCTAGAATATCACTCCCTCACCAGACGGATCTGGTAAAGACCATTTCCCATCAACTTGGCTCCTCACGTCCACCTCCCCTCTACGTCCTTCTCTGTCCTCCTCCTCCCCTCCAATTGTTTCCTCATTTCCTGCCTCTATCTCTCCCCTCTCCTTCTGTTTGCTGTCACCTGCTGCTTTCCCCACAAAATCAACTGATTACAACAGCATTTAAAGCCTCTGCTTTCCACCACTTACATCAAAGCACACAATCACACAACAAGCTCATTAGTTTGCATTCACTTTCAGCTCTAACACTCATGATGCATCAGTAAGAAGATCCATCCCATGATTTCACACGCACTGGAAATGGATTGGAGAGAGTCTTTGATATACAGTATATGGCGCTTTTTCACTACACAGTTCGTCATAGCATAGCTGCACAAAACAGCGGTGACGTGGTTTTATACGCAACACCAGCTAGTGACAAGCAAAGCAGTTCTTTTTGGTGTACTGAATAATTACAATGAATTAATTAAAAATATTAGCTAAATACTTCCCGCATGATCGCATCTACATTTGATATGGTCACTGAACTAAAATAGGACAGAAGGGGTGCGGCTCACGATCACCGGCTTTCGGCAGTGCTGTTACTAAATACAACAGACTCCTCTGTTAAATATTGACGTTTTAAAAAATTTCCTTGTAAAATGTTGGAGACTACCGCATGTTTTCAGGATTTTTAAATCTCTATAGTTTGGCGTTGTTCAGTTTGATTCCTGTGTTGGACGTAGAGCTCATGACTCTTTCAGTGAAGACACTCATTGCCAATCAGTGGCCAAGATGTCACATTGGAACATTGCCTGAGCAGGTACTAAAAGTACCAAAAAAGTGCCAGGTACCTGGTAATATTGCTAGTGGAAAAGGAAGGGAAAAAAAAAAACAGTAGTGTCGAGCCATGCCAAGCTGTGCTGTGCTGGCACCGTGTAGTAGAAAAGCACCATTAGATTCCCTTTGACATCAATGTAAACACAGAGAAAAGTTTCTGAAATCAGAACCACGTGAAGCAAAATGCTATTTCTTTGTAGTTTTCCTGCTGTTGTTGTGTTTCCTGAGGCAGAGTCAGGTGTTTGTGACGGGGAACTTTGAATTTGGACATGAAAATGAGAGAACAAGGTTAAAATGCACACAGAAAGTGTGTGTGTGTGTGTGTGTGTGTGAGGTTAAAATGCACACAGAAAGTGTGTGTGTGTGTGTGTGTGTGTCCATACTCGTATTTGTTACCTCCTTAGCACCTTTCTCTGGCATAAACACTGACCCTGTCAGGGCCAGTAGTCCTCATGGTGACCAGGCCTGGTCCTCATGAGGCAGACACTTATTCCTGAGAAACTAGGCTAGGTTTAGGGCAAAGACTTGAATTGTGCTTTGGGTTAAGGTTAGGGTTTGACACAACTGGTTGTGGTTAAGGTTGGGGATAACGTCTTGTTAAGACTGTCCTAATGATTGGAGATCGATGCAGAGTCCTAAGAAGAGTGTATGTGTATGTGTA
The DNA here is from genome assembly GCA_016785285.1 of Brachirus orientalis. Classification (NCBI taxonomy): domain Eukaryota; kingdom Metazoa; phylum Chordata; class Actinopteri; order Pleuronectiformes; family Soleidae; genus Brachirus; species Brachirus orientalis. The sequence goes on along the minus strand of JAFBJR010000099.1, from coordinate 303,735 downwards.
TGTATGTATGTATATAAAGTATGATCCATAGGGAGTGAGGACATTTTGGGAAAGTGAGGACATTTTGTGTGGTGTCCTTACACCTCTAAAGGGCGTTTTTGAGGGTTAAGACCTGTCAATACGGTTAGGGCTAAGAGTCAGGGTTAGGCATTTAGTTGTGATGGTTAAAGTTAAGGTAAGGGACTAGGGAATGCATTTTGTCTATGAGTGTCGTCCATATGAATGTTGCGCGAGAATGTATGTGTGTGTGTGTGTGTGTGTGTGTGTGTGTGTGTGTGTGTGTGTGTGTGTGTGTGTGTGTGTGTGGCCAACTTCCCCGCACACCTTGCCTCCGTAGTCTCCTCTTCTTCAGTCCAAATATCCGGACTTTGGAGAAGATGTCGACCAGGTTGCCGTTACAAAGTCCCTGCTTCTTACCGGGGCTCTTCCGCCGCCGGTGAGCAGTCGGTTTGTGGGCGTGTTGCTCCCTCGCCTGTCGCTTCTGCCGGATCAAACCGCTGGCGATGGCCGCTGCCATGTCTCCGCTGAAACAGCAGCCGCCACGGAAACAGTGCCGTCTCCGTCCGCGTCTCCGGTCCCGTTAGATGTGTCCACCGGAGGGACGGAGCAGCAGACAAAAGCCAGAACAAACCTCTGGGTCCGGTCTCTGCTCCAGCCTCCACAGCAGTCACATCATCGGCCGCTAAGTCCAATGTGAACGCGACGCGTTCGCCTCACTGCATGTCCGCGCTAACGTTCACTTCCAACACACAGCGGATTTCACCTGTCCGTCACGCCTTTGTGTCCGTGGAGCAGAAACTGTCACTGAGCGGCTCGTCCAGGAGCCCGCGTCTCTGTCCCCATGGTCAACAGGCCGAGACAGACAGGAGGCTGAACATGGACAGGCGAGAGACGCCAGGTCTGCGCTCGCTCTCGCTCTCTTTCTCACGCGAAGAGGCGCGATGGGGTCACAGTTTGTGTGCGTAAGTTCGGGCGTTTATCTCAAACTGAACGCCGGGCTGAAGTCAAAACTACACAGTTGATTAAAATTCCGGGTCTGTCTGGGATAAATTATCGTCAGTATTAAATTGTTCTGCAATAATATTCTCATCAGGAAGCCGCTAAGCAAATAACATTTCCGAACGTTCACCATGATCCATTTGAGACGAACGCACACATATCACAGGCTAGCCAAGCAATAAATGTAAATAATAACACTTTACTGGGTGTTTTGACCACACAAAAAGTATTGCAACATGTCTATGCTTAAAAATGTAATATTACAATGTGTACAACGGATTAAATGTGACACAAATACAACTGAAATGCTATTAATGGTTAAAGTAGCAGTGCTTTTTATATGGGGTAGCCATCTTGGAACCTTGACCCAGAGTATGTGAGGTTGCTCCAAGTTTCCAAGTTCGAAATCTAAGTCCAGAGGGGGCTCTTGTCTAAGGGGCACCCCATGACAATGAATCAGGGCCGTTTCTAGCTTTGTAGGGGCCCTGTGCAAGATGCTGCTTGGGGGCCCTATCATTAAACTATGATGGAGAGACTCCTCATGCGGGCCACGACTTTTATCATATAAAGAAAGCCAGGCCCACGACCTCCTCTTCCTTTAAACTCAGTGTGTGTGGCCGAGACACAGCTGCCGGCGAGGTGATAGAATATAATACTAAATATATTTGCTATAGTAGTATTTTTATAATAGTAATAGCAAGACATTTGGCTGTAATTATCACATTATTAAGTGTATTGCATTCAACATTAAATTACTCACACACACACACATTACACACATATATATATATACATTGCCCAAGTCATTTTTTTACATAATTATTTTTTTTGCCTAAATCATCTCCTCATGATGCTGATGGTTCAGTTTTTTGTGTTTCCTGAAAAATCTGAAAAAAATGACTTAGGCGATTATTGGTTGTCAACATTATTATTTACTTAATTTAAGATTTTGATAGATTTGATATATTTATTTCACATCATAAATATGTTTTTGTTTTTTTTTTGTCATCATAAATATCTTTATTGCAATGTTACGATCGAATATTATGTTGTAATTTTAAGCTTGCTTTGCTCCTACTTTGCCCACCCCCTAATGAACAGTGGTTTTGTTTTGTTTTTTCTTTAGACTGGCCCCTCATTGTCTCCCAGGTCATTTGAGTATGACACCCCTACTTTAGATGATCCAGGAAGATGGCAGAATCTATTACACTTCAAAAGCAAAACAGGCTACAGACATGGTAATATGGCCCCGGAGTGGTTTTCGGGGGTGGTGACTTATACAATATACTCACGGACCACACTTCACCACAGTATAGTATAGTATCATAGTATTCATTATATACTATACTAGTATGAAATAGTATTATATTTTCAATAGGATAAGTTAATAATAATTGAATAAAATCTGCCGTGCCTAATTTTGTTTATTGTATGTTTGTACTCTGTCTTGTTCAGTGCATTGGTCCAGCCCTCAACAATGTTATCTCTTTCTCATATGGCTCCTTGGGGAAAATAATGGCCCACCCACAACCTGGTGACTTTTGATAGAAAGCAGCACAGGTCTGTGAGAGCATCACCTGAAATAGCATGGTTTGTTTGTCAAATAGTTAAAGAGAAATGTATAAATGACAATTTTTTATGTCCTTTTATGACAATAGCTAGTGTACAGTTATGTATATTACTGCTTCAAACTAATTTGCATATTATATTATATTATATTATATTATATTATATTATATTATATTATATTATATTATATTATAATAATATGGGAGCCACCATTATTTGCTTAGTGTTAACAGTGGGCTAACAGTGGTTCCCAAATTCTTCTATACCTTTTAGTTAAGATTTATGTGTATATGTATATATTTTACTTAAACTTACCAAACATCACTTGAAAATTACTAATTAATTAATTTAAAATTATGTTAAATGATACAGGCATCGCTGTAAACTGGTTGCTCCTTTGCTTCTTTGATTTGATGTATACTGCAGCAACATGCATTTACAGACTTCTGATTTGTTGTTGATTTGTTTTTCAACAAAAAAGGAAAGGAAATTGGACAAATCCCTCGGTTTTCCCTCAGTGAACAGTGAACAAGAAATATTTGGCCTCCAAATGTTAGATGCCAACTAAGGAAAGAGAAAAAAAAATGCACTGAGTGTTTCATTATTACAAGGCATACACAGTGAATGTTATCCATCTTCAGTATTTTCGGTGTTAGGTAACACAGATAATGAACCCATACCACTCACTTCTTCACTCCACACATTGCTGTCTGTATTCAGCTCATAAGAAGTCTGAATGGGTGGTTTTAAAAAATTTAAGAGGTAGGCAGATGGTCCAGCTGATGAACTGGAGGTCGGCTTGCCCCACATGTCTCAAATGTTTCTAGCTGCATGTAAACCTACACTACCAAAATGTATATAGTACGCTCACATTTCCTCCTTGATGGAACACCATGCAGGAGGCAGTTTCAGGTGTAGCTGACTGACATCAGGTTGAAATATTTACACAATATGTATAACATAGTAAATGCACGTGGAAACAGATTGTTGCATTTAAGGATTGAACCACTTCCTTCTCAAATGTCAAAGTTGTCATTTAATATGCTGATTGCAAACATTTTCCTAAGGGTTAAAACCCAATATAGACCGTAGCTTATAGGCAAACACATTTGCTGAATTTAGAATTCTCCCAAACTTTTATTTAAGATTTATGAGTATTTATTTTAAATTCATTGCATAAAATTAAAGTGTTATTATGGCAATTATTGAGGAGTTTTTTTGCTTCTCATTCTTACTTTATCTTTCTGCAATTGCCAGATCAGGATCAGGCCATAGCTTACAGTTGTCTTATTATGTAAATATTTATAATATATGATCAATATCAGATTGTGTCCTATTAAATCTATTTTTTATTGTAATATTTTTATTTAATGTTTGACTTAATTTTGCGTTTAATTTTAAGTATTGAATTACTGACAGTATTTTTGCTTTTTTTCCATTTTGTTTATGTATTGTTCCTCTATTAACTAGTAAACTATCAGGATGTAACTTGACAACTTTTATTCAACTTTCCTCATCTGCCAAAAACCAACACATGATATAGTCAGTGCCCCACCTGCTGGCCATATGTGGCCATTACATCTCCCCCTTTCAGGTGAAAGTTGATCACTTTTTTCAGAACCTCAAGTTAACAAAAAGCATTCAGCAGTAGGGCTACTTTTTAGTTTTGGTTTAGTATGAACCCAAAAAAAAACGGACCGGTCCGGTCGATTAAAAATGGAGTAACAAAATTTATTCACAAAAACAAAAACACAAAAATACACTTAAGCCAAGGGGAGAAACTAAAGGCAAGGAGACTGGATGGCTTGCTGAGCAGAGACCTCCGAGGGAACACTGAAAAAAGGAGAAACGAGGAGTCAAAAAACACAGACTAAAAAAACAGCATAGAATGAGATGTAGAAGTGAAAGTTTAAGTCTGGTTCAAGAAGTTACCACCGAGACGTGCTGACACCTGTCGCAGCAAAGACCAGGGCTTAAAAAGAGATTAATTCAATCAGGAAATGGGTCGCAGGTGCGAGGTTGGAGGCTCCCACGGTCAAGTCTCCTAAAAACACAAAGCAAAAAGAGCTCCACAGGAAATAATAGAAATTAACACAGTAAGAGGCATGGAAACAGACCCTGACAATAGGAAGACTTGGGTTGTGATCTGGTTTCCTCAGAGGTGGCAGTGGGGGGGCAGTGTATGCAGCCTTTACATTTGCATACATCAGATCAATAGTGCTGTTATTCCTGGTGGGGCAGTCAACAAATTGATGGAAGACAGACAGGGTTGACCCCAGAGAAACATAGTTGAAGTCACCAGAGATTGCTATGAAGACTCCAGAATGTTGAGTCCGAAGCCTCGCAATAGCGGTGTGCATGACGTCAGCCAAAGGTTGCGGAGGGATGTAGACAACAACAATGGCGTGTGAGAATTCCCTCAGGATGGAGACTGACCACTACCGGCTCGATGTCCAGGCAGTAAATAATCTCCTTCACTGTCCCATGTCCAGGGTTGCACCAATGTCTATAGTTGAAACAGCTAATCCCTGGTATACAAAAGGTTCTCACTGCTGCGATCAGTGGTTGTCATATCCACTGGATAAAAACATATGCAATGCTGTTGCAGATAAAATAAAGTTAAAAAAGTTAGAGAAAAAAGAACAAAAATACAAAAACTGTCGGAGCTACTGGAACAGGCTGCTACTCGGGTTGGCGCTTGCGCACAACAGGTTCCGTGGAAGAGTAACTGCATTGTTTATGTTGTGGAGCTGAGGGATCATTTGCAGTCTGCTAATGTTGGGAAGGAAGACCCAACAAGGGTGTGGTCAGGTCCTTTTTGATAAACACCTTCTCCTCAATCTTCCTTTCCCATCTCTGAATGACAGTATGCACTTGTCTTTTAAAATGAAGAGGTTGGCTGGTGAGCACCAGGAGATGTTTGTGTGGCGCTGTGTAACTGCCACATTTATCTTGTTTGTATTCTTATTCTGGGATCGCAGTCACAGAGGCACCCGTTTGCACATATAAAACTCATTTCCAGAGCAGCCTTCTTCCTCCTGCAGAACATTATGAAAATTAGAAACATTTTGTCCTTGCTGGAAAACTAGTTCATGCTTTTGTTACATCAAGATTAGATTACTGCAACTCATCACTATCTGGATGTTCCGATAAGTCTGTTAAAACACTACAGCTAATTCAAAATGCTGCAGCATGATTTCTGACAGGAACTAGTAAGGAACTAGGAACTTCAATGTTGGCTTCTCTACACTGGCTCGCTGTACAGTTTACAATTCAATATAAAATCATCCTCCTCACATACAAAGCACTTAATGATCAGACCACTCTAATCTCACTGGTTCAGGGAAACCTGAACTATTTCTTAGTTATGTTGCTATAGACCTAGACTGCTGAGGGAATTCCTATGGTGCACTCACACTCACTCTCTCACACTCACTCTCTCATACACAGGGTATGAATATGACATTATTACATGTCATTAACCTTGTTGTTTCTTTCCCAAGTCTGTGCCTTTCCTTCTGTCCTTGTCCTATTATTATTATCACTAACAGTAGTATTATTGTCATGATCATTATGCTATGATTAGTATAATTTATTATCAGCAATCTCTGCTGTTGATATGCTGTTGTATAAGTGACACTGTAATTCTATAAACAAGATATGTTTTGTCTGCACAGAACTGTTTATATATCTCTCTCTTCTGTCTCTATCGCACCTCCCTCTTTCCCTTTCTCTCCCCCCCTTTCTGTCTCCCATCGCTTCTGTGTCCCCCATTTTTCCTTTCACACCAACCGGTCGAGGCAGATGACCCCACATCTTTGAGTCTGGTTCTGTCAGAGATTTCTTCCTGTTAAAAGGGAGTTTCTTCGCTCCACTGATGCCTAGTGTTTGCTCATTATGTGAACTGTTGGGTTTCTTTTCCCTCTGTAATATTGTAAAGGTTTTGGCATTACTATGTACAGTGTCTTGAGATAATGTGTGTTGGGATTTGCACTATACAAATAAAATTGTACTGAATTGAATTTAAAGCGGAGGGGGCTGCCATTTATGGTAAGTATTTCAGTCCAGGTAGACGAGTGTGGATGCTCCACAGCTCCCAGATTAACCATCACCTCATCTTCCTCGATGGATTCTAGTTTTTGAGCTGATTTGCACACAAATGCAAAGTGTCCCCTCTCATTTTTTTACATTCCACACCTCTTGCTGGGCATTCTATGGCAGTCTATGGAAGTTTTGGAATCTTGCCTCATTTTCCACTCTGCTTTGGCTTAGTGAAGGTAGGCTGTGGTGGAGAATGGTTCACACGTTATGCTGACTTTTTCGTAAGCCTGTCTCTTGCTGTCATGAGATGCAGTGTCTACTTGCCCCATGTAAATTGGCTGACTGTAAAACAGCTTTTAGTGGCTGTAGCCAAATCCATTTGGGTTAAGCGGCAGTTTATCAGACAACAGATCTGCCAACCTTTCCAAAAACCATTAGAGTGAGATTTGGTGAGGGTGACCAAAGTTTTGCTGTACATGCAGCTACACAAGCTGGCAAGGGGAGGTGTGGGAACATTGTAATTGCTACTGGAGATGGACCTATACCTACATTCTGTACAGCAAAAACATTTTGTTATGGGGTGGCTGGGTTTCCTCTCCCAGACAATTCAGTAGATGTGATTTCTTGTATTCTGTTAGATTTTGGGGTGGCCTGCTGGAGATGTGCAATACCTAAATTAATTCAGATTCATAGCCTAAATTCTGACTTGCAGGGCCTTCACAAGTAAACCTCAACATTCATCTTAAACTGACTGACAAAGCTCCAGAAAACTAGCTCAAGAGCTCTAGAAAACTACTGTAGATGACTGCCTATGTGCCTATAGTGATATATAACCTATAACCTCTGTTTCAGATTTAGTTCAAGTTCAAGGTTGATATATTTTTATTAGTATTAAAAATATTTTTGATTGAAACTAAATGTTATGTTTTGAATAACATAATCACTGACACAAGATACATACAAGTGACTCTGCTGTGAGCGCCCCCTGTGCCCAGTACCAGCATAAGACACAAGCTCTCAGTAAAACATGGCTGTCAGCAGAGACACAAGGACAAAACTGAACAAAAGACGTGTGTGATAAAATCTGCGTCAATTTAAGTCTACAATATCTTCAGAACATGTTCACGTCTTTATCTCGGTGTTAGACAGACTTTTCCAACAGGAAACTGAAGTTTGTAAACCACTCACTCTCCCACACCAAAGTCCATAAAGAAAATCAGTGATTTTAGCTCACAGGGACACAGGAGCTGCTGGTCTACTGCTGCCTCGTGTGTTCAGTTTGTGTCACTGAGGTTAATCTGAAAAAAGGATTTTTAATGCTAAAGTGACAAAATAAGACATTTGAACTTACTGATGGAGGCAGCAGTGGAACAACAACTTCTGTGTGCTGTGATGGAAAATCACTGATTTTCTCTAAGGACTTTGCAGTAGGGGCACTCACAGCACAGTAGACTTTGACTTTATGTCGAAGCAGCTCATAGAATCTCACTTTGAACAACCTGAAATATTCCTTTAATGGTCATCAGGATGCTCTGCACTGACCTTTCCAGCAGGGGGCAGCAAATATACACACTGTGTCACATGTTGTTTGAACACATAAATTAAAAAGTGTTCTTTTCATTTTTATGCCTGAAATCAAAGTTGTTGGGTTGCTGTTTTTTCTTTTTTGCCTGTTTTTGTTTTTAATTTGTCCTCGCGGCAGAGACACTCACACATGACTTTATTGACACTCTCATTCTCACTCATTTTCTACCGCTTTATCCTCCAATGAGGGTCGCTGGGGTCGCTGGTGCCTAACTCCAGCTGACATAGGGCGAGAGGCAGGGCACACCCTGGACAGGTCGCCAGTCCATCACAGGGCCGCTTTATTGACAGTGCTTGTTAAATAAATTTCTGATATTTTGTTTCTGACAAACTGATCTTAAAACAGTTGAGTCAGTAGAAACAGAGACAAGAGAGAAAATAGAAACACGTGGGGGGGTGGGGGGGGGGGGGGGTGGCTCGCAGGAGAGTTAAACAAATATGAGAGCTGGAACCATATAAAGACAAAACACGCTGGTCCAGTGAATGCAGCGCACACACACACACACACACCCAACAAGGACATGGTTTTTCTCTCTGTCTCCTCCAGATGTTTCACAGCTGTTTTCACATCAGCAGCAAAAAGGAAATTGCCCTTTCTCCTTAAAGGGACAGTTCAGGGTTTTTGTTGTGTGCTTGTATGAATTACTTACACTGATACTTCATTATTATATATTGTGGCCCAAAAAAAACTGGATTTTGACCAGTGTCTTTATTCAGCAATGTTTCTCGGGTCTTACCGGACTCTGCCAAGTACGCAGGTTTTTATCAGATTCGGTTCCAATCAGAAGACCCATGTGAACACACTCATTTCTTCTTCTTCTTTGGATTCATTTTCTGTTAACCACAGATCTTTGCAGCAAATTTACTATTTAGTACTTTGGACAGAGCTCAGTGTTTTTTATTTCATCTTCATTTCAATAGTGAGCTAAAATCTACATCAGTTTAAGTTTACGCTATCTTCAGAACATGTTCATGTCTTTATCTCACTGTTAGACAGACTTTTCAAACAGGAAACCAAAGTTTGTAAACCACTCACTCTTCCACACCAAAGTCCTTAGAGAAAATCAGTGATTTTACATCACAGCACACAGGAGTTGTTGATCCACTGCTGCCTCCATCAGTAAGTTCAAATGTCTTATTTTGTCACTTCAGTGTTTGAAATCCTTTTTTCCATATTAACCTCAGTGACACAAACTGACCACACGAGGCAGCAGTAGACAAGCAGCTCCTGTGTCCCTGTGAGCTAAAATCACTGAGTTTCACTATGGACTTTGGTGTGGGAGAGTGAGTGGTTCAGTTTCTCATTGTTTCACTGAGAACATGCCTGACAGGTTCTCAGCAGCAAGGGGCACTCACAGTTAGTGCTGTCTTTGCATCAGTACCTGATGCAACAACACTTGAAAACACTCAAACTATCCCTTTAAAGTAGCTGTGATGTTTGGTTGTCTCAGTCCTGACAGACATGGATTTGTTGGAAACGTTCCAGTCCAGGTTTTCTTGATGACACCTGATCCACATGAGAGAGAGAGAGTTCCTCAATTTGATCCTCACTGTCCTTTTCCTTATAAGGAGTTGGGATTTCCTTTTCCCTCTCTTTAAACCATGTGTGTGTGTGTGCGCGCGTGTGTGTGTGTGTGTGTGTTCTTGAACTTGCTGCAGAGTGAGGACCAAAAATTGTATAAACCCTACAAAGTGAGGACATTTTGACAAAGTGAGGACATTTTGGCTGGTCCTCACTTTTTTTCACCCCTTAAAAGGGTTTTAGGGTTAGGGTTAGAATTGGGTTTAGGTTAGGGTTAGGGTAAGGGTTAGGCTTAGGCATCTAGTTGTGATGGTTAAGGTTAGGGTAAGGGACTAGGGAATGTATTATGTCTATGAGGGTCCTCACTCTGATAGCAGCGCAAACGTGTGTGTGTGTGTGTGTGTGTGTGTGCGTGTGTGTGTGTGTGTGTGCTTTGGTCTGTGTACATATCAGTCATTCCACAGAGGAAACACACACACACACACACACACACCAACTTCACCTGCTCGGACATGATGTGAATTCTGTTGTGTGATCATGTGATCACCAAAGTGATGTCACTATATACAAAGAACACAATAGCTGTGTCTCATTTTAGGCCCCTCCTCCTCAATCAGCTGTGTAGAACCTAGAATCTGATTTTCTGTGTTTAACTCCCTTAACATTCATGAGGGCGGGGCCATGTGTAGCCATGTTTCTATTGGCTGACAGCAGCTGTCAATCACACACTGGTGTCCACTCATATGTGTCCTACTTTATTTTTCTTTCAGTATGAAGATAATGTGCAAACTGACATCAAGTTCTATTGCGGTGCTGAAACTAGTGATATTAACTCCTCAACATGATGTTAGAAATCAAAAGTCTTCCATTCAAACAACCAGCAGAGTTGCCCCGAGTGGCTATGTAGTATATATTCTAACTGTTAACCGTGCTTCCACGCTGGGTGCTAGGCTAGGCTAAATGTTGACCCTGCTTTCACTTTGGGTGCTAGGCAAGGCTAACCATTCACCCTGCTTTCACTCTGGGTGCTACGCTAGGCTAACTGTTAACTCTGCTTCCACTCTGGGTGTGATGCTAGGCTAACTGTTCACCCTGCTTTCACTCTGGGTGCCAGGCTGGGCTAGGCTAACTGTTCACCCTGCTTGCACTCTGGGTGCTAGGCTAGGCTGTACAGTAACTGTAGGCTGAGTGATCTTGAGACATTGTTTTGTTTTCGTGTCCACACACTGAATCTTGGTGCAGAGTGAACTTTCTCTTTATTTTCTTTTTGTCTGTAACTGTTTGATGTTGAACATGTTGATGTTGAATATTGATAATTAATGATCAATGTGTAACTGAATTCACAACCAGTTCACCTGTTTAGCATTAGAATTAGCTTACGTTAACCCTAAACAATCAGCTGCTTGCAGCGATCAACTGTCAAACTGTCAGGTGACTTCACGTGTCTTTGTGTTGGTGCACGGTCAGAGATCAGAGGTCAGAGACACATTTAAGGCTCCACGATTTGTCAAACAGCTGACCAACCTGAAGGTGATGGATGGCAGCAGAGTCACCATGACGGTGAAGCTGACCAGGACAAACATGTTGTGTTTGTGCGTGTGTGTGTGTGCATGTAGTGGTATTTCCTGTGTAACCACCAGGGAGATGGTGGAGATGAGATGAGGACAAATTTACTAATGCTTCATTTCCTCTGTGTATATACAGTATGTGTGTGTGTGTGTGTGTGTGTGTGTGTTACATAATGATTTTCCGCACACCTCATGTCCAAATAAGCTGTGGGAAGATCACATTCTGTTGGTGTCTCCTGTCACTCATCAAAACTTGGCCTGGTTCTTCTATGTTTCTGCTCATTATCTCTAATTTTCCCTAATTATTATCACTAATAATTATATCTAGTTCTCTTTTATTGTCTGGAGTTATCAACCCTAACCATTATCTCCCATTATTATCTGTACTGATGAACTCCAACTGACGATGTCACTGTGGTCCTCAGGTCATCCTCCTCCTCAGGTGTGCTGGCTCCATGATGGTGAGGAGGTTACAGTCAGAGGACTTCAGCTCTTCAGGGAGGAGAACCCACTGCACCCTGCTGATCCAGGAGGTTTTCCCTGAAGACACAGGGACATACAGCTGCCAGGACTGGAACCAATGGGGAGAAGACTGCACCCAGGCTCAGCTCACTGTGGAGGGTAACGTCCAAGAGAGAAAACAGTCATTGTTAGCCTCCTGGTGTAAAAACAACAAAAAACACTTACACCCACTAACATCGACTAACACCTGAAAACATCTGCTAACACCTGCTAACATCTATGAACGTAACATCTGCTAACATCTGCTGACATCTGATAACACATCTTTGAGTCTGGTTCTGTCAGAGATTTCTTCCTGTTAAAAGGGAGTTTTTTTCTCTCTACTGTCCTAGTGTTTGTTCATTGTGTGAACTGTTGGGTTTCTTATTCAATCCAATTCAATTCAACTTTATTTGTATTGCGCCAAATCACGAAATACATTATCTCAAGGCCAAAACCTTTACACTATTACAGAGAGAAAATAAACCCAACAGTTCACACAATGAACAAACACTAGGGGGCAGTGTAGAGAAAAAAGTACCTTTTAACAGGAAGAAATATCTGACAGAACCAGACAAAGATGTGCGGTCATCTGCCTCAACCGGTTGGGATGTGAGGAAAATGGGGGACAGAGAGATGGGGGACAGAAAGGGGGAGAAGAAGAATAAAGAGGGAGGTGAGCGACAGACAGAAGAGACTGTAATACTATAAAGGTTTTGGCCTTACTATTTACAGAGGCTTGAGAAAATGTATGTTGTGATTTGGTGCTATACAAATAAAATTGAATTGAATAACACTTGAAAACATCTGCCAACATAACATCTGCCATCATCCATCTACTCATACATCCATCCATTCATCCATTCATCCATCTGCTAACAACTGTAACATCTGCTAGCACCTGCTAATATGACATCTGCTAACACTTGTCAACATCTCCTAATAAAACATCTGATAACATCTGCTAACATTACACCTACTAACATCTGCTAACATAACAGCTGAAAACATCTCCTAACAAAACATCTGATAACATCTGATAACACTACATCTGCTCACATAACATCCACTAACACCTGATAACATCTGCTAACACCTGCTAACATAACACCTGCTAACACCTGTCTTCTCTCCACAACGTGTATTTCCGTACAGAGCCTCTAGATGGCGTCCAGCCCTGGTTCATCACCAAACCCAAACCTCTGAGCGCTGTGGTGGGTCCTGCCGCGCTCCTGCCGTATGCCATTGCTGGAGACCCGTTCCTCCAGTACACCTGGACCAGAGCTGACCTGAGCCGACCTGAGCTGAACTCTGACCTCTGATGGAGACTATGTGCTGCTGCAGAAAGAGGACGTTGTCTCGCTGCTGATCAGGGCAATAATGTTCTTACACTTTATAGTTCAGGTTTTTTTGTGGTTTAATGAGTTAGTGAAACTCAGTTAGAACTAACAGCACTGTAAGCTCCACCTGGTCCCTGAGGACCTGTGTCTCCAGTAACTGTGTTTGAAGACACATCATGCCGGAGATGACCTGGTCAGCCTGAGGTCAGCGACAAATGTTTCCATTATAGCAAAATTAACTGACATACTGAGAATTAAGCCCCACCCCTCCCCCCACCATCATATCCAGCTCTAGTCTATTCATTCATCTCTGCTTTTCCTCTGTTGTGGTTGTCCACCTGTTCAGACCTGAGGACATTTGTCAGGGACAGACGTTAAATAATGCAAAAACCATGACAGCATTTTTTAAATTTATTTTGTACAGTCTCTACGGTAGAGAATATATCAACATTTCTCACAGACCTACAGTATATCGTCACTGACATCACAGAGGCAGAAAAACAGGGCTGGTGTCATCTGCGTAAGAGCAGTGAATGTTTTTATATAACAAGCTGAAGACCTGAGAATAACAGCGGGCCAACGATGGAGCCTTGAGGAACCCCGGAGTTAATTTGAGCTACAGAAACAAAGAATGGTCCTATTAGAACAAAGTATGAACAAAGTTAGTGATGTGAGTTTGGTTTTCATGTGTGGGTGTGTGTGTACAGGAACATTGTTGGTGAGTGTGTAGCTGTAGCCAGTCTGTCTGTCACTGATGGAGACACAAGAGGAGCAGATGAAGACAGGTGAGAGGTCACATCCATCATCCATCCATTCATCCATCCAACAGTCTATTCATACATCCATCATTCATTCATCTCTAATTGTTTTTATCAATGAACCAATCACTTTTTAAAAAAAAGACAGATAAACAGAAACAAGTGAAGCTGAAAAAAGGAGCGTGTGTGTGAGTATGTTCTTGGACCAAAAATCGTATAAACCCTACAAAAAAATGAGGACATTTTGACAAAGTGAGGACATTTTGGCTGGTCCTCACATTGTTCACCCCTTAAAAGGGCTTTTTCGGGGTTAAGACCTGGTTTTAGGGTTAGGGTTAGAATCGGGTTTAGGTTTAGGTTAGGGTTAGGCATCTAGTTGTGATGGTTAAGGTTAGGGAAAGGGGCTAGGAAATGTATTATGTCTATGAGGGTCCTCACTTTGATAGAAGCGCACACGTATGTGTGAGTGTGTGTATAAGTGTGTGTGTGAGAGACATAGAGAGATCATTTCAGGGTGTATGTCCTTATAAGGACAGCCGAGTCACTTGTGATGTAACATGGACATTTTGAGTTGAGGTCTGTCTCCTCGTCCTCCCTCCTCTCCCCAAATGTAAGTGGGTGGAGCTTGGCCTCTTGTTCTGGGGCATTAACCCAGCTCTGTTTATTCTCTCTCTCTCCTTTAGTCTCTGTGTCTGTGCTTGTTTGTCCAGCTCTGCAGCAGCAGCAGGAGGAGGAGGAGGAGGAGCAGCAAGAGCGGCTGGTGAGGCCGCGGCCTTCAGAGGAGGAGGTGCCAGAGGAGGAAGAGGCGTGGAGCAGAGTGGCAGCAGCAGAGTTGGTGTCAGTCAGCAGTGGCAGGAGGCCAACCAGGAGCAGAAGGAGAAGCAGTGACTCCTGCACCTGCAGCAGGAGGAGAAGGAGGAGGACCACCGGCCCCGTCCTACCATCTCCACCGCTGCTCCCCAAGGCCTCCTCAGACACTGTGTGGACATCAGGGAGCGCGGTGAAGACGATCTGCGACGAGGGAGGTGCAGCAGCTGGACTTCCACTCACTGCTGGGACGCCGATCTTATCTTGCCAAAAACAACCAGGGAGAGGAGCCAGAGGAGGCCGGCCGACACCAACCACCCACACATGGATTTTAAGGCCAACCTCAAGGGGGTCAAACCCAAGACACAGGAGGAGCGCAAGGTGAACTCCTCACAGCAGGTGGACTTCCGCTCCGTGCTCGGGAAGAAGAGCACCACCAGCAGCAATGGCAACAAACTGGCCGAGACACCCGAAAAGAACTCTGCCAACTTCAGGTCGGTCCTCGCCAACAAGAAGAAGCCGGAGAGTCCAGAGAAGAACGGGGAGAAGGAGAAGACAACGGTAAATAACTGTGTGGACGGAGGGATTAATGAAAGGAGGAATGGTGGCAGCGGAGGAGGAGGAGGAGGAGGAGGAGGAGGAGGAGGAGTGAAGGTGCTGGAGTTTGTGGAGAAGCTCAGTGATGTGACGGTGGTGGATGGACAACGACTCCGGCTGCAGTGTCGCCTCAACCCACAACCCTGTGATGTCACTGTGACCTGGACTCTGGATGGAAAGATCATCAAACCCTCCAAGTTCATCATCCTCGCCAACGAAGGTCAGAGGTCACACACACACACAACCATGTCTCCATGTGACTTCAGAGAATGTCACATGGGCTGACATTCACTTCATGAAGACATAGTCTAAACTAAACCTGAACCTGAGCTAAACCTGAAACTGAACTAAACCTGGGCTAGAACTTAACCTGAAACTGAACCTGAACTAAAACTTAACCTGGACCCTAACTTGAACCCAAACTAAACCTGAAATTGAACCTGAACCTGAACTAAATCGAAACTAAACCTGAACCTGAGCTAAACCTGAAACTGAACTAAACCTGGACTAGAACTTAACCCGAAACTGAACCTGAACTAAACCTGAAACTGAACTAAACCTGGACCAGAACTTAACCTGAAAGTGAACCTGAACTAACCCTGAAACTGAACTAAACCTGAACCTGAACTAAACCTGAACCTGGGCCCTAACTTGAACCCAAACTAAACCCGAATTGAACCTGAACATGAACCCGAACTAAACCTGAACTAAACCTGAAACTGTGAAACTGAAACTGAACTAAACCTGAACCTGAACTAAACCTGAACCTGGACCTTAACTTGAACCCGAAATAAACCTGAAACTGAACCTGAATCTGAACTAAACCTGAAATTGAACCTGAACCTGGACCTTAACTTGAACCCGAACTACACCTGAACTAAACCCGAAACTGAACCTGAACATGAATTAAACATAAAACTGAACCTGAACTAAACCTAGGGTTAGGGCTAGTGAGTCACCTCTCCCCCAGCACCTTGGAACGGTTGCAGGTCAAAGGTTAAAATTAATCTGTTTTTTACAGGAGCAGATGTGATTTTTGTTGTTTTTAATGTTTACATTGAAGCAGATTCATGTCATAACAAACAAACAAACTCTCCAGTTTATGTTTGTACAACAGACTCTAAACAATGCTTGTTGTGGTTAGCCTAGCAACACAGTATGCTAACCAATGTTAGCTTTATGATGCTAACATTAGCTTTGTTGGATTCAGTTAATGTGAGAGAAATAATCTCATAATCCCACAGGGTCAGTTTCACTCAGCAGGGGCGGAGCCAAGAGTCACACACACCTGCTGTGTGTGACCTCGACATCTTCGCTGTGTGAACGAACAATAAAGTTTGACTGTAGTTTATAAAGATGAAGCTCAGACTCTATTAATAGAAAACAGATCTGAGACAACAGAGACAGGATGTGATGGGACTGAGGCTGGTATGTCAGACTGGAACAGATCACTTTACACACACACACACACTCATTAGGTCTCATTGTCTGTGGCCAATAAAGGAACATTCCACATGTTTATGACACTGAGATGATTATTGAGATGAAGATTATTTGTGTCAATTTCTTTGTTTCCATGGAAACTTAATCTGAACAAAAGATTATTCACATTATAATTTCCATATTCAGATTTATTGTTCATTGTACTGATCCACAAAGTAAGTGACATATTTAATTTGATTAATGTTTGTTTTGATCTTTAAGATCAAACGCAACATGTGATGTTCTGCTGGAGAACAGTAAAGACCTGCTGCTATATATATGTGTGTGTGTGTGAGAGAGAGAGAGAGAGACTGCAGTAATCCTCCTTCTGTTATTTCAGTCGGCCCCTGATCCAGTCTGTTAAAGGTCAGAGGTCACTGTTGTCCTCAGACAGTGTTTGTCCTCACACACACACATACCAACCTGGGGGCGGAGCCTGACCATTAAAGTATATGTTAGTCGACCACATCCACATGACCACAAAGACTCAAAATCATCAGTGTTGTTGTTTTGTAACATTGTCATGTGTTTCTTTTCTGTTGTAGCGGTTTTCTGATGTACTGGGTTTTTTTTTTAATTTTTGATGTTTATTTTATGATTTCTTTATTTTGTAATGCTGTGACCTTGTTGTGTGTAGCTGTTAGTGATGTTATTGTTGTGTGTGGCTGTTTGTGACATTGTGATGTTGTTTTTGTGTGTGGTTCTGTGTGATGTTTGTAAATGTGTTGATGTGTGTGATTGTGTTGATGTGCCGTGAGATGTTGTTTTTGACGTGATGGTGTTGTGTGTGATGTTTTTGACGTTGTGACGTTGTTGTGTGATGTTAATGATGTGTGTGATGTTGTACTGACACTGTTGTGACACTGTTATTGTGATGTTGTTGTGTGTAGTTCTTTGTGACGTTTTTAACATTGTTGTTGTGACGTTGTTGTGTGCGGTTCTTTGTGACATGTTGCTTTTACACTGTTGTTATGACGTGTGTAGTTCTTTGTGACAATTTTAACGTTTTTGTTGTGATGTTGTTGTGTGTAGTTCTTTGTGACGTTTTTAACATTGTTGTTGTGACGTTGCTGTGTGTGGTTCTTTGTGACATGTTGCTTTTAACACTGTTGTGACGTTGTGTGTGGTTCTTTGGGACGTTGTTTTTAACGTTGATGTGATGTGTGTGGTTCTTTTTGATGTTTTTACACTGTTGCGACGTCATTGTGTGTGGTTCTTTGTGACGTTGTTTTTAACATTGTTGTGACGTTGTTGCATGTTGTTCTTTGTGACATGTTGCTTTTAACACTGTTGTGACGTTGTTGTGTGTGGTTCTTTGTGACATTGTTTTTAACACTGTTGTTGTGACGTTGTAGCATGTTGTTCTTTGTGACATGTTGCTTTTAACACTGTTGTTGTGACATTGTGTGTGGTTCTTTTTGACGTTTTTACACCGTTGTGACGTTGTGTGTGGTTCTTTGTGACATTGATTTTAACATTGCTGTGTGTAGTGTTGTTTTTAACACTGTTGTGACAATGTTGCATGTGGTTCTTTGTGACATGTTGCTTTTAACACTGTTGTTGTGACGTTGTTGTGTGAGGTTCTTTGTGGCGCTATTTTTAACAGTGTTGTGACGTTGTTGTGTGTGGTTCTTGTGACTTTATTTTTAACATTGTTGTTGTTGTAACGTTGTTGTGTGTGCTTCTTGGTGACTTTGTTTTTAACGTTGTTGTTGTTGTGACGTTGTTGCAGGCGGACTCTGCTCTCTGACCATAGACAAAGCGCTCCCAGAGGACGAGGGTCAGTACAGATGTTTGGCTGAAAATGCATCAGGACGAGCTGAATGTTCCTGTATGGTTCTCGTTGATGGTAGGAAACTGCTCATGTGTCATGTTTAACCACAAACCATATCTCTCTGTACACATGTATTTTATTTTGTTTTTAATCAGAATTTAATCTGCTGCAGAGAGTCACAGATTATCCTGTTTCCTGTCATTAAGACAAAGATTTAATGAAGGAATTCCATGAAGAGAGAGAGAAAGGGAGGAGCATTAAAGGCACAGTCCAGGTTTTGTCAGTGTATGAGGAACCAACACTGCAGCTGTGAGTGCCCCCTGCTGTTGAGAACCAGCCAGAGAAACAGAGGCTCACTGTCAGTGAAAACAGAATTTAGCTTCTTCACAAAATGACTTTCTACAGGTGAAACTATAGGTCAAGTTATTATATAAGAAAGAGAAGAGAGGTCAAAATGTCATGACAGTAGATCTACATCACATCATCACACAGTGTCTGATGACTTTTAATCTGTTGTGTCAATAACAAGCAGTGTGTGTTTTCATATGTCAACGAAAACAATAATTCTATATTTTATATAATATAATTTATCTATAGATATAATAATTGAATTTAGTTCATATTTCTCTTTCTCTCTCTGCAGATGTGGCTGAAAACTCTCCCTCAGTGAAGAAGTCGACTGCGACCTCAGAGAGTGAGTTTCCAAAATATGCAGCGGCTCCAGTCTTTCCTTTTGTCCCAATAAGGAGCTGAAGACTGAGAGAACTGGTTCCCACACACACGCTCATCAGTGTCTCATTGTTGTACCTGTGTCTCTCAGACCACATTTCCCATCATCCTCTCTGTTCTTCATCGACACATGTGCATCACTGCATCATTGGCTGGCTTTTGATTGGCTGTAGCTGAGTTCTGATTGGTTTGTAGCTTTTTTCTGATCGGTCAGTTTGTTATTATTGGCTGTGTCCATCAGTCAGCCGGAGTAAAAACTTGTGTTTGGTTTAAATTAAATGAGAGTTAAAACGATCTGATGTAAACAAATCCACTTCTGAGTCCACTTCTGAGTCCATTTTTACCTGAGTCCACTTTCGTCTGAGTCCACATCTGAGTCCACTTTCACCTGAGTCCACTTCTGAGCCCACTTTCACCTGAGTCCACTTTCACCTGAGTCCATTTTTACCTGAGTCCACTTTCACCTAAGTCCACTTCTGAGCCCACTTTCACCTGAGTCCACTTTCACCTGAGTCCATTTTCATCTGAGTCCACTTTCATCTGAGTCCACTTTCACCTGAGTCCATTTTTACCTGAGTCCACTTTCACCTGAGTCCACTTCTGAGCCCACTCTCACCTGAGTCCACTTTCACCTGAGTCCATTTTCATCTGAGTCCACTTTCACCTGAGTCCATTTTCATCTGAGTTCACTTTCATCTAAGTCCACTTTCACCTAAGTCCACTTCTGAGCCCACTTTCATCTGAGTCCACTTTCACCTGAGTTCATTTTCACCTGAGTCCACTTCTGAGCCCACTTTCATCTGAGTCCACTTTCACCTGAGTTGAGGTGTGAGAGAAGTTGTTAGCCACATTAGCATATGATATGTTAGCTACTGTACGGAACGTGTTCACAATATTCTTTCAGGAACAGAAACAACAACAACAACAACCTGAATGCTAACCTCAGTTAGCATCCCGGTGTGGATTAGCAGGACCACACTCAACTGTGGGACATTTACAGTCTAACAGCAGCATCGCCGTGCTAGTTGGCTAGCCAGCCAAACTATGCTAGTGACAGTTCTTGCAGTAAAACACAGTTACTGACAAAAAATGAAAAAAACCCAGAAATTATTTTTAAGAATATTTAAATTTTAAGAAACGTCTTCAGGTTCAATCTCGTTAATATTTAAAATAATTTTGGATAGAGAGAAGAAAAATGGTTTAATCCTAACCCTAACAACAAACACTGAGGAGTCAGATGTTAATGTTATAATATACGATTATAATAAAATACTAATACACTATTTTTTGACATGTTTTAATAAAAAAAGTTAGTCCGTCAGCTGATGGTGGTAAATTTCTATTGTTGTTCATCTCACCAACATCTAGTCCAAATCTAGTGATTTATTTTGAAGTGCCACAAAGGGGAGCTGTATCTTTTCAGTCATTCTCAGATTCAGTTTTTTTTAAGATTTTATTCAGATTATTTTGGTCAGAGGATGTTTGTGTGTGTGTGTGTGTGTGTGTGTAGATCTCAGCTGATGGAGCTTCTTCTCTCTCACTTCCATTTAAGGCTTGGTTTCCCAAGGAAGGAAACAGCCAAGCATTGTGTTGATACATGAACGTATACGAACACATGTATCGGCACAAAATGACCTCTTCACTGACCTCCACTTATTCTTCTACTCTGCTGACACACATTGAGTTTAGCACCACCTACCTCCCAATACTCACTTCACAGCAGTGAATGGAATAAAGTGATAACAGTTAATTATAACTTTATATTGAAACAATTGGATGTGATGTGGATGTTTGTCTAGTAGGGGGCGTTTTCTGATCAAGAAAGTCAGAAGTTATTTTTTAAATATCTTTAAATGTGTAAATAGATCATGTTTTCTATATAAATATTTAACAAATAAAATTAATAAATATAATTTAAGGAACAACATCACACACTTTTACTGGGTGATGAGTTCAAGTACAACATCTGGGCAATGACGTGAGTAGACGTTTCATTTGTGTGTGAACATCTGCACTGGACTCTGTGATCTGGACTGGACTCAGTGATCTGAACTGGATTCAATGATTTGGACTGGACTCAGTGATCTGAACTAAACTCTGTGATCTAGACAGGACTAGCCTCAGTGATCTGGACTGGACTCAGTGACCTGGACTGGACTCTGTGATCTGGACTGGACTCAATGATCTGGACTGGACTCAATGATCTGGACTGTACTAGCCTCAATGATCTTGACTGGACTCTGATGTGGACTGGACTCAGTGATCTGGACTGGACTCTGTGATCTGGATTGGACTCAATCATCTGGACTGGACTACACTCCTTTAGCTGTTGGCACATAGTTGGTGTCAGTCCAGCCAAGAGTGTGTGTGTAAGTGTGTGTGTGTGTGGACCACTGATCCTTTAACCCTCGTCAACATTGTGACCTTTGCTCCACCTCCAGTGACAGCTGCACTGTAAAACAAATACCTGTTAATAAATGTGGAAATGTTGCTAGAGGTGGACACAGGTGGACACAGATCACAGACGAAACACAGACGAGACACAGGTGTGGTATGAAGTATGAAGCCCCAACACCACTCAGGAAACAAGCCCCTCCCACCAGGTTGAAGATTCGTGTTTCCATGGAAATGTCAGTGTAACAGCTCACACTTTCTACCTGACCATATATGGTCATCAGAAATAGGAGTATAGGAGTCTCCACTCCATCTCTCCTTCTGCAAAGGGACAAACCCATGACTGATTGATTGATTGATTGATTGATTGATTGATTGATTGATTGATTGATTGATTGATTGATTGATTGATTGATTGATTGTCATTTATTTCCCGCAGGTGAAGCCAGGATAAAGAAACCAACTCCCAAGACTCCTCCAAAACAAGGTGACACACACACACATATCAATCAATAATCAACAATCAATAATGACAGACAGAAAGTTCAATTAAATCAAACATCAGTGTTTAGTATTCTGAGCAGCAGGGGGCGCTGCAGATCCATGAGCAGCCTGGTGCTGAGGCTCATGGGAGATGGTGTTTTTTTTTTATCACTTCATCAGACTAAAATGAGAAACAACAAACCAACATGCACGTTTGTTTGTTTGATTGATTGATTGATTCATTCATTCATTCATTGTTTATATTAAATCAATTGATCCAAAACAGCTGAATTTTATTGATTATTTATTACTGATTATTCACTAGCAATGACTGATGACTGGTTATTGATGAGTAATGACTGGTTATCGACTGATGACTTGGTTATCGATGAGTGATGACTGGTTATTGATGAGTAATGACTGGTGATTGATCTGTCATTGGCAGCTCTGCCTCCTCAGATCCTTCAGTTTCCTGAGGACATGAAGATTCTGGCAGGAGAGAAAGTGGAAATCGTCTGCAGGTTTTCTGGAGCTCCGCCCATTAACTGCACCTGGCTCAAGTTCAGGAAACCAGTAAGTGTGTGTGTGTATGGTGTGTGTGTTTCTGTATATGTGTGTGTGTACGTTCTGCTGCCTCACACACACTCATCACTCCTGTGTGTGTGTGTTCAGATCCAGGAGGGCATGGGCGACATCTCCATCGTCAATGATGACATCAGCAGTAGACTGACCATCAGCAGTGGTCAGCAGGAACACTGTGGCTGTTACACCATCGAGCTGAGGAACAGTTACGGTCTGCGACAGGCGGCGCTGAACCTCACCATTGTTGGTAAGAGACGAGTTTTTATGGTGAAGTGTAAAGTGTGAAGCAGCATCACAGCCTGTAGAGGTCAGTGTTGTCCTTCTGTGTCTCTTGCTCAGATAAACCTGATCCTCCAGCTAAAGTCCCGGCGGCCTCAGATATCCGTCGCTCCAGTTTGACGCTGTCGTGGTACGGACCAACGTATGACGGTGGCAGCGCTATTCAATCGTACCACCTGGAGGTGTGGGACTCTGTGGAGCAGCAGTGGCGCCACCTGGTGTCCTGTAACAGCACGTCCTACAACGTACAGGTGTGTACAGGAGCTTCATTCGCAGACAGGAAGTGAAGGGTGTTCTCAATCTTTGACGTCACTGTGTCCATGTCGTCTGCAGAACCTTCTTCCAGAGCGTCAGTACAAGTTCCGTATCCGGGCACAGAACATTTACGGAATCGGAGAACCAAGCGCCGAGTCAGAGCCTGTGACCGTCGGACTGGTGGACGATGAGGGTCAGTAGAAACTTAAAAATCATCAAAATAACGTTAAAAATCCCCAAAAGTGTGACTTAAGGTGCGTTCAAGCTGAACACAAGGTCCGACTATTCTGTTTGAGCTAATGCTAAGCTATCCGCTTACATTTCTAATACAACATTGTAACATTTAATGAATCTCAAAGAAGCTGATTAACTTTTGAATGACTGCGCCCCCTCAGGTCAAACAATGGCCTTGCACTGACTTTGAACATAATGTGGTCATAAGCAGGCTTCAGTGACATATGTTTTTTTGTGTGTGTGTAATTTACGTGATTAGCATCACTGATACGACTCACGTCTTAATGCTAACTGGATTCTTTTTTGATTGCGTGATGAAATTTATTACGCTTGGCGTGAACGCATTGAAGTCATGTGATTGAACTAACAATGCTAACTTAACTAATGCCGCTGCTGTTTGGTCGACCGCCAGAAAACCACGAGGACGAAGTCGAGGATGACGACGAAGGTACGACTTCCTGTTTACACGACAGCATGTCACATGATGTCTGCTGATGTCATACACATGCAATAACATCACATCACATGACCATGCAGTGACCTCTGACCTGTGTGTGATGCAGAGAAAGAGCCTGAATACAGAGACGTGACAATTCGCACGGAGGTGAAGGTGAAGGAGCTGTACGATGTGGAGGACAGGCTGGGAACGTAAGGCTCCGCCCACTCACCCACAATGCACCTACATCCATGTCGTCGCCATCGTTACGAGTAACACTGTCACAATCAGTTCGACCATAACATCTGCAATTTTCGACATACAGTAACTGCCATAACTATGGCATCCATCATTTTTTAGAGTGTAAATCCAAATGGGCAGAGCCTGTTGTGTATTTTAAAGCAGGGGTCTCAAACTCAAATGACCTGGGGGCCACTGAGTATCTAGTTTGGTCAGTAGGGGGCAGTGAATAATATTTATAATGATATTTCAAATAATTTCAAAATAACAGTGTTTGTTTTGATATGGAAAGATGCAAAATGAATATACTCATTAAAAAAAACACATACGGTAAATAACTAGTTTCATCTTTCATCTAGTTTCATATTAAGTGCGTTAACCGAGCCACGAGTTTGACACCAAACAAGAATCTTAAGTTCATTGTGAGTTGTGAGATTCTGGAATGAAAGATGTAGCTCCTCCTTGTGGCACTTCTTTAGATGTTATCGAGACTATTTTCTACGTTCATAGTAACCATGACAACAAAGTTTCAGTATGACTGACTTGATGTGAGTGATTTCTATCAAGATGTGCGAAAACATTGTATATTTGGTCCCATCGCTGATTGTGACGTTACCGATGAAACATGTTAAACAAAGACATTAGTATTTTTCTGGGACGTTAACATCGGAGTTTGCGTTGCAGGGGAAAGTTCGGACAAGTCTTCAAACTGGTGGAAAAATCCACAAAGAAAGTTTGGGCAGGAAAATTCATCAAAGCTTTTTCAGCGAAGGACAAGGCGAACGTTCGTCAGGAGATCAGCATCATGAATAGCCTCCATCATCCCAAACTGGTGCAGTGTGTGGACGCCTTCGAGGGAAAGTCCGACATGGTCATGGTCCTGGAGATGTACGTAAAAGTCCATCACATTCACATGTTTCTGCACCGCTTCATGCAGACAGACACAAACCACAACACAATGTTGTACGATAAATATTTCAATAATAATAATAATAATAATAATTCACAAATTTGTGTCACAACTGATTGTCTTTGTTTCTGATGAACACATCACAAAGAGGATCAAAAATTCACATATTTATTACTGTTTTTATGTGAACTTATTATAACACATGAACACTGATTATAAATACTGATAATTAGGCCTGTATACTGTCTCTGTCTCTGTCTCTGTCTCTGTCTCTGTCTCTGTCTCTGTCTCTGTCTGTCTGTCTCTGTCTGTCAATGTCTCTCCCTTTGTCTCTGTCTGTCTCTGTCTGTGTAGGATCTCGGGCGGTGAACTGTTTGAGCGAATCATTGACGAGGACTTTGAGTTGACGGAGCGTGAGGTCATCAAGTACATGCTTCAGATCATCGACGGCGTCAGTTTCATCCACAAACAGGGCATCGTTCACCTGGACCTCAAACCCGAGAACATCATGTGTGTCAACAAGACGGGGTCAACGATCAAACTCATCGACTTTGGCCTCGCAAGACGCCTTGGTGACTGACGCTACTGCTGCTGGGTGAACGTGTGAACGTGTGAACATATGAACATGTGAATGTGTTAACATATGAACGTGTGATCATATGAACATGTGAATGTGTGAACATATGAACGTGTGAACATATGAATATGTGATCATATCAATATTTAAAAATATGTAAAAATGTGTGAACATACATTTATATGAACACATGAACATACTGTATAAATGTGTGAATGTGAGATGGTATGAACATAGGAACGTATGAACATATTAACATGAGTTTGTGAACATATGAACAGTATGAACGTATGAATGTCATCTTGGACAGAAAACGCAGGAACGCTGAAGGTTTTGTTCGGAACTCCGGAGTTTGTGGCTCCAGAAGTGATCAACTACGAAGCTATCAGTTATCCTACTGACATGTGGAGCATCGGCGTCATCTGTTACATCCTGTGAGTTCATCCACTCACTCATTCACCTCCTTCTTTTAGTGTAGCTTGTCTGCTAAATTGTGGTTTTATTTTTGTTTCGTTTTTTGTTTGTTAAAATGTTTTATGGCTGAATTTTGATTGATATTTAGCGTAGCATAGCATGACTTAATTTGGTTTATTCCATTTTTGCACATCTTAGTGTTTTGTTAAATTTAACTAATTTGACATTAGCTTCATGTTAGCTACATTAATCTCACAGCACATTTTTTGTTTACTTTGGTGTGTTTTTTGTTCTTTTTATGTTACTTTAACTTTAGCATGTTAGCTTTCATTTATTAATCTTACTTTTAGCGTATAGTATATTTTCTGTTAACGTTTAAGTCTCATGTCATGAGTTTTATTTTCTTAGCATTTGTTAGCATCTCTAAATGTCTCCACTTTGTTTCATTTTACTAAATTCATAATTTTATTTTCAGTAAATATTTGAACTTTAGTTTTACATCATATCATCAACAAACTTTAATCTGTTTTAATTATCATTTTATAATTTTATAATTATATTAATTATTTTTGCTGTTTGTGTTTTCTTTGTTACTTTGTAATTATCCAGCGTAGGGACAAGTGTTAGCCTCTCACTTCCGCTCTGTTAGCCTTAGCCTGGTGGAGTTCAGACTGTGTTTTATTTCACAGGCTGAGCGGTTTGTCTCCGTTTATGGGCGACAACGACAACGAGACTCTGTCCAACGTCACCTCAGCCTCCTGGGACTTTGAGGACGAGGCCTTTGACGAAATATCTGATAATGCTAAAGATTTCATCACCAAACTGCTGAAGAAAGACATGAAGTAAGACGTGAAGACGTCCATGTGGACAAAATTCACTCAGTTAACTATAAAAGTTAATATTCTACTAGACTTACAAAAAATAAAAATTCACTTTCTCACCAGTAGGGGGCAGGTATTCTCTGTAGACAGTTGTAAATCTGACATGTGGTCAGACACATCGCACATAGACACTTCAGAATATATAACAGTGGGTAATGTCCACAACATTTTAAACCTCTCACATGAAATATTTTTACGAATATCAACATTCACGATAATCAAGGTCACACAAATTCACCATGATTGAGTTGTGAGTGATTTCGAACTGCGATGTGTGCGTTTATATTAAATAAGGAGGCGTGGCTTCAGTGTCTGTCATGTCTCTCAGGTGCCGTCTGTCATGCGCTCAGTGTTTCGAACACCCGTGGTTAAAACAGGACACAAACACCATGAAGGCCAAGAAACTCTCCAAAGAGAGGATGAAGAAGTACATCCTGAGGAGGAAGTGGCAGGTAAACTGTGACCACAGCAACCTCTGCTGGTCACTGTTCATGTGACATGACATTTTCTTCATCTGTGGCAGAAAACGGGTCACGCGGTGCTAGCTATTGGCCGACTGTCGTCCATGGCCATGATGGCCGGGGTCAGTGCTAAAAAGGGTTCGCCCACTAAAGGTGAGGTCACCTGTGGTTTATCTCTGTTACATGGAAGGTTTGCTAACACTCTAACACTTGCTAACACTCTGTCCGTCCAGAGGACAACCAGTTCCTGGAGTGTCTGGAGTATGAGCAGAGGGCGGAGTCAAAGCCCACTTTCAGCATGGTCATCAAAGACGTGGAGGTGGTGGAAGGAAGCGCCGCCCGCTTCGACTGCAAGATCGAAGGTAGTTACTTCGAAAAACTTCAAAATATTAACACACAAAACTTTACCTTCCATTCAGCTGCTTTTAATGCAGGAAACATCTCTTTAAAAACTGTGCAGAAAACTCCATCACCATCTACTGGACATAAACTGTTATAGCACACAAATGTTACTGTTAGAAAACAGAACATGTTCTTTTACAGTGACAGCAGAAAAACTGTTACCTTTCCTGTGATTGGTCACTGGACCCTGTTACTGTTTCCTTTCCTGTGATTGGTCACTGGAGGGTGTTACAGTTTCCTCTCCTGTGATTGGTCACTGGAAGGTGTTACCGTTTCCTCTCCTGTGATTGGTCACTGGACTGATCCACAGGAAACAGATTTCCCACTGCAGTGTTTTAACTCTTTAAACTGCAGATATGATGATTTCAGTGGTAAACAAGGAGCTTTTTCGCAAAAATTAATGAAACAAAAAATTTATTTTTTTTTAGGATACCTCTGTTTTTTCCCGATGCAGTGAAATGAACCAACTCCAGGTTGCAGTATAGAACAGTACAGAACAGAGAACAGTATAGAACAGTATAAAACAAAGAACAGTATAGAACAAAGAACATTATAGAACAATATAGAACAGAGAACAGTAGAGAACAGAGAACAGTATAGAGCAGGAGAGAACAATATAGAACAGTAGAGAACAGTTAAAATAAGCTCTGTAAGTCAGTCGCGTGACATGGTGTAACGTGATGAAATGTGACAAAACGTGACATGATGAATCATGATGAAACATGACGTGATGAAACGTGACGTGATGAAACATGACGAGGTGAAACTTGACGTGATGTAACGTGATGCGATGAAACATGACGAGGTGAAACTTGACAAGATGTAATGTGACGTGATGAAACGCGACATGTAACGCGATGAAATGTGATACGGTGTAACATGACGTGATGAAAAGTGACGTGTGTTTGCAGGTTTCCCCGATCCTGAAGTGGTTTGGTACAAAGATGAGCAGCCGATCAAAGAAACGCGTCATTTCCAGATCGACTACGATGAAGAAGGAAACTGCAGTCTAATCATTTCAGAGGTCAGAGGTCAAAGTGTGACTAACACCTCTTTTCAACAATGTTACCAATCCATTCAGACATTTTTGAGTCGGATTGTTGTATGATTTATGTCTGACATCAAAATGTCTTCTGGTGACCAGACTGAGGACTGTGATGCTTTCAGGGACACGTTGAGGACAGATAAGTTCTTCACTAACGTCCTGTCATAAATCTGCAGGTGTCAGGTGACGATGACGCCAAGTACACCGTGAAGGCAGTGAACAGTCTGGGGGAGGCGACCTGCACTGCAGAGCTGCTGGTGGAGGTGATGGGTGGGGGAGAAGAGGAAGAGGAGGAGGAGGAAGAGGAGGAGTAAAGCAGTGACTGCGTGGGGTCCAACAGGAAGAGGAGGTGGACTCAACAACTCTCCTCCTCCTGTTAGACTTGAGTAGACTAACACGTATCCAGTAATATCAGGTTCTGATTGGAGGAGCAGGGGGCGGGGTTTAACGAAAAAGGAAACAAGAAGCAAGTTTCATTCGACTGCAACAATTCAGAGTAAAAGAAAAAAACATGATTTCCTCTTAAAATTCTTTGCAGCGTTGTCACCACCAGAGGTCACCATCACAGCCACCTGACCTGCTAAACTCCACCCACCTGTAACCCCGCCCCTTACCCTCTGTGCTCTTACTGTGTTTTCTCAAAGACCTTTAATGTTTATGACACTAGTCTTATTTAATTTAAACTCTTCTGAAGAGCAACTCTTCCGAGGAGCAGCTTTACTTCTGAAGAGCAGCTTTACATTTTAAACGTAAACACAAAAACAAGTTCACGCTTTACGTTGTTCCACTGGTCAACAGTTGGGGGCAGTAAAAATGATTCTGACTCAGAAAAACAACAAACATGTTTAACAAAAGCAGAGGATTGTGGGAATAACTGACACAGTCTAAGAAAATAAGGACGTTTTATTTTTTAACACAATAATCCCGACGATATTAAAAAGTAATATTCAGCGGTGCTTTATACCTGGTCTCTGTGAACGTCCAGGTGAGGAAGTAAAAAGTTTGATGGAGTCAGTGAAGAGAAGGAAGTAGACAAATGATGATGATGATCAGAGCTGAATATTCACGGAGCTCTGTCGTCAACGTGTTAGCACAGCAGCTAACAATGACACAAAAATATGACACGTATTTCCTTAAAACGGAAATAAACATCAATTAATGTAACTTTTCAAACTGTTGGTCAGCTAATGAAAAAGTTAGCTTAGTTAGCAGCAGAACTATAAAAGTAAAAAACTGATGAAATCAGTCAGTTGAAAAGGATAATTGTTTCATTTGTGTGTAATACTGACCTGAGGCTAAAGCTAAGCTAACTACGTTTACAGTAAAGTGCAACAGACACACATTCAGTACTTTCAGATACCACATAATCCAACTTTGCGTCACGTAAAAATAACTAAATTCAAACTCTGGGGCATTAGAAGCTGGCTGATGTTAGGATACATGCTAACAAGCAGAAATTTGAAGAAAACTATTTTAAATCAAAAAACAAAATCATTATTAAATTTGTTTTAGATGTAATTTTGCTAATTTAGCTGCTGGCTAACAAGCATGACTTCATTAGTAAAGCAAAATAAAACTATTTTCAACAGATTATTTAACCTAAATAGATTAAAATGGATTAAATTAACATTGGTGATATCACTCTGACTAGCATTAGCTTTGATGTCATAAGAATTATCTTACATTCATCGATATCAGAGCAGTTTATCTAAAAAACAGCTCCGACATTAAAATGGTGACATTAATAATCTTACAAAAAAAACTATGATACTTGGATATAGCCCAAAGGTTTGTGTTAGTTAATGTCACCATAATGACATTAAACAACCCAGTACGTTAGGTTACATTAGCCTGCCAGCTGCTAAATGTGTGGAGTAAATGCTAAAATGTAACATCAACTCTTTTTTCTGTTTTGTTTGCAGTTTTTGACTTTGAACGAGTTTTACCCCCGAACTGTCCGACAGCTAATGGCTAACAGCTAACAGCACCTCTGCCTTATTACTTTAGCCTTTGAGCAACATGATGACACTTTAAATAATTGTCTGGTTCAACATGCGTCACATTGTGGGACAAAGTGAGACATTCATTCATCTTTAAAGGGACAGTGAGCGTCCCCTGCTGCTGAGAACAGGCTAAGACACAGAGGCTAGATTTTCATCAGCTTAATCAGTGACATCTACTGGTCAGACTGTAGATTGCAACAAAGTGAATCAGGGAACTATGGTGGCCTTTACTGACCAGAAAGGATGTCGACATGTTGCATGCATCATGTTAATTTGTGGGCGGAGCCATCCTTCTTTGTTTGTATTGTAAACTTTCACCTGAAAATGTTAAATGCTCACACTTGGACTGGTTTGTCCATTCAAGCTTCTGTAGCTATGACAACACCATGATTTACATTTTAAAGTAATAATATACAAACTTATTTATGGTTAGTAAATATCAGGCATATTTGTGAAGATTCTCAGGCATATGGCATATCAGGCATATCTGAGCAGCAGGGGGCGCTCACAGCAAAGGGTCTCTTTATCCAAAAAGATTCATAATTCACAATTAATAAAAAAGATATATATTACAGTTGTTATTTCAAAATGAAGAGAAAATTGTTCTGCATTTGTCTTATTTTTATGATTTTGATGAATCATAAGAAAAACATTTTTCTCAGATGTTTCAGTGCCTGAAACCAGATGTGTTTTAAACGTGTCTCTGATGTCGTTTCCATGACGATGTCGTATTTTTTGTCACATTCCAACGTGTTTGTTTGTTTGTTTTTGCTTTGATTCATTAATGGAAAAGCTTTTGTTTTCATCCAAAAACCAAAGAAGCTTACACATCACAGTGTGTTTGTGTGTGATCATCTACATTATACTGTGTTAACTGTTTGTGTGCTTGATGGTTGGTTGTTTTTAACGGTTTTTTGACTTATTTAATGCACAGATTTATATTATTATCATTTGAGCAGCCGTCCTCTTGGAGTTTCTCGCCAGCACTTAATCCTCGTGTATGAAACAGTGAACTCACTCCTAGACTGATTTGAATTTGTATTAGATGTATGTGGATTATATTTCTCTGATTTTTATAGATATATATGAGTTTGATGAGCAGCTGATGACATGTATGAGAACACTACGACTGTAGTTACTCACAGATACTGAATAAATTTTTATCACCAAGTAAAAACAGCTGCTGTGTCTGTGGTGTTTCACCAAACCATGACCATTATAGCATATATAACAAGAAAACTTATTACTATGTAAGTTACAATTTTACACTGCAAAGAATGGAAAATATGAATCACTTTGAGAATTTAACTCTGATTTTTAGATAAATGTGTGTTTTTTTTCTTGTTATTTCTCATAACAATAAAATTGAAAGTCATTTATTTATCTAAACAGATAAATAAGATAAATGTTGAGAACTTTTGTCTAGAACAGTAACTAAGTTGATTCCGTCTTCATCAAACATTGCATACACACACACACAACAGCTACTATCTGATGACACTTTACAGCTTGTTTACATTCTGAAGTCAGGTTAAATCACGCGATTTTCTGTGAGATCCCAAATCCCTGGAATTTTTTGGTTCCTGCATCTGTCCTGGATTGTCTAATCTGTGCTTTTCTCAGGATTAAACATGGTTACAAAGTTCTCCAATGTTTTTAAGGATTAAGTCAGATTTGACAGTCCTCTAGTGAGTGGTGGAGCTTAAAGGTTAGAGTTCATTCTTTAATAACCAGTGTAACATCACAGTCAGATCTTTCACTGTACTTTTTAGCTAACTTTAGTATAAGATCAGTCTTAATGAACGGTCGTCCAAGATAAACAAGATGATGTAATTATGTTGTTGTTGAAGAGCAGTGAGTCCTGTGTGTGTTAAATGATGATAAAAACACACAGTTGGTCAGTGGAGTTAATGAGGTCATCAGAGAGCAGAGCTCATTAGTCTTCTGAGGACAAATATCATCACACCTGTGACCGTGACGACCTCACGACATGTAGAAAGAAAACTGAATCATTGATATCACCAAAATCACCAAACATTTATTTATGTTCATTCATTCATTTATTTGTTTTTTAATTTTTTGTGAAGTGTCCCTTTCTAAAAAGTACTATACACTCAGCACTTTAAGTGCAATTAATGTTCCATCCATTTTAAATTACCATTAAACTATTTTTCCACTTGCAATGAATCAGTTCATTTTTTTTTAAACATTAGTCCTGATGACATCGTCATCATCTTCTACCACTTTCTCCAGGTCTGAGTCATGAAGCCAAAGTGAGACCCTGACTCTCTTCTTCAGATCTCCTGGTTGGACACTAAGGTGTTCTCAGGTCAGCCAAGAGACTGTCCAGGATGTCCCATCTCTGAGGTTGAACCCAGACATTCTGTGGACAAAATTCAGTTCAATTGAGCTCAAATCAGCTCAATTCAGCTGCTTTTATGGGCGACCTCTACCTTTCTGTCTTTGCCTTCTTCACCACAACAGACTCGTAAACGTCAGCATGATGCAGTTTCTGCCTCAATCCACCTGCACAGATACTTCAGCCATTCTTGGGAAAGTGATTCCCACTAACCTGAAGTGTGAAATCCAGGATCAGATTTAGAGGTTTCAGATTTAGAGGTTCTGAATTCACACTCAGCTACAAACCGTGCCAGAGTGAGTCAGAGGACACTGTTCAAAGAAGCCAGAGGGACAACATAATCGAACCTGACACCATCCACCACCCTGCTGTCCTACAAACTGTGAACAGTCTGAGAATCCAGAGACCAGAACAATCATAGCATTTAACTGTCCACAACATACTGCTGGAGCAGCTCCTACAGGACACGTCGAGGGACAGCTTTTCCAGGTCCATGAAAAACATGTAGACTGGTTGACTGAACTCTGATGCCCCCTCCTGTGTCTGTGTCCCTGTGAGGTTATAGACCTGGTCCATTGTTCCATGGCCAGGATGAAAACAGGAGGATCAGTGATGGGGCAGCTGCCCCATAGTCTGAGGTTCAACTATGGGCCAGAGTCTCTTCTCCAGAACTTTGGCGAAGACGTTCTCAGAGAGGCTGAGTGTAAAAGTCTAAATCTTGCTGCTAACTGCTCATGTTGGCTAAAGTAACAGCTGCTAACTGCTCCTAACTCTCATAGAGGAAGAGTTAAGTGCAGAGAGGGATTTTTCTGCTGGGATTAATGGAGTATAAAAAATATATAATCTAATTAAAATATTATGTGTCTGTGTTTTTTATGAAAACCCTTCTGTCAACTCTAAAAAAACTCTGTTTTACAAAGTGTTTCTTCAAAGTGACAAACTTATGTTAACAGTGTTTCTAATGAAACCAACGATGACGAGTAACTGTTGTTGTTGTTGAGTTTAATGAGTCCCACAGAGAAATAAGAGTTCCATAAAAGCAGCAGAGACAAGCACACACAAACAGGAAGTACATGTACGTTTATGCCAACACATGGTTATCACTGTTCACACTGATGTTCTGTTCACACTGATGTTCTGTTCACATTGAAGTTCTGATGTTCTATTCACACTGTTCGCTCTGATGTTCTGATTACACTGATGTTCTGTTCACTCCGATGTTCTGTTCACACTGATGTTTTTTTCACTTTGTTCACTTGGATTTTCTGTTCACATTGATGTTCTGTTCACACTGTTCACTCTGATGTTCTGTTTACACTAATGTTCTGTTCACACTGAAGTTCTGTTCACATTGATGTTCTGTTCTGTTCATACTAATGTTCTGTTCACACCGATGTTCTGTTTACAATGAATTTCTCTTCACTCTGATGTTCTGTTTACACTGATGTTATGTTCACACTGATGTACTGATGTTCTCATGTTCTGCTCACACTGAAGTTCTGTTCACACTGTTCACACTGAAGTTCTGTTCACACTGATGTTATGTTCTGTTCATACTAATGTTCTGTTCACACTGATGTTCTGTTCACTCTGATGTTCTGTTTACAATGAATTTCTGTTCACTCTGTTGTTCTGTTTACACTAATGTTATGTTCACACTGATGTACTGATGTTCTCATGTTCTGTTCACACTGAAGTTCTGTTCACACTGATGTTATGTTCTATTCATACTAATGTTCTGTTCACACTGATGTTCTGTTCACTCTGATGTTCTGTTTACAATGAATTTCTGTTCACTCTGTTGTTCTGTTTACACTAATGTTATGTTCACACTGATGTACTGATGTTCTCATGTTCTGCTCACACTGAAGTTCTGTTTACACTGTTCACACTGAAGTTCTGTTCACACTGATGTTATGTTCTGTTCATACTAATGTTCTGTTCACACTGATGTTCTGTTCACTCTGATGTTCTGTTTACAATGAATTTCTGTTCACTCTGTTGTTCTGTTTACACTAATGTTATGTTCACACTGATGTACTGATGTTCTCATGTTCTGCTCACACTGAAGTTCTGTTCAGTCTGATGTTCTGTTCTGTTCACACTAATGTTCTGTTTACTCGGATGTTCTGTTCACACTGAAATTCTGATGTTCTGCTCACACTGAAATTCTGATGTTCTGTTTACATGGATGTTCTGATGTTCTGTTTAAGGACATGATGATGATGATGACAATGATGATGACACTGATGACGATGATGAAGGCCATGTTATCTGTTAAATGTTCTCAGGTTGTGTGACATCACAGCTCCTTCTCCTCCTCCTCCTCTTCTTGGTCTCTTGTTCTCAGGTGTGACAATGTCATCAGGTGGGAACGTGACGTTGGTGA
Source organism: Brachirus orientalis (assembly GCA_016785285.1). Lineage (NCBI taxonomy): Eukaryota > Metazoa > Chordata > Actinopteri > Pleuronectiformes > Soleidae > Brachirus > Brachirus orientalis. The sequence goes on along the minus strand of JAFBJR010000099.1, from coordinate 268,120 downwards.
CATCACTGGTTCTGGACGGTGTGCTGCAGCTGTCTGAGCACAGGTGGTTTTTTTTCGGCTTGTTTCTGGTGTTCTACCTGTTTGTGCTAGTCAGCGACACTCTGGTTCTTTACATCATCTGTTCTCAGCAGAGCCTTCATCGGCCCATGTTCATCTTTACAGCCGCTCTTCTCTTCAACTCTCTGAACAACAGCACAGTGATTTATCCTAAGATTCTGTCGGACCTGGCGTCAGGACGTGACTCCCTGGTGGTCTCCACTTCAGCGTGTCTGGGCCAGGCCTTCATTTTCTTCTCCTTTGGTGGCACCAGCTTCATGCTGCTGGCAACCATGGCCTTTGACCGCTACCTGTCCATCTGCCGTCCACTGCACTACGCTGTGCTGGTGTCTCCTGCCGTGTTGGTGGCGCTGCTGCTGCTCTGCTGGTTGCTGCCCATGGGCCTGGTCGGCAGCATGGCACTACTCAGCAGCCGCTTGCTGCTGTGCCACTCGCGGCTCAGCAGAATCTACTGTGACTTCTACAGCGTCATTAGTCTGAGTTGCGCAAGCAAGGAGCAGCTGCTGCTGCAGTTTTATGGCCTGCTGGTTTCCTTCATGCTCGTCTTCCTGCCCGTCGTCTTCGTGCTCTTCTCCTACGGCAGGATCCTTTACATCTGTCTGCGCAGCTCATCCAGCTTCAACAGCAAAGCTCTGCACACCTGCCTGCCACACCTTCTGGTCTTTATCAACTTTTCCCTCAGCACTGGTGTGGAGCTGCTGCAGCGCCGGCTGAATGCCGACCTGAGGACCACGGCCTCTGTCCTCTTCTCCCTCCTGATAGTTCTGGTGCCGACCGTGTGCAACCCGGTGATTTATGGCCTGAAGATGAAGGAGGTGTTCAGACATGTGAGGAGGCTGCTGAGCTGCAAGAGAGCTACTTAATTAGAGCTATTGATCAGCTGAATGGCGACAATCAATAAACATTCTCAGTAGAGATGAGACTGTAATGTTATCATGACAAAAAGCTGCGTCGATCATGATGAATGTTCACGATCATCATCAATAATGATAATAACAATAACATCATGAGTCACAGTCACAGACTGAAACATTCATATGGTTCCAGACTCTCATGTCTGTGAACAAAATAAACAGTAACCATTGCAACAGCTGCTCGTCAGGGATAAAGTTTTAAATGTGTGTGAAGGCGCTAAACTCCTCTAAAACAACAGCAGCTAGCAGCTACACTAGCAGCTTTGTTAGCAGCTACAGTAGCAGCTTCATTAGCAGCTGCAGTAGCAGCTCGCAGCATCCAAGTTTCATAAGGTTAATAATGCAAAAGTTGATACATTTAAATTAGAATAGTGATCAAGTTGGATCAAGTTATCAAGTCAAGTTGGCTAATGTTATGTTGCTAACTGCTCATGGTGTCAATCACCACTATTTCACATATTTGTGCAAGATTGTCATTTACTCTCTTCATGTTTGTAAACCAAATAAACAGTAACAGTGACAACAGTTACTTGTCAGGGATAAAAGGTGCATGAAGGTGCTAAACCCCAAACCAATAGCAGCTAACAGCTACAATAACAGCCTCTATAGCAGCTAGAAGCTACAATAGCAACTAGCAGCTACAAGCTTATACCTACAAACAAGAAACCAAAAAACAAAGAGAACACTTATGTTGTAATGTGACCAGTCCACAATCTTATTGTAGCTTACAAGCTTATTCACAACATGGTAAAGAATATTTTAAACTAACTAACCAACCCTAACCCTAAATGTATGAACTTTAACCTACAAGACTTTACAACAGAAATATAAAATTAAACTGTTCAAGTGTCCACACATTAAGGGAGGTGATAGAAATAAAGTCTCAGTTCTGAATGAGTTCAGCCTTTGTTCATAAACACACACATCACAGAGCAAAGCATCAGCTTTTCGTCTTATTTGGACATGAACTGAATCACGGCTGTGATGAACTGTACACTAAAGAATGTGTGGTAGAACATAGTGTGTGGGATTATACACTGTGTGGGGGGAGGAGTGAGGACACTTAGAGAAAGGCTTTCAAACATTTCACATTGGTTTTCAATTGACATACTTTTATGGGAGAGGTATGGGAGACTGAATGGTTTATAAACTTTTGTTTGTGTGTATGTACGTGCAGTATAATGGAGACCATGTCTGTATTCTCAGAGAATCACAACCAGCAATACTTTTGTTTTGAAAGGCTTAATCCGGATGTGGGCGTTGCCGGCCTCCCTCTCTTCGGGCTCAGGCTCCGTGTGTTTCCGTCTATTTCCGTATTTGATCGTGTTTCTCCGGCTCTGCTCAGTGGAACAGGACTTGAGTCTCTGTCGCTGGTCGAGGATGACGTTAATCTGACAAGTTCACGCCCAGAACCACTTCGTAGCTGCGTGTAAACTCCTCACAGACGCTAGTGAAGTAGCTGAGCAGCTAACGGTGAGGGTTAGCAGCTAACAGCGAGGGTTAGCAGTCATGGCGGGAGCAGCGTCCTCGGTGTCTATGCTCCTCTTCTTCACTCTGCGCTGTTTCTCTTTTAATCTGGACGAAGACAAACCGTCGGTGTTCTCTGGACCCGAGCGAAGCTACTTCGGCTTCTCCGTCGACTTCTTCAAACCCACCAACAACCGGAGGTAACGACACTTAACTAACACTAACCTACACCAGCTACCAAAGATGATGGTGATGATGGTGGACAACTTTGTCTGAACTTGACTATGACGTCATCGTGTGTTGCCGAAGGCTACACATTTTTATGTTTAGTAAAAAAAAAATACCATCATATTGTATATCAGTTTTATCACACATCGCAAAGAAAATTGTTCAAAATCGGCTGATAGTAATTTTCATTATCAGGACAATCGAGAAGAATAAAAACTTTCTTGTTCGTGAGTAACTTACAGCAACATACAGTCCTAGTGCTTTATGGTATTAATGTGCCACAAGGGGGAGATCATTTTAGAATATTATTATTTTCAAACATTTTATTTACGGTCATTATTTACACTTTCCTCGAACAATATTTGTAAAAAAAAATATGTATATATTTGTAATATTTGTTGTTAGTATGCTCTGTATAGAAAATGTGAACTCTTCCAACAGAACATAAGGTTAATGAAGTTCTTGCTGAACAGCTCTTAAATGACTGCTGTTTTCTTCACAACGCACGTTGAACTAAGTTTTCTAGACACAGTTACTATAAAAGACTGATTTTAAAACAGGGCTGCATAACTAACAGTTATTTTCATGCTTGATTAATCAGTTGATTATTTTCTCAATTAATCAACTTCTTTAGTCTATAAAATGTCAGAAAATATTGATCAGTGTTTGTCAAACCTGGAAATTATGATGATTTCAAATGTCATGTTTTGTCCACAAAATGATTCAATTTGAATGATTTCTTTGTTATTTGGAGCAAAGAAATCAGGAAAAAAATTAAGAAGCTGAAAAATCACAGAAACTGGTTTAAATTAGTGAATAATTGCTGCAGCACTAATTTAAAGTACAGGAGAAAACAGTGTGTGTGTGAGGTGAAACTAGGTCATAGAGACTGCACTATTTTGGTAATTACTCAGACGTCCACAGGGGGCAATAGAGGTTCAGCACTGGAGCTTTAAATAGATTTAAAAAAAAAAAAAAAAACAAGAAAAACTCAACAAATATAAAATGACAGCAATGTTACAAAAAAAAATAAAAGCTTAGTCACATATTTGTGTTTAACATTCAAATCAAAGTTCTCTCTTTTTTCCTGTTTTTCTTACTGTTCTCTGTAACCAGGGCAACACTTGGCTCCGCCCACACACAAACTGAATGAAGGTCACGAAAAGAGAGAAGGCTCCACCCATTTATGTTCAAGAATCTAAAAATATGACCACATTTGATTTTCAGACAAAATTACTGGATGGAATATTGGAAAAAGAAAAACTTAATGTCTGTAACTTTGTAAACGGCCTGAATATCAGGGCTTAAACAGGAAGTGGCCTCTTTCTTACAAATATGGCAATGATATAGTTCTGGTCTGGTCAACATATATTACATATGTCTACATGTATCACATATCGTGATGATAAAGTGTCTGTGATTCCTGGTTTTAAAGGCTCTTGCATTGATCACCATATTAAAATACACAAAATATTTATATATATGACAGACCAAAAAATGCATGGATTCAACAAAATTATATTTGCAAAAGTCACTGATTATTTGTTTTATAGCAGAATTTGATCAGATTTATAGTCAGTAATTGTAACACATAAATAAATCAGTTTTTATCTGAAATGAAAGGTAATAATAAGTGTATGTTAACATCATGTAATCATAAACAATAGATTACATTTTATTTTACAGTGTAGTTACAGTGTATTGTCGCTCACAATTTTTTCATGAGTCCAGAGAAACCACCTGTGAGCCGCTTTATGTCCGCATATGTCTCCTATATCAGGATAGAGACTCGGAATATACACAGATTATTGTCCAGCCTCAGACATTGTGAATTACATCGATCTCATTAGGATAATCTTGACAAGGACTGTACATTCCGCTCAGATGAAGTTGTTCCTGTTTCCTGAGGTTCTGTCAGGGTCAGGGGTAACTCCACATCGTTTCAATCTTTCCACAGTTTAAAAATGTTCTCGGTCTAAATGAAGCAGTTTTCTATAAACAGCTGGTCGTCTGAAAAGACCTGAGTCATCTGAACGGTCTCAGTGTGAGTGACTGACTGAGTGAGTGACTGAGTGAGAGGGTGAACCGAGCTGCTTCTCTTAAAAACACGACATGTGGTTTAATACCAGAGCAGCTCTGTGGTGGTGAGGCTGTAAATTCACACACATCAACACACACTGTTGCAGTGTTAACACTGCCACACTGTTACTGCTGCCTGAACTGAACCTTAAAAAGAAGCCCAACACGACAATATCAAAGGGACAGTTCATGTTTTTAATCAGACTGAGATTAGAGGCTCCGTCTCAGTGAAGACAGGGATGAAAGACGGATATTTAACTTTAAGACTTGTGCAATAAAATCTACTTTATATATATTTATATATATATATACACATATACATATATGTGTATATATGTACACATATATATACGTATATATGTGGTTTACAAACTTCAGTTTCCTGTTGGAAAAGTCTCAAGTTTGTGCAGAAGTTTGTCAGCACAAATTTAAATCTTATGGAATGTCCATATGAAAACAAAGTTTAAATCTTATCGGCTTTTTATTGTCATTTGTTAAACTTGTTCCAGAGTGTCTTTGAGTGTCTTTTCCTGAAATGATTATAGAGACAGAGACTAAAGCAGAGAAAAGTTCTCTTCACTGTCTGATTTGTTTCACTAGTCAGTTCAAACAGATGTTTTCATAATGACTGAAGGTTAAAGGTCAGTTGTGTGAGTTGAAGGTGAACATCCTCCTCTCGTCTGTCCTCAGGTCAGATGTTCTGGTCGGAGCTCCTCGGGCAAACGTCTCAGGGTCCAGCAGTGTGGTGGAGAGAGGAGCCGTGTTCAGTTGTCCATGGAAAAGTTCTACTTCCTGTCAGGAGCTGGAGTTTGACAGCACAGGTTCTCACTCACCCTCTCACCTTCGTCCTCTCACACATACACAGACATGACTGTGGTTGTCAGTGATGGTGAAATGTTGATGCTGCTCTGATGTTCACACTCATGTTCACACACGTCAGGAATGTGTGTGAGGCAGGAGGTGTGTGTGTTCTTGAAAACTGGTATAAACCCTACAAAGCGAGGACATTTTGTCTGGTCCTCACTTCTTCAAAGGGCTTTTTCAGGGTTAAGACCTGGATTTAGGGTTAGGGTTAGAATTGGGTTAAGGTAAAGGTTAAGGTAAAGGTTAGACATCTATTTGTGATGGTTAAGGTTAGGGAAAGGGCCAAGGGAATGCATTATGTCTATGAGGGTCCTCACTTTGACCGAAGGTGTGTACAGACAAAATCACTTCATAGAAGCATGATGTTTGTTAAAGGTGTAGTTTGTGCAAAGACTAGAGCTGCAATGATTAGTTGATGTTGTTCTCAAAAATTATGTGGATTATTGTTGTTTACGTCATCACATGACTTTCACGTTGTGGAAATGAACAATATAATGTTTACGGAGAGATATATCATTTGCAATAATATAGTGGTTTGTGTTTTAATGATGCGCAAAGTTTTTAAATGACGTTGCAAAAGCCGATGAAACACACACACATGTAAACTCCACACATGTCAAAACACACACGTAAACGCTACACATGTAAAAACACACATGTGAACTCCACACATGTAAAAACACACATGTGAACTCCACACATGTAAAAACACACATGTAAAAACACACATGTGAACTCCACACGTGTAAAAACACACATGTGAACTCCACACGTGTAAAAACACACATGTGAACTCCACACATGTAAAAACACACATGTAAAAACACACATGTGAACTCCACACGTGTAAAAACACACATGTGAACTCCACACGTGTAAAAACACACATGTGAACTCCACACGTGTAAAAACACACATGTAAACTCCACACATGCAAACTCAGCACATGCTGAATGTGCAGCAGAAGTCATCCTCGCTGCAGCGGTGACCACGCCCAATGCTCCTCAGCTGTGTTCTGTGCTCTGTGTTCTCATCAGAGGGTAACATTTTTAAATTTGAGTTGTTTCCTAAACAGCAGCAGTGTTTATATTGTTGAATCAAATATTGGTATTGTCTTAACTTTTAGTTAGCACATGAACAAAACAACCTGAAGAGCTGCTGCTAGTTAAAGAATCAACTGTGTGATTTATTGTCCGATTATTTGGCTGATCATTTCACTTATTGATGAAGGTGGAAATCACGATACAAAGATTCTGTGATAATCAATATATTTTGTGAGACAATAATAGCTATAATAATAATAATAATAATAATAGTTAACGATAAATTGATTTTATCAAGTTAGATTTCTTTGTTTATATGGATTTGTTTTTCATGAAAATTAAAATTCCTCTTTTACTGCCACTGCGGTGTTAGTGAGAAGGGAAGCATGGCAGCTATCAGGGAAGAGCTGGTTCCCAAAAAAGGCTCAGTGTCGTTGATCGTTTACAACTGGTTTGGTTTTGTGGCGGCAGATCACGAACAAACCACAGTTCACTGTAAGGTTTGTTTGAAAACTGTAGCAACAAAAGGAAACAGTGACAGCCGAGTGGGAGAAACAAAGAGCAGCTAAAGAACAGCCTCCAGTGGTCAAGTCATTTTCACACTGACAGGAAAAGAACCTGGTGGAAATTTCATCACTGAAAGATACGGTACAGATTTATACTGTGGAAAATCCAGGATTTATCCACATGCTGAAAACTTTGGACCCAAGGTGTGAGCTATTAAACTGCAAGTGTGTACTGAAGATGCTTCACTCACATGTACAACTGCACACGGAGATGAGGTGTTTTCTCCAGAACAACAAACTTATGGTTCAGCCCAACATGAGATTTTTAAAACAATCCATGAAAATCTAAATTGATTTTGGTTCAAAAAATATGAGCTTTTATTTTTAAGCCATATTGTTTCACCTCTAATTAATCATCCTGCTGTAAACTCCCTCTTCTTCAGGTAATTTCTAACCTAGTTTTCCTTGTTCATGTGAGCAGCGCCACCACGAGGAGACATGAAGTATTGACGCCATGTGGGTGAAACTTGCACTGTTTACTTAAAGCGCCCTCATTTGTTAATTAAAATATGGATATTTGCTCTGGAATATTGATCATCGTATTGAATGTTTAGGTGGGCGTGTTGGGTGTGGGGTCAAAGATTAAAGGCCTTTCAGTATATACACAGTAGTGTATGTACATGAACACTGATAAATCCTACATTAACAGAACACAAACACACCACTACGTTGCTGTTGCTGTTGCTGTTGTTGTTTATCAGCTGGACTCAGAGCAGGATGTTGTGGTTTGGTGGTAGAACATGACTCAACAATTTAACGGCTTGTTTATGTCACCACAATGACACGAGTCATGTTTTATCACAGAAAACACATAACAATAACAGACACAAATGGAAAAAAAGTCGCTCACTCACAGCTGTGAGGTTACAGTTAAGCAAGAACAAGTTATGGTCGTTAATGATGAGTGTGACATTTTATTACACTCATAAGAGCTGCTGTTAACTCAAGGTGTGTGTGTGTGTGTGTGTGCGCGTGTGTGTGTGTGTGTGTTTTCCTCTACAATACAGGCCTTTGTTGTTGCTTTGACCTGGTTGATCTCTGGATAAAGCTTCGCCAAACCGAATTAACTAGAATTCCGCTGTGTGTGTGTGTTTTCTGTCATAAACACTGACCTTGTCAGGACCAGTAGTCCTCATGGAGACCAAAACCTCCACAATGAGCCAGAACCTAATTTCTGAGGAACTGGTTAATTTCAGAACTAAGATTTGAATTGTGTACTATCCAGGTACTATCACTGATGGAAAAGGAAAAAAAATGAGCAGAGCCGAGCCGTGCCGGAACTGTGTGGTGGAAAAGCAGCATAAGACCCGTGGGCCTCCATATAGTTCTTCAGTTGGCCCAACACTTGAAATAAATTTATCTGTACATTTTTCCATTTTGCATCATAAAAATATTTTTATGAAAACTACTGTATACTGTATATCGTTCCACCTCAAAGCAAATGCTTTTATTTTGAAACTGTTTATTGCTGCCCCCCCCCGTTCATTGATACAGTTGTGTAGGTAAACATCACCCTCATCACCCTGTTCATGTGACTTCATTCATTCATTCATCTTGTCCGTGTGCAGGTGACAGGAATAATACAAATGGAGTTCAGATGGAGTTTAAGTCGAAGCAGTGGTTTGGTGCTTCAGTCAGATCAGATGGAGAACACATCCTGGTGAGAAACACTGACCTTTGACCTTTGGCCTTTACAACACATGTTCCTGGCTTTAACCCTGTCTCTGTGTGTCCAGGCCTGTGCTCCTCTCTATCAGTGGTCCACCTTTGGTGTCTCAGAGCGAGAACCTGTAGGAACCTGTTTCCTGAAGAAAGAAGGGACTGTGGTCGAGTACTCACCCTGCAGATCAAGTGTGTTTCTGTCCTCCTCTGTACTTTTCATCTAGTCGTCATCCTCTGTCCTCTTCTTCTTGTCGTCCTCATCTGTCCCCTCATCTAGTCGTCCTCCTCTGTCCTCTTGTCGTCGTCCTCTGTCTTCTTCTTGTCATCCTCCTTTCCACGTAATCGTGTCACCCCCTCTGTCCTCTTCTTCTTGTCATCCTCCTCTGTCCTCTTCTTCTTGTCGTCCTTATCTGTCCCCTTCATCTAGTCGTCCTCCTCTGTCCTCTTTTTGTCGTCCTCCTGTCTTCTTCTTGTCATCCTCCTTTCCACGTAATCGTGTCACCCCCTCTGTCCTCTTCTTCTTGTCATCCTCCTCTGTCCTCTTCTTCTTGTCATCCTCCTCTGTCCTCTTCTTCTTGTCATCCTTCTCTGTCCTCTTCATCTAGTCATCCTCCTCTGTCATCCTCTTCATGTAGTCATCCTCCTCTGTCATCCTCTTCTTGTTGTCCTCCTCTGTCCTCTTCATCTTGTCATCCTCCTCGTTCCACTTAATCATGTCACTCCCTCTGTCCCCTTCTTGCCATTGTCCTCTGTCCTCTTCTTCTTTTCATCTTCCTCTTTCCACGTAATCGTGTCACCCCCTCTGTCCCCTTCTTCTTGTCGTCCCCTTTTGTCCTCTTCTTCTTGTCGTCCCCCTCTGTCCTCTTCTTCTTGTCGTGTTTCATGTAATAAAAGGTCTCTGTCTTCTGTCCAGGTGCAAACTCACCTGAGGGACAGGGCTTCTGTCAGGCCGGCTTCAGCGCTGACTTCCTGAAGGTAGGTAACCAGGGGAACACCAGCATCCACGCCTTTTCATGATGTGACAGGTTTTTATTTGAGAAGACAACAATGCTGTAGCATCTGATGTCCAGGTGTTCTACACACGTGTGTTGTCACATAGGGTGCCCCCCTATGGACAGTTTGAGGAACATGTCTGAATTTGTTGTTTTCAGAAGAACAACAGAGTGGTGGTGGGAGGACCAGGAAGCTTCTACTGGCAGGGTGAGTCTCACTCATCCACTCATTCAAACATAGATTAGCAACTGAACATTGTTTTTTCTCGGTCATTCTGCTGTGGTCAGGTGATCACTGTCCTGGGGTCATGTGATCACAGTCCTGCGGTCAGGTGATTGTTCTCCTGAGGTCAGGTGATTGTTCTCCTGAGGTCAGGTGATTGTTCTCCTGAGGTCAGGTGATTGTTCTCCTGAGGTCAGGTGATGGCTGTCCTGAGGTGGACACGGCAGCGCAGACTTTCTGCGAAGCCACACACACCTCTATTTGGATGACGGACTGTTTAGGTAAAATTCAGCGACTTTTTTAGTGTCTGTGTGTAGAGTCTCAGTTTGGGTTAATATGGAGTAACGTCAGTGTCTCAGACTGTAGTATGACTCATCACCTCTGTGTGTGTGTTTGTGTTGTAATCCAAGTCTGATTGTAGAGGGTGTGTGTGTCTGACACAACATGTCTGACAGTAGAGTGTGTGTGTGTGTGTGTGCGTGTGTGACACAACATGTCTGACAGTAGAGGGTGTGTGTGTGTGCGTGTGTGTTCTTGTACTTGCTGCAGAGTGAGGACCAAAAGTGAGGACATTTTTGTCTGGTCCTCACTTTTTTCACCCCTTAAAGGGCTTTTTCAGGGTTAAGACCTGGTTTTAGGGTTAGGGTTAGAATTGGGTTTAGGTTAGGATAAGGGTTAGAGTAAGGCAACTAGTCGTAATGGTTAAGGTTAGGGTAAGGAGCTAGGGAATGCATTATGTCTATGAGGGTCCTCACTCTGATAGAAGCGCAAACGTGTGTGAGACACATCATTTCTGACCTGCAGGAACAAACATTTTTCAAATATTTTTTTAGTCAGATTTTTTTCCAGATGTGAATCACTTGTTTATTCAGTATTTGTTTGTTTTCAGACCTTTAACATTCAAATAAAGATCTCTCTCTCTCTCTCTCTCTCTCTCTCTCTCTCTCTCTCTCTCTCTCTCTCTCTCTCTCTCTCTCTCTCTCTCTCTCTCGTATGTTTGCTAGTTATTGTTTCCGGCTGAGTAAACACTCACTTACACAACTGACCACACACACACACACACACACACACACACACACACACACAGTGTCTCTGTGGCTCCTTTAATTACAGTCTGTCTGTGTCTCACTTTATTTTTCTTCTGTCTCACTCACTCACTATTTTTGTCTTTTTCTCTTAGTATGTTGACGGTTCCTCCCGTCACTGTAAACCTGCGGACCCAGTGCTGCCCCCGTCTGTCTGTCTTCAGTATTACACTGAGCTCAGAACATGAATGTTTTTTTCTGTCATTGTTTTCATTCACACTCTTTTCTCACTCTCTCTACTGTTGTTCTGTCACATTAACCTCTCTCTCTCTCTCTCTCTCTCTCTCTCCCCCTCTCTCTCTCTCTCTCTCTCAGGTCAGCTGATTTCGGACGACGTCTCAGAGATTTTTTCACGCTATGACAAGAAATATTTCATACCGTATGCAAACACACACGCCACCAAGTCAGCGGGTGCTATGTATGACGACAGTTACCTTGGTAACCATCACTGTTCTCTCTCTGCTGTGTTAATAAAGTTGTGCGTGGGGATACACAGTTAATCACAATGATGATGAATTCACAGGCCCCAGACAAAGTTGTTTGTTCATGAAGAAATCAAATTATTGTGACTTAAATATTACTTTTATCTGAATATTACACTTAAGATGTAAAAATGATGAGTCGTGTCAGTTACAAGTCAAATGTGTGAGAATGGCTGTAACAAACTTGTATTAATCAATTACTAAATTAATTATCAACTATTTTGATAACTGATTAATAATTTTAACAGGGTTTTTTTGTTAATAATTAAACCATGTTTCAGTGATTTTTCAGCTTCTTAAATGTGAATATTGTCTGGTTTCTTTTCTCCAAATAAGAAAGAAATCATTCAAAATGAATCATTTTAGTTAGTGGACAAAAGAAGGTATTTGAGAACATCATCATTTCCAGTTAGGTTTGACAAACACTGATCAACACTTTTCAACAAACAACTCAACGATTGATTGAGAAAATAATCCACAGATTAATTGATTATGAAAATAATCATTAGTTGCAGCTCTGATGTGTGACTTTATGATAATGACTGGAGTTAAATTGATGTTACTGCTAGCAAGGATAAAGTTTACTCTGCTAGCTGGCTAATGCTAATGCTAGTGAGCCACTTACTGTGTGTGTGTGTGTGTTCACCAGGATACTCTGTGACTGTCGGAGACTTCAATGACGATGGAAAAGAAGGTGAGGTCAGACACAGCTGCAGCTCATGTCATTGGCTGTTGATAGTGTGACATCATTATTAGACATGATGATTTCCTGAAGAGCCACAAGGGGGAGCTGTGTTTTTCCAGTCATCCCAGGATGTCATAATTGATCTGGTTTTAACTTTAACATGTTTCATCTTCAAAATGAATCCCGTTTCTTTGTGTTAGACTTTTTGCATAATTTTAACGACTTTTATTAGATTCGGTTTATCAGTTTCCTCTGAATTTGTCATAAAATGTGCATAAATGTATAAATGCTTATGCACAAAGTGTATGAAGAGACTCCGCCCCTTTCTGTTTATTAATGGAAGAAATATTTTTTTTACCTAAATGTGTAGTGAAGTGATCTGAGTGATGTTTATTTTGATCATAATGTTGACATGATGTTTGTAGATTATGTGACTGGAGTTCCTCGAGGAGACAAAGCACTGGGTTATGTAAGTGTCTCTCTCATACACACACGCACACACGTCCTGTGTGGTCACATGATGTGATCCACACTCATCTGACGTGTTGTGTTGTCATGTTTCAGGTGAACATCTTCAATGGCATCAACATGGAGTCCATGGTCAACTTCACAGGAACTCAGGTAAAATCCACACTGCCTTTATTCCATTATTATAAATCAGTTTTAAAATGATTTAAATTAATTTAATTATTTTAAAGTTTAATTCTGCGTCTCTTTATGAGTGTTGGTTATTTAACGATGAAGCCACTGAAGAGACTCTGCTGCTACTTTGAACCGGTTTGTTCCAGTTGCCCTCTAACATCGTAATTTCCCTGTCATGAGTAGGAAGTGTTGTTATAGCGCCCCCTGAAGTTGTAATTCCAAATTCAAAGATCTGTCTGTCTGTCTGTCTATCTGTCTGCTGACTTTTTGTGAACTGGGAAGCTCTTTAATGTCACTAAAACATCATAAAAACAGAGAAACCGCCTGTGTTTCACAGATGGCTGCCTACTTCGGACACTCAGTGGCAGCAGCAGACCTAAACAACGATGGGTAAGTCTGTCTGTCTATGTCATATTTAAAGGGATGGTTCAGGTTATTTCACTGTTAGACAGACTTTTCCAACAGGAAACTGAAGTTTGTAAAGCACTCTCTCCCACACAAAAGTCCATAAAGAAAATCAGTGATTTTAGCTCAGGGGGACACAGGAGCTGCTGGTCTACTGCTGCCTCATGTGGTCAGTTTGTGTCACTGAGGTAAATCTGAACACAGGATTTCAAACACTGAAGTCACAAAATAACACATTGGAATTTACTGATGGATGCAGCACTGGATCAACAACACCAATTTGCTGTAATGTAAAATCACTGATTATCTCTATGGACTTTGGTCTGAGAGAGTGAGTGGTTTACAGTCATTTTAAAAAATCATTTCAGAGACTTTGCTTAATTTTTAGTACCACAGTGACTAGTACATGCATGTATCACAGTAATAGTACAGGTACGTGTGTGGTCACAGCTGCGACACACGCTGGTTTTATGAGGCAGGAAACATAAATGTTCTTCCTGTCTGTGCCACAGTTTGGTGGATGTGTTGGTCGGAGCTCCTCTCTTCATGGACAGAGGCTCAGACGGAAAACTCAGGGAGGTGGGACAGGTGAGAACACACACGCACACAGTCAGAACAGCTGTGTAACATTTGCTGTTTCACATTAAAAGACAGCTGCTGTTTCCCCAGCAGGAAACTGGAGACATGAAGCAGCAGCAGGAAACATTCATTTGCTTCAGCTTTAGGGGATGAACTATAAAAAAGTGATTTACAGCTGCTTTTGAAGGACAGTTTGGGGGTTTGAAGTGCTGATACTGTAACATACTGGTGACTGATGAAAAGCTCAAGAAAAAACTGATTTTAGTCACTTAACAAAATACTTTATCTCAGTTAGACAGACCTTTCCAACAGGAAGCTGAAGTTTGTAAACCACTCACTCTCCCACACCAAAGTCCATAGAGAAAATCAGTGATTTTACATCACAGCACACAGGATTTGTTGATCCACTGCTGCCTCCATCAGTAAGTTCAAATGTCTTATTTTGTCACTTCAGTGATTGAAATCCTTTGTTCGCTTTGTTTGTGAACTAAAATCATTGATTTCTCTATGGATTTTGGTGTAGGAGAGTGAGTGGTTTACAAACTTCAGTTTTTTGGAGGCAACGGTGCAGATCAAAGGGACTGATCTGTGTGTGTGTTCTTCAGGTGAGTGTTTATCTAGGGAGAGGAGGTTTTTCCTTCCACCCTCCACAGACATTGACTGGGTCAGAGGTCTATGCCAGGTACGGCTCTGCTATCACAGCCCTGGGAGATGTGGACATGGATGGATACAATGGTGAGAGACACACACACACACACACATACATACACACACAGAACTGCAGTATAACTGTGTGTGTCTGCAGATGTTGCCATCTCGGCTCCGTACGGAGGCTCAGATCGTCACGGTCTGGTCTACATCCACAACGGTCGATCTAAAGGTCCAGACCCGACACCTTCACAGGTAAAACTCAACTCATCACAGAACAAGAGAAACGTGTGTCTTTATTTTTTACACCCAACACAAACCTAAAAACCTTTATTCAAGAGAGTTTTTTGTGGAAGTAAAACAACCTCTCTGAATCTGTGGCTGGAATGTTCATGACTTTCACCACAATCATTTTCTCAACCACAAAATTATTTATGAACATGTCACTGACAAATATAACAATGACTTTTATGATCAGAATTTTACGTTTACAATGTTTACAATGTTTGTTTCACAAGAAAAACATCCTCAAACTTATCCGTCAGATGTCAAAGACAAACTCTACATGGTGTCTTTAACTTGATGTCTTTTTTCCTGATCTGTCTGTGGTGTCTCTGTGTCTGTCCTTCTCACAGGACATGACCAGATTCAGTTTGTTCTGTGCTTTCTTCACATAAACACCATGTTGATTTAATGTTTGAACAAGATTTAAGACAACGATGATGATGATGGTGATGGTGGTGGTGGTGATGGTGGTGTGTCTCAGGTCCTGCGAGGGAAATGGGCGTCCAGCTACATGCCTGCTAGCTTTGGCTACTCTATGACTGGAAACACTGACATAGACCAGAATGGATATCCAGGTACACACACGCACACACACAAACACACACAGGACTCTTCATTGAATTCCATTCATTTAAGCAGGCTAAACAAAGCCTCATCACTAACCTTAATAACCATAGCCAGTTAATGACTAACCTTAACCAAACCACAATTCAAATCTTAGTCCTAAACTTTAACCAGTTCCTCGGAAATTAGGTTCTGCCTCATTAAGACCAGGTTTTGGTCTCCATGAGGACTACTAGTCCTGACAAGGTCACTGTTTAGGACAGAACACACACAGCAAGAATAAAGTGAATGTGTGTTTTGTGTGTTTTCAGATTTAATAGTTGGAGTGTTTGGAGCTGACAAAGCTGTTTTATACAGGTAATGTATGTGTGTGTGTCCACAGTTTCCAGTATAAAAACCAGTTTGTTCCAGAATATTTAAAATGAAAGAAGCGTGAACACTGTCACACTGTGTGTTTTGTTCAGAGCTCGTCCTGTGATCAGTGTCAATGCCACGTTGGACATCACACCTCAGATCATCAACCCAGAGGAAAAGACATGTTCACTTCCTGGAAGCAGCACAACTGTTTCCTGGTGAGTCTGACAGGTTACTGAGCTGTGAGCGCCCCCTGCTGCAGAGACACAGAGGCTCACACTCGGTGAAAGCATGGCTGGAAAACTGATTTTAGCAAAAGACATGCAATAAAATCTGCATTATTTTAAGTCTACGATATCTTCAGAACATGTTCACGTCTTTATTTTATTTTAGCTCACAGGGACACAGGAGCTGCTGGTTTACTGCTGCCTCCATCAGTAAGTTCAAATGTCTTATTTTGTTATTTTCAGTTATGAAATCCTTTGTTCAGATTTACCTCAGTGACACAAACTGGCCACACAAGGCAGCAGTAGACCAGCAGCTCTTGTGTCCCTGATTTTCTCTGTGGACTTTGGTGTGGGAGAGTGAGTGGTTAAGGGTCAGATTCTGTCATGTTCCTTCATCCATCTCCCCTGAAACAGTTTTTCAGAATCATGAAGAACTTTGTTTTTCAGCTTTAAGGTCAAATACTGTTTGAAGGCCAGTGGACGAGGAGCTCCAGCTGTTCTGAGTGAGTGAATCAGCAGATGTTTAGGTCATCACATCATCTTCATCACCTCTGTCGTCTCCTCTCTTCTCACCTCTCTGTCCTCTCCTCACCTCTCTGTCCTCTCCTCTGCTCACCTCTCTGTCCTCTCCTCTCCTCACCTCTCTGTCCTCTCCTCACCCCTCTGTCCTCTCCTCTCCTCACCTCTCTGTCCTCTCCTCTGCTCACCTCTCTGTCCTCTCCTCTGCTCACCTCTCGGTCCTCTCCTCACCCCTCTGTCCTCTCCTCTGCTCGCCCCTCTTTCCACTCCTCTGCTCACCCCTCTGTCCTCTCTGCTCACAGCTTTCCGTGTGGATCTGATGTTGGACCGTCTGAAGCAGAAGGAGTCGACAAAGCGTGTCCTCTTCCTGCACAGTCGCAGTTTTCAGTACTCAAAGAACATGACGGTGTCCAATGGTAAAGGACCAGCCTGTGAGGAGCAGTTCGTCTTCCTCAGGGTGAGAGAAGGTTCCACCATCATCATCATAAACAGACAAAATGTCATTTTACTAAACTATTCACAATCAAACACATAAAGCAGCCTCATATAACTTTATTAAAGGGTTAGTTGAGGGTTTTTGAAGTGTGCTTCTATATGAGATACTGACACAGTAAACAGGTGTTCCATAGTTCTGACACATGTGATGAACATCTGCTCAGACTGTGACAGAGGTGACATTCGCCCTGTTATAAGTTTATGTAGTATCATTACTTTGAAGGTTGAAATCCTACATTGTGTCACTTTAATGTTTATGTTCACGTCTTTGTCTCACTGTTAGACAGACTTTTTCAACAGGAAACTGAAGTTTGTAAAACACTCACTCTCCCACACCAAAGTCCATAGAGAAAAGCAGTGATTTTACTGTCAGACTTTTACATCTGTCAGTTGTGACTCCTGAAGAAAAAAAAAAAAGATTGGAAATTTTAAAAATAGTGTCATAATGTTTTTCAGAAAACAAAATTAAGAATATTAAAATAAAATGAACCATTTTCATAGATATTCTCCAAACTGACCTGACAACTTTTTTACCACTAGGTGGCAGCAGCAGGTGTTTGGTGACTGGACTGTGTGTGTTTGCAGAGTCTCTCACTAGACTCTTTTTCCACCAAAATTACCAGGAACTTTTATAAACGAGTTTACCCCAGTTAACGAGTTCCTGGTAATCTGTGGTTTCCACCGCGCCTCAAAGTTCTTGAGTGTTGTTGATGACGTTCA
Organism: Brachirus orientalis; assembly: GCA_016785285.1. Taxonomy (NCBI): domain Eukaryota; kingdom Metazoa; phylum Chordata; class Actinopteri; order Pleuronectiformes; family Soleidae; genus Brachirus; species Brachirus orientalis. Next base: position 250,335 of record JAFBJR010000099.1, on the reverse strand, counting down.
GTCAAAACATTTAACATGCTGGTGGATCGCTTGATTGTGTTTGTTTCTTAAAACCTGTTTCATGTTAATAAAAAGAATAAAGTATAAAACAGTTACAGACGTGTGGAGGGGGGTTGTAAAGGTGTTTCAGTGAGATGGTGGGAGTGAAAATCAAGCTTCAAAATAGTTTTTATCAACATCACTGTGAGCTGCATCAGTCAGAGACGACAACAGCGGCAGCTTGTGTGTGTGTGTGTGAGAGAGAGATTTTTTTTCTCCTCCTAATTTATTAGTTTCTTGTCATGGTTCTTGTTGTTCATGAGATGCTACATCTTGTTTCATCCGGTGTGTAAAGACCTTTAGAACAATACACGTTTTCACATCAGTGTCTCCAAAAGTCTCAAATAACAAGGAAAATACACTATATTTGTGTCTAGTCACTTTTTGAAAAAGAGTCTCTAAATATAGTGACAAAGTCACTATGTTCTCAACAAGGAAACAGCTGTAAGATGTCTTTTAATTACCCGGGTAAATGTGAAAAGTTCCTACGGACTCTCATGTTTTGGATCTTTCATTGATTCATCAGCTTCTTTATCCTCTCATTTAAAACAGATGTTAAGACATTAGTTTTGTTTTTTAATCATCAGGAGAAAGAAGACCACGCGTCTGTGGAGCAGTGTTCTCTGTGTCCACATGGTGGCAGCACAATCTTTTACACAGACACTATTACAGTCACTTTGTCATAAACTCTACATTGTTTGAACACACTTCAAAAAACACGACTCTTCTTTTATGTGTTTTTCATGTCTTTGTGGGGACATTATCTCTGCTCTTCGTGTCTTTAAATGGCTTTTTCATGCTTATGGAATGTCTATGACGTGTCCTCACTTAGAGATAAAAAGGTCTGCATTAATATAACTCTCAAAAACGGTTTACACTACATTTTGCCTTTCACTCCCCCATTCATACTCTATCACTTATCTTTCACACACATTCACACGCAACCGTCAGGAGCAATGAGGGGTTAAAGGTCTTGCCCAAGGACACATCAGCATGTAGACTAGTGGAGTCGAACTCACAACCTTTGAGTTAAAAGCTGACTCGCTCTACCACTGAGCCACCGACACCCTCGAGATAAAAACAAATGTGTGTGTTTTAGGATGACCGTGAGTTTCGGGATAAGATCACACCCATCTCCGTGGCAATGGAGTATAGTCTGGATTATCAACAGGCCGCTGATAAAACTGGACTATTACCCATTATAGATGTGTCCACACCGTCCAACGTCACCAAGCAGGTAACACTGTCTCTCTGTGTGTGTATTTGTTTCATCTGAATGAATGGGTGAAATCTGATCCGTCAGCTCTTTTGTCCTCCTTTCCTCCCTCTTTTCCTCCCTCCCTCCCACCTTGGCTCCTCCCTCCTCAGGCTCACATCCTCCTGGACTGTGGTGATGATAACATCTGTAAACCTGACCTCAGGTTGACAGTGAAGAGGTGATTGAAGACGATAATCACTGATCATCATCTCGTTACTTTACACCCATTTCTACACAAGTGTTAAGTGTGAGAAATCGCTGAGTCATGTTTCTGTTGCAGTGACCGTGATCAGATCTACATCGGTGATGACAATGCTCTGACTCTAGAGGTCAGTGCGGAGAATCGTGGCGAGGGGGCGTACGAGGCCGAGTTGCACGTTTACCCTCCACAGCAGGCCGACTTCACCGGGGTCGTCCGCAGTCAGGTGACCCACGGATTTCCACCAAACTGTTTGCCTTTTTGCCGATATATCGGGAGTGTTTGGGCCAATCACTGATAAATGATACCGATGTGTATAACAAGTTTTTCTAAATGTCCTCCTGCAGAGGACATTTAGTCTCTTCTGTGGTGAAACTGTTGTTGCAGAAATCTGATAATACATTTTAAAGCCAACATATCGTGCATTCCTAGTTGGCATGTTAGGTAAGAAGGAGACGTGATCCGTGGTGTTAGCATTAGCGTTAGCATTGGGTAAATGGGTGAAGCTCACTTAACGCATGTGTCTTGTGTCTCAGACTCTGTCCAGACTGTCATGTGCTTATAAGAAGGAGAACCAGACCAAGATGGTGGTCTGTGACCTTGGAAACCCCATGAAAGGAGGAACCAAGGTCAGTCATGACCTTTCTACTCCAGCAGGTGTCACTGTGACACACTTTTAAAATCACACATGAGCCCTGTCCCATTTAAGGTACTGGGGTCCTCCGAAGTGCGTGGCTGACGGAGTCATGTCCTCCGTTGACCGGGCACTCCGAAGGACCCGGAAGTCAGGCGCTGCGAAATGAGACGGTCCACTCTACCCACCTCACTGGTTAGGTTACTTGCCGGTTATGTCACCAACCGAAGAAAACATTTCTTCTCATTCACATTTACTACTAATATTTTTTATACTGTTCATATTTTTGGCAATAGTTGTAGACTGTGTCCAGTATTCTGTACAAATTAAAAAATGTTTTTATTTTATTAAGTTATTTTGATGGAGCCTTCAGGTTTGTACTTATTTTAACAAATAATTTAACATTAATACATATGGAGAACTTTCACCAAAGACATCGGTGTGTGATGTTTCTCAGGCTGTAAGAAAATTATGAACAGGTAAAATAAACATGATTAAACTGAAACCTTTACCAAATAGTAACCCTAATAAATCTGGCAGGGCGTTATGAAGCCATACTACAGTCATGTCATAATTTTATACAGTTTTTATACGGTAATGTGATATGTCACAGTGAATTAAATCAGCCTGATGTATATTGTATACTTAAAATTGAGCCCAAGCTAAATTCTACAGCAGTAACTGACATACACATTTATGTTGCAGTGATATAATCCACGCACATCAGATATAATAAAAAAACACTGACAATTGACATGTCATGGCACCATTAGTACTTTTACATACAAGCATATTTTAAGTTTTCTCTTGTAGAGCTTGTAGTGTAGTTTACTACATACTGCACCAAAGAAAATAACCCTAATCTTACTTTGATATAATAGTATATAAGAAAAAGTTTGTCATTGGCTGAAATTTTTTATATGAAGATCTATGTTACAAATGTGTTTAAGCTTTAAAAGCAAATATCAAGATTTTATTTGAAGAATTTCTCCATTTCTTCACAGTCAAGAATACAGTATTGTAATATCAAAATAAGTTAATAAAATTAACCAATGAACAAATGTAATAATCACTATTTACATTAAAAAAACATTTTTTTTCCTCTCATTCCTCTCCTCTGCTCTCTGATTGGTCAGATACTGGCAGAATTGAGGTTCAGTGTTCATCAGTTGTCGGAGGAGGACACGTCTGTGAAGTTCGACCTGCAGATCGTCAGGTCTGTTCTATTGTGTCCCTGTGTTTTTACATTTGTTTGTTTGTGTAGATGATTTAAATATTTGTGTTTCCTGTTTCAGCTCTAACCAGTTTGACAACACCAGTCCTCGAGTTTCCAGCATCACCAAACTGGCAGTGCTGGCCAGAGTTTTCATCAGAGGGTGAAACACGCATTTTCACGCACACGCACACACACACCCACACACACAGACACACTCTCACTCACTCACTCCACGTGTGTCTCAGGTCTTCGTTCCCTGATCAAGTTCTTCTTCCCATCGCTAACTGGAAACCGAAAGAACGTCCTGTTTTTGGCGAAGACATGGGACCACAGATTGTCCATGTCTATGAGGTTTTTACACACACACAAGAGTTTAGTGTGTAGGTGCAGTTTTGTGTTCTCTGCCGGTGTCTCCATGGTAACACTGTGGTCACTCACCCCTCAGCTGCTGAACAGTGGACCCAGTACGATCAGTAAAGCGTCACTGGTGGTGGAGTGGCCGTACACACAGAAGGACGACTACCTGCTCTACATCACCAGCTTCAAGACGGACGGACCAATCAACTGCACCGCTGATCGAGATATCAACCCACTCAATGTGACGGTCAGAAACATTAACAAGTACTGTACGGATGTTCAAAGTTACAGACTGAACCTTTAACACTGAGGCGTGTGTGTGTGTGTGTGTGTCAGACCTCAGTGACCTCACAGAAGAACACTACGTTCATTCCACCCAGAGAGAGAGAGACAGAAGGACGGAGCAAAAACCACATACGTAAGAGAGACGTGGAGACAAAGGACGCACAAAGTGACCAACAGACACTGGTACACACACACACGTTTGCGCTTCTATCAGAGTGAGGACCCTCATAGACATAATGCATTCGCTAGCCCCTTACCCTAATCTTAACCATCACAACTAGAGGCCTAACCCTAACCCTAAAACCAAGTCTTAACCCTGAAAAGGCCCTTTTAAGGGGTGAAAAAAGTGAGGACCAGCCAAAATGTCCTCACTCTGCAGCAAGTACAAGAACACACACACACTGGTACACACATACACACACAGAGTGACCAACAGACACTGGTACACACATACACACACAGAGACCAACAGACACTGGTACACACACACACACACACACAGTGACCAACAGACACTGGTACACACACATACACAGTGACCAACAGACACTGGTACACACACACACACACAGTGACCAACAGACACTAGTACATACACACACAGTGACCAACAGACACTGGTACACACACACACACGCGCACACACAGTTTGAGTCAGCAGTTTCACCATGTTGACTCAGCTAAATGTGGAGAAGGAGGAGCTTCAGAGACAGCATTAATGTTCTGACTCTGTTCTGTGAGTGGTTCTCCTGGTTCTCTGCTCCTCACTGGAGAACATGGATGAGAACACTGGGGCTGTAGCTGCTCCACCACGCCCCCTACTGTCTGAAATAACCGCAGGGGATAAAAACTTTTAAAAAAGATTGCAAAATTTTAAAAGTTTAAATATGGAAATATTTGATAAGTGTGTTTGTGTGTGTGTATTTAGGACTGCAGCACAGTTGAGTGTCTGAGGCTCAAATGTCAGGTTGGTCGTCTGGAGAGGAAGAAGAATGCCATCCTCTACATCAATGCTAACCTGTTTGTCAACACCTTCATAAAGGTAACACACACACACACACACACAGACACTCTCAAACAAACACAGTTTTACTTCAGTGACTGTTTGGTTGTTTGTTTTTCAGCCTGAGTATCAGAATCGTTCGTTCGAACTTCGATCTTCAGCATCGTTCAGCGTCATTGAGATGCCGTACAAGAACCTGGTGTCAGAACTTCCATCCAACAGCACCTCAGTATGAAGACACCTGTAACACACCTGTGACACACCCGTCGGTCACACACCAGTCGGTCACCTGTGACACACCTGTGACACACCTGTGACACACCAGTCGGTCACCTGTGTCGGTCACCTGTGACACACCAGTCTGTCACCTGTGTCGGTCACCTGTGACACACATAACACACCTGTGACACACCAGTCGGTCACCTGTAACACACCTGTCTGTCACCTGTAACACACCTGTGGCACAACAGTCTGTCACCTGTAACACACCTGTGACACACCAGTCGGTCACCTGTAACACACCTGTGACACACCAGTCGGTCACCTGTGTCGGTCACCTGTGTCGGTCACCTGTGACACACATAACACACCTGTGACACACCAGTCGGTCACCTGTGACACACAGGTGACACACCAGTCGGTCACCTGTGTCGGTCACCTGTGTCGGTCACCTGTGACACACCAGTCTGTCACCTGTGACACACCAGTCTGTCACCTGTAACACACCTGTGGCACACCCGTCTGTCACCTGTAACACACCTGTGACACACCCGTCTGTCACCTGTAACACACCTGTGACACAACAGTCTGTCACCTGTAACACACCTGTGACACACCAGTCTGTCACCTGTGACACACCAGTCTGTCACCTGTGACACACCTGTGACACACCAGTCTGTCACCTGTGACACACCAGTCTGTCACCTGTGACACAACAGTCTGTCACCTGTGACACACCTGTGACACACCAGTCTGTCACCTGTGACACACCTGTGACACACCAGTCTGTCACCTGTGACACACCAGTCTGTCACCTGTGACACACCAGTCTGTCACCTGTGACACAACAGTCTGTCACCTGTAACACACCAGTCTGTCACCTGTGACACACCTGTGACACACCAGTCTGTCACCTGTGTCGGTCACCTGTGACACACCAGTCTGTCACCTGTGACACACCAGTCTGTCACCTGTGTCGGTCACCTGTGACACACCAGTCTGTCACCTGTGACACACCAGTCTGTCACCTGTGACACACCTGTGGCACACCAGTCTTAGATGAGTGTGTGGGTCATGTGTGTTTGACTCATCATGTGTGTGTTTTCAGATGAGTATGTGTTCATGTGATCATGTGTGTGTTTTCAGATGAGTGTGTGTTCATGTGATCATGTGTGTGTTTTCAGATGAGTGTGTGGGTCATGTGGGTCGCTGATGTTCCTCAGTCCGTTCCAGTGTGGGTCGTGGTTTTGGCCGTGTTAGCTGGACTGCTGCTGCTTGCTCTGCTCATCTTCATCATGTACAAGGTGAGGAGGAGGCAGAGCTTGACACACACACACACAGCTGGTCTTGGTGATTTTCCGATATTTACCTTAGTTTGTCCTTTGGTTCTGTCCTCAGCTGGGTTTCTTTAAGCGAGTCCGTCCTCCACAGGAAGACTGCACTGAGAAGGAGCAGCTGCAGCCAGAGGAGAACGGGAACACTGACACCTAGAGGTCAAAGTGTGTCGGTGCAGAATGAACATTCAGGGTAAACAACCTCCTCAGAATTTCACTGTTTCTCTGTCGAGCGGCAAAAAAAAATAGAACTGCTCTAAGATTTTATCAAGTTTTTACTTTTATTTTTATGGAATGATGTGTTTGTGCCAAACAAGAGGCTCCGCCCACATCTCTCTGCTCACGTGTGAACTCGTAGCCTCACGTCAAAAGCTGGAAACGTTAAAGTTGTTAGTGCTGATGTCGTATCTGTTGAATAAACATCAACCTAACGTCAGCACTCACAGGAAACGGGTCGTTAACGTAGAGATACAAGGTCATCTGTGTCAAGAAGGCGGAGCTTGGCCTAATGATTGATTTGCACTTTCATTAAAAACTCCAGACTCAAAGTGAGCAAGAACGTCCAGAACTGCTGATCAACTCAAATTTCTTAAAATGCATCACTGTTGCTATGGCTACAGTTACAGTTTACTGCAGCGTGTCAGAGTCCCCGAAAAAAAACAGAAGTTTGAAAAACAAGTGAACAAACAACTTCCTGTTTCCATCAGTGACCTCGAAGGTCATGTGATCTGGAAATACCAATAGTGTGGACGTGACCTTGTGACCTCAAGACTTTCACAAGAAAAAAAACAGATTTATAAAAAATATTTTTTCTAATGAACACAATGAAATAACACCAAACTGGGGATGTGATGATATTAATAATATAGCAATAAAATTAACCACAGCAATAATAAAATTTAAAGCAACATGACATTTGATAAAAGTTAAAGTTTGTTTTTGTTTACTTTGAGCAACATTAATATATTTCCTTGTATTTTTGTTTAGTTTATCGTGTGTGTATGTGGTTGTTTGGTTTCTTTTACTTTATTGTTTTTGTTAAGAAATATTTTGTTTGTTTGGAAAATCACTCCAAAAATTGACCACTCCCCGACTCCGCCTCCTGCACGGCTGACGTCCAATCAGTGACAGTTAAGATGACCAAAGTCTCATTTGAAACCCTGAAACACTATAGAGGGCAGCACTGAAACTTTTATGAGCCGACGTCAGGAACGTCAAGGGGAACACTAACTGTAGCAATGGACAGACATTTAGCTAAAAGACAACATCGCTAACAGCAGCTTGAAAAAGAGTAACGGTGGGTGGGGCTTAACAAAACGGTTAGTGTATCATTTTCCACTTTTAGCTCGATGATCTGTCAAGGTGCATTGTCAATTTTTAAAGACAATTTACAAAGAGTGGTGGACGACTTCCACTGTCTCAGCCAATCAGAGAGCAGGACGAGTCAGACAGGAAACGAGCAGTGGAGAGAGAGAAGGCAGTCGGCCATTTTGAGACAGGAAATTTAAAAAAAAAAAATGAACTGATGTTTATATTAATCCACTTTTAACATCTGTGATCTGTCCGTGCACCAGCAGGTGGCGCTAACTCGCATGCTAATTTCTGATCTGCTGGAATATTTGCATCTCGTCATGTGTGCGACTTATCCCCGGATCTTTTTTTGTTGTTTACTTACATGATTAACTTTAGTATTTTCATGAATTCCATGTCACAAATCTGATTATTTATTTATGGATCATCAACTTAAAACAGTGTTTTCAAAGAAATTTGTAATCAAATTGTGACGTAAGCAGAGATTCTAATGCTGATTAGAAACAAAGTACGATGTAGTTTTTTTGTCTGTTTCTGAATCAAACCACTGTCTAATCTTTTCTGCATAGGGAAAATATTTTGATGTACGTATTCTTTCACTTAGTGTAGAAAATAACTTTGATATGAGAGGATTTCACTTTTGGACTGAAATAAACTGATTTGTTAACATGTTGTTGTTGTTTACTTACTGATCAACAAAAGTATGTTATAGTTATTAAATGTTTTCATTTTCTCCGTGTTATTTAACGTTTTAATTTTTAAAACATTAACGTCGCTTGTTTTAATGAAATAGTGATGAGAAATTCTTCAAATATGTGATGTTTAAAAATGTATGGAGCCATTGCAGACAGTAGGGGGCAGCAGAGGAAACTAACAACAGTGACAGTAATCTATTTAAAAAAATAAATAAATAAAAAATCCAGCAGGTAAAATAAATCCGATTTTTTTTTTTTGACTATTCTTTTCATACAGTGGATCAACAACTCCTGTGATGTAAAATCACTGATTTTCTTTATGGACTTTGGTGTGGGAGAGTGAGTGGTTTAACAACCTCAGTGTCCTGTTGGAAAAGTCTGTCTAACAGTGAGATGAAGACATGAACATGTTCTGAAGATATTGTAGACTTAAACTGATTTTATTAAATGAGTACTGAAGTGGATAAAATTAGTTTTCACTGAGACTGAGCCTCTGTGTCTCAGGTTGGTTCTTGTCAGCAGGGGGCGCTCACAGCACAGTCAGTTCTATGTGTCAGTATCTCATACAACCACAGTACAGTCTGGAGAGAGAGAGAGAGAAAAGAGACGCTGAGAGAACAAACCAATACGCTTTGAGGGGAGGGAGGGGGTCTGGACCCTGAGGGGGGAGAGAGAGAGAGAGAGTGTCAAATTGTCCCATTAAAGTTTCAAAAATCAATAGATTAATTAAAATCAATGAGTTTGGTTAAATTGTGATTATTATCGGCTAAATGATGTCATTTCTCACCTCATGACCTGTGATGTCATCATGACCTCATTTTTATTTACAATCATCTGTCCTCAAATTCACAGTTTGTGTGTCACAGTGACAAACACATAAACAGAGAATCTCAGATGAAGGCGCAACATGAAGATCCAGCACACAGAGAACAGCGCCACCTGTTCACTGAATCTCATTCACTCATCTGTGTTGAAGCACTCATTCTCCCACACCAAAGTCCATAGAGAAACTCAGTGATTTTAGCTCACAGGGACACAAGAGCTGCTGGTCTACTGCTGCCTCGTGTGGTCAGTTTGTGTCACTGAGGTAAATCTGAACAAAGCATTTCAAACACTGAAGTCACAAAATAAGACATTTGAACTTACTGATGGAGGCAGCAGTGGATCAACAACCCCTGTGTGCTGTGATATAAGATCACTGATTTTCTCCATGGACTTTGGTGTGGGAGAGTGAGTGGTTTACAAACTTCAGTTTCCTGTTGGAAAAGTCTGTCTAACAGTGAGATAAACTTAAACTGATGTTATAATGAGTCTTTTAGTTTTGAACTGTCCCTTTAACTTGTTCACATCATTTAAATCGTTAAAACACAGAAGAGGAGAAGCATGCGATTACTGATCAGCTGTGAGTTTATTGCTGGTTGCCATGGAGATGCTGTTGTTGCTCAGCAAGAACCAGTTTTAAATTTTAAACACTGATTTGTGATGAGTTTGGTTTTTTCTCTTGTTTCTGTGCAGATTAACGTCACAGGTTAACATCACTAAATCTGAGCGTCTGTGTCAACATTGACAGACAAACAAGAAGAAAAAGTGTCTCGTCTCTCTTCTTACCGCATCTGATCCTGATCCTGATCATTGTATTGACGTATTGACCACAGAGCAGGTGTCCCTCTGAGGAGCAGCTGAGCTCAGTGAGGACACTGTTGTTGCTATGGAGACGCAAAAACATCCAGTTTGACACAAACAAACAGAAACACAGAGCTGAGGTCAGTGAAAGACTTTAATTAAAGCATTAGCGTCAATTATTCTTCAGAAACTTTATTTGTTTAGCACATTTCTCAACAAATGTTTAACAGAAAAACAAACCTAATTAAATGTTACAAGGTGTCTTTTCTGATAAAACGAGTAAAGAAGAAACCAAACCGTTCACATCATGAGCATGAACACTAGAGGGCAGTGGAGAGCTGTGAGCGCCCCCTGCTGCTGAGAACCAGTCTGAGACACAAAGACTCAGTCTCAGTGAAAACATGAATGAAAAATCATTTTAGCCACTTAACAAATAACTCCACTAATAAAATCTACATCAGTTTGTTTATATCTTCAGAACATGTTCACATCTTAGTCTCACTGTTAGACAGGCTTTTCCAACAGGAAACTTTTTGTAAACCACTTACTCTCCCACACCAAAGTCCACAGAGAAAATCAGTGATTTTAGCTCACAGGGACACAGATGTTGTTGATCCACTGCTGCCTCCTTCAGTGAGTTCAAATGTCTTATTTTGTCACTCACTCACTGCTGCTGCACTGAAATCATATTTGCAATTTAAATAGTTACCTCATAGTTTGATAAACATAAATGAATAGGATCTTCTCCACACAGTTATTAAAGAGACATTTCCTCTATTAAAAGCAGCTGAATGGAAGATAAAGTTTTGTGTATTAATATCCAGATTAATCACAAATACATGGGCCTCTGACTTTATCACATACAGTTCAGTAAATCCTGTCTTTATGCAGATTTCCCAATGGTAATTATATTAGTTGGGCGCTGCTGCCCAATCCCAGCCGATAGAGGACAAAAGGTGGGTCAAACCCTGGTCCCCAGTCCATCACAGGGACACACAGAGACAAACAACTGTCCACTCTCACATTCACACCTATGGACAATTTAGAATATCCAATTGTCCTAATCCTAATCGTTATCCTAATCCCCAAATGATCAGCTGATGTGGACACATTGTCAAAAACAACATAAACTCATGTTTGATCTCACACTGTCTTAGGTCTGATGAACAATTAGCTCATTAGCATTAGCTACTAGCTTTTAAGGTGAAGACATGTTTTAAAGTTAGGCTGAGGTTAGGGTTAGGGCACTAGTAATTATGGTTAAGGTTAGAGTAAGTAATTGGACACTCTAAATTGCCCATAGGTATGAATGTGAGAGTGAATGGTTGTCTGTCTCTATGTGGCCCTGTGATGGACTGGCGACCTGTCCAGGGTGTACCCTGCCTCTCGCCCTATGTCAGCTGGAGTTAGGCACCAGCGACCCATGGGACCTTCAGTGGAGGATAAAGCGGTAGAAAATGAGTGAGTTCGAGTACGTTTCCAGGAAATCAATGGAAGTCAATGTAATATTCTCTGAATTCATGGAAACCAGTGTGTGTGTGTGTGTGTGTGTTCATTCACTGCCAAAGCTTTTCATGTGTAAATCGGATTCTCTCTCTGCTCATTAAAACGTCTCATGTTAAATAATAATTATTGTTTGTTTGTTGCACTGCTGCTGCAACAAACAAAAATGTTTGTTTGTTAATCCTTCATTGATCCTCAGCTTAATTAACTGACGCATGGTAATTACAGACACACCAGGTCACATGGTCACTCAGAGCTGTGACTCATGTGCATCTACAGAGATTAAGGTTGTGAACGCTGGTTACCACGGTGATGTCAGGTGGAAGCAGAGGGAGAGAGCTGAGGGTCTGCTGGTGACCATGGCGACAATGATGAGTCATCATCTGCGAAATAAAGAAAACAAAAGCCTGAATCAGGTCGAGTTTCACCTGATGAGAGAAAAGACAGACAGACAGTGACGATGATCTGTCAATAATCCCTTGTCTCCTCTTCTATTATTGTCAACTCCTCAGGTGCGTTCTGGGAGACGGGGACTAAAACCAGAAAAAGAATATCGTTCTGTGATTTCACACGTGTCAGTGAACGTCACACGGCGCTAACAGGAAATTCTGTGGACAAAAAGTCAATTTAAAAATGAAAGAAGTCAGTCTATGGTAAAATGATCTTGAGCTGCAGTCATGCGTGACTGCAAGTGTAGCTACTTAGCATAATCTTAAACCTTAATTTGAGCCTTTAACTTAATCTGAGATCAGTAAAAAAAAAACAAAAAAACACTCACCTTGTTTTAGAGTGATGGCTCCAGCAGGGGGCATCCTCGGGAATGATGTTATCATTTTAAAATATCTGTAAAGGTACAGGCAGAGAAATGCGATCATCATTAACCAACTGTTAGCTACGATCTAAAGAACGGAAAATAAAAACAAACTTAAGTTTAAAATCAAACTGAAACTGAGTGAAATTAAAAAGTCACATCTTCTTCTTCCTGCAGGTTACAAGTGGCCCCTCCCCTCTGACCTTTGTCCAGTCTGGATCTACCTGGACGTCCTTTTCTCGACGGCGTCCATCATGCACCTGTGCGCCATCTCTCTGGATCGATACATCGCAATCAGAAACCCGATTCACCACAGTCGCTTCAACTCGCGCACAAAAGCTCGAGTTAAGATCATGGCAGTTTGGACGATATCTGCAGGTGAGGACATACACACGATTGTGCTTCTATCAGTGACGACCCTCATAGACATAATTTATTCCCTAGCCCCCTACCCTACCCTTAACCATCACAACTGGAAGCCTAACCCTAACCCTGACCCTAACCTTAACCTAACCCTAACCTCAGCCTAACTTTAAAACATGTCTTCACCCTAAAATTAATTCATTTATGTTATGGGGACTTGATTTTTGTCCCCATACGGAAGACAAGTCCCCATAATGAGACTGTGGAAACAGATTTAGGTCCCCACAACATAAGGAAGACCAGCTACACACACACACACACAGCTGTGAAATAGTAGCTATAGCTAATGAGCTAATTCTTCATCAGACTTAATACAGTGTGAGATCAAACATGAGTTTATGTTGTTTTTGACAATGTGTCCACATCAGCTGATCACTTTTATTTTAGTCCATCACAAACACAGTGATGCCCTCTGGCCTTTGACCCTCACATCAAAAACCCTTGTGCAGACGAAGAATGGGACAAATTCAGGAAGAGCCACAGGGGACATGAAGGACAGATCCCTCTGTCAGGACAGATCACATTTAAAAAAAGAGACAAAAGAGAGGACGATAGAGACCAGGAGCATAATGACATTTATCATCATCACTATCATCTTCATCATCTTGTCCAGGGTGTGACATCATCACCCAACCTCATCTGTGATTGGTCTCAGCTCCTCATGTGACCATCAGAAAAGGACAAGGAGGGACGAGGACAGTAATGTTGAAGCTCTGGACAGATGTCAGTGGTCAAAGAAAATATGGAGGAGAAGAGGGTGGAGCTAAGTGCAGATGAGCTCAGTCGCTGCAGAAAGGAAATGAAGATCAGCTGATAATCATCATCATTATTTTCTGACTGATGATTATTTTTCTAATTAATGACTTTCCCTGGTCATGAGCAAACACGTGTTCGTGCTAAGCTAATTAAGATGAGTAATAGAGGAGAAGTGGACGTTAGACGTTAGTCTGCAGATGTTATCATCACTGACCACACACTGACCACACACTGACCAAAAACACTTCTCCTTCTCCTTCTTCTTCTTCTTCAGGAATCTCGATGCCGATCCCAGTGCTGGGACTCAAAGATCACTCAAAGGTTTTTAAAGATGGCAGCTGTCTGCTGACAGACGACAGCTTCGTGCTGGTCGGTTCCTTTGTGGCGTTCTTCATTCCTCTCACCATCATGGTGGTCACCTACTTCCTGACCATCAACGTTCTGCAGAATGAAGCCACCTTGTGTCTGGATCAGCTGGTGCCGCAGCCTAAATGGAGCACGAGCTTCACGCTGAGTTTTTTACCTCAGACTTCGCTGTCGCCTGAAAAACTTGTCAGACGTTCGCTCAGTCGCGAGGCCAGCGATGGCGGCGGCTGTGGCGGCGGCGTGGGCGGAGCTCGCAGCAGCATCTCCTGCTCGTTGTTTGGACGTCGCACCATGCAGTCGATCAGTAACGAGCAGAAAGCCTCCAAGGTTCTCGGGGTGGTGTTTTTTCTCTTTGTGGTCATGTGGTGTCCATTTTTCATCACCAATGTCCTGGTGGTGGTGTGTGACGCAGCGGTGTGCGACGCCAGACTCATGGGGGCGCTGCTGAACATCTTCGTCTGGGTGGGATATTTGTCGTCCGCTGTGAACCCGCTGGTCTACACGTTGTTTAATAAAACGTACCGGACAGCTTTTCAGCGCTACATCCGCTGTCAGTACCAAACCCCGAAGAAACCGCTGCAGCTCATTCTGGTCAACACCATCCCGCCTCTGGTCTATAGCTCCACCCACCTGCCACTGGCTGACATCAGGAAGTTACACAACGGTGCCACGCCCTCTAGTGGGGAGGTGATGCAGTTCTGTTTACCCGGACAGGAAATGGAGACATGTCAGCCACACAGTCGCAATGGAGACAAAGACGAAAGCTGTGTGTGACGATAAAACTCAGTGAGAATCGCAGATTTTAACGCTAAACGTCCGAGGTCCAGTCGTTATTGCAACTAAATCCAATCTGAACAAAATATATGTCCACGTGTTAGCTTTGACTTTTGACGTCACTGTATAGAAATCCCAAAGTTTAACGCTCGATGGTGACACTTGCTAACACAGCAGTGACTGTCATGGCCGACTTCGTAGAACCTGTTGTTAAAGTGACAGTGACAGTGATAGTGATATCTTTGTTATTGAGTGAAAATAGCACGTGATTCGATGCGCTGAAGTTCGTACACCGATGTTCGCATGCAAATGTTTGTACACTGATGTTCGAATGCAAATGTCCGTACACCGATGTTCGCATACAAATGTTCGTACGCCGATGTTCGTTTAGTGCTGCGGAGAAAGTCGTAGAAAGTCGTAGACTTCAAGTAATAGATCATGTGGCAGCGTTTACATCAAAACGTAAAAGTTCAAGGTGCCAAAGAAAACGTGCATCGTATCACAGATGTCATGTGACACAGTTCGTCCTCAGATTGCAGTTCAGGTCTAATCAATGAGAAAAAAAAAACACAATTGTGTTCTTAAATCTCTTACGTCTTGGGGTTTTTTCCCAAACGTTATCAGAATCTTTCACAGAATCTTAGAATCTTCCTGTTTGATCAAACATGAAAATAACGTAAACATAATCCTCCATGCTTAAGCTCAGCTTTCAACCACTTCCTGTTTTGATTTCCCATCATGCCTTTGGGCGGATCAGTGGGTTTATGAAGATCCAGGAAGAGTTCAGACACTGAGACTCCAAACTCTGTCAGAGACGGAAATGACAACGTCATGGAATCTATATTTGTTTTTGTGCAGGTTTGTGAATGAACATAAACGATGATTGTTATTGATTATGATATCATTGATGATTGTTGTTATTGATTATGAAGTAAATGATGTAAAGTAATGTGTGAGAACCAAATCGACTGAAGTCACTCGTTTTTATCGTGTTTAAGCCAAATTTATCATAGCACAATGTTTCTCAGATACGTGTCGTAATAGAAAGTCGACATTTGTTTGTTTTGTTTTAAATTATTGATATAAACATGTTGTGTTTGAATCATCGCAATGTTTTAGACAGACGTGTAAAATCCTTTAACTCAACTTCACACTGACGTTGAGCACGAAGTCCCGTCTGTTACCATAGAAACCACCGGACTGTCTGTCCAACATCCATCCATCCATCCAACATCCATCATCATTTAGCCATCCATCATTCATCCATCAAAAATGCATCCATCATCCATTTATCCACAATCCATCATCTAGCATCAATCAGCCATCCATCCCTCCATTTGTCCATTGAGCCAGCCATCATCCAACTTCCATCCCTCCATCCATCCATCCATCCATCCATCCATCCATCCATTCATCATTGTCCATCATCATCATCCATCCATAAAAGCCAGATTGCCGTCTTAAAGATTCTTTTCAATGTGTCACAGTTTCCCTAACTCCTCCTATAAATCAGTGCCACTCGGGGTTAAAAGGGATCAGAGCAAAATCATTAGACTTGGTAACGTTTGAAGAGTTTTTGAGGAAGTCGTCTACATCGTGGCCTCCATGGACACGCCCCCTACAGCATCGTTTAGTTTGTTTTAGTAAACAAAACTCCCATTCTGTGACTAAAAACGTTGTAATGCGGACGAGAAAAGTTTGTTTTGTAAAATATTTGCGATAATGTGGGCGGAGCATAAATAAAGCTTCAGTTCCGACATCACAAACATCCATAGTCAGTGAATGAATGTTTTTACAGTTGCTTATTGAAACAGAGCCAAGCTAACAGTTTTCTCCACCTGCTAAGCTAACATCTGCTGACTGATGTGGTGTGAAGAATGACTCCTCCTCCTCCTCTGCTCTGTTGTCATGACGACGATGTCTCGTCACACAAACATAATCAGTTTCAGTTTGTTTCATGTTTGATATTTTTTTTCCAAGTTAAAGTAAAAACAAAGTAAATGTGTTGTTTATTTTTACTTCCTCGTGTGTTTGTGGAGATGATTCCTGCTGAGATGAAACACACACACACACACATGCTTGTCTTACTATCTTTATGTGGACGCTTTATTAACATAATGCATTCCCTAGCCCCTTACTCTATCCTTAACCATCACAACTAGATGCCTAACCCTTACCCTAACCCTAAAACCAGGTCTTAAACCTGAAAAAGCTGTTTAATGGATACCTTTGGACGTGTTTTGGTTCTCACAAAGATAGAAATACAAGAACACACACAGTGATGTGAGGATGAACGCTGCTCTGTTTTGTGTATAAACTGTGGTTGTGAAATGTCAGTGGGTTCTGATTGATGCACCTGCTGCTTCACACTCTCTCTCACACACACACAACTTCCTGTTTTATCTGCTCGTTTCATTTGAGTCATTAATTATTCAAACAGCAGACTTACTCGGCACAAAAACCCAGATTAAGGAAAATCAGCCTCAGTGAATGTTTAAATGGATAGGTCAGGTTTTATGAAGTGAGATTTTAGACGGCACTGTGAGCGCCCCCTGCTGCTGAGAACCAGCGCGAGACAGACCAGTGTTTCACACAAGGAAAAACAGATTTTAGCCATTTAAACAAAAAGACTCCTTTTCAACAAGAAACTGAAGTTTGTAAACCACTCACTCTCCCACACCAAAGTCCATAAAGAAGATCTGTGATTTTAGCTCACAGGGACACAGGAGCTGCTGGTCTACTGCTGCCTCGTGTGGTCACTTTGTGTCACTGAGGTAAATCTGAACACAGGATTTCAAACACCGAAGTGACAAAATAAGACATTTGAACTTACTGATGGAGGCAGCAGTGGCTCAACAACTCCTGTGTCCCTGTGAGCTAAAATCACTGAATTGTCTATGGACTTTGGTGTGGTGTGTCAAAAAACAGATTTTAGACTCTTAACAAAAGACTCATGCAATGAGATCTACATCAGTTTAAATCTAAAATATCTTCAGAACATGTTCACATCTTTATCTCACTGTTAGACTTTTTCCAACAGGAAACTGAAGTTTGTAAACCATTCACTCTCCCACACCAAAGTCCATAGAGGAAAATCTGTGATTTTAGCTCACAGGAGCTGCTGGTCAATTTGTGTCAGATTTTTTCTACATTATATATTTTCACATTTCTTCTTCTCCGTCTTATATACAATTTTTAATGTAATATTTTATTATGTGCTTAATGTTCAAAGAAAAGTGGAATCATTTCACTGTGAAATCAGGTTTCTGGAAGAAGCTCAAGGATACTTTTTAAAGTGTTGATTATTATTTTATTATCAGAACGTTTCTTCATCGCAGGATGTTTCCCCTGAGACGACTCCTCTTCACACAGCCCGACTTTTATTATCCAAGGACGAGGAAGAGGAGGAGGATGAAGAGCAGGAGGAGGAGGAGGAGGAGGAGGACTGAAGGACGGACATGTGCTCAATAAAGCAAGAAGATAACAACTAAATCTCACACACCCACGGGAAATAATGCTCTCTGTGTGTGTGTATGTGTGTGTGTGTGTGTGTGTGTGGACAAAGCCTTCAACAGCATCACAAAGACTTAAACAAAAACCCCACAGTTTTCAAAGTAAAAGAGGACGAGCAGAGCAGACTCTGTGGTGGCGCCACACGCTGCTTGAGCAGACGTGATACATCGTAAAACTCACTTTCTTCATCCACTTCAGGTAAATGTCATCAGATGCAGTTCACCCTCCCACCTATGGAGGCCCCGCTGAGATTCTCACACAGTTGTCTCCCGACTCCACATGAAGACCGTCCTGAAGGCCCAGCAGGACACATTACTGCACCACAGGATTCTGGGTAATCTTCCAAAAAGATAAAAGGATGAAGACGATGAAGATGGAGGAAGAGATACAATAAATAAAAGGTCAGAAGACAAACAAACCAAAAAAAAAACACTGTTTCCTCCTCATGTGACAATATCTTTAAGAGTGTATTGATCCAGCTACAGATCAATACTGTCATTGATCGTATTCTAACAAGCCTGACCACCAGAGGGCAGACTCTTGTTCGGTTCACACCAGGGAATCTTTGACAACTTTATCTTTAATCTTTGACGCATTTAACCATAACAAGTGTTAGCTTTTTCAGAGCTCTCAGTCCAGCAGAGGACGCCACCGTCAGATGAGGTTCAGAGGCCGGTGGGCTGTGTGTGGACAACACCTTGATGCTCCACACCTCATAAGACCAAAGAACTGATTGTTGACTTCAGGAGTAGGAAGTCTGACCTGCAGTGTGTTGAGAAGGTGCCCAGTGTCCACTTCCTGCTCGTGCACATGGACATAGACCTCGAACGGAGCTCTAACACCTCGGAGTCGACTCCTTCTCATGCGGCCGGCGTTTGCCCCTTTTTGAAGGATTCATTTGTGTATCCTTCACAGCGGTGGGCTATCCCAGAAATCTTTGCACAGCAGCAGCAGAGGTTTGTCTGTTTGTTTGTTTGTTTGTTTGTTTTACAGCAACACAAGAACCGGCTCGGTGGAGCCTGGATAATAGTAAATTAAACCCAAATATAAAAGAAGAAAAAAACTCAATAAAAAGAACAATACAAAATAAAATAGAATTGTGATATAATTAGGTATATTTAATTTAATACTACTAAGTAATTTCAACACATTCTTGATATTATTTAAATATTATTACTTGTGGCTTAAAGAGAACAGTTAAGAATCTTAACCAGGCTTATTTGATCTGGTCAAACCTGTGTTAGTCCTAATATTTAATGTCCAAAATTATCTGCTGTGAATAATCAATAATTATAGAGTTGACTGCATGGGTTAGTTGACTTACATATATGATGTTGTTAGAATAAAACATTATTTCTAAAACAATATCTGTTCTTCAAATCATAAATCTGTGATAAATTATATTTGTAAATCATATTCCAGGTTAGTCACATTTAAGGGAAATTGTTTGTCTTGTTCATGTTTTTCTCTCAGCCTGTGATACATCACACACCAGTGCCATCTACATTTACTCCAGTATTACATGAAATTCTTTAAAAAAAAATAATATTGACCGGAGGGTCCATCAAAACTAATACATAATCACAAAACTGATATACTGGTACAACAAAAAGCTAGAACTGACAAAAAAACACTAAATAATACTTTTAGTTCTATAATTATGTTAAAAATTTTAGATATATTTATATTACATGACAAATGTTTAAATAAAACAGATTTGTATAACCTTTTGGCTGATTCAGGCCTTTGAACTGTAGATGGCAATATTTAAGCACTCAGTGTGCAGCCTGCCGGAATTTATTAGTAGAGGAAGAAAAGGAACGCACACCTCACTCTACCCTCCGTCGACCGGACCGTCTCATTTCACGTAAGCACGCGACATCCGTCTCCGTCGGCTGCACACTTGAGAGCATCCAGCCCCTGGAATGAGACCCAGCTAGTGTCTCCACTTTCCTGACCTGACCTGACCTGTAATAATGTATCAGAAACAAAGACAGTGACACCGTCTGGTCGGACATGACGCTTTGTTACTGATGATTTAGAACCAGATCTTTATTCCATCACTGGTCCAGAGTGAAGAATCAGAACTATAACAGGACAAAGAGAGAGAGAGAGACGTCGTCATGGAGACTGTTCTTCAGTGGCTGATGAAACTTAGGATAATTGGTCCTGTAAAGAAAAGAGAGGCTAAACAATGCATCAAATCACACACATACACAAACACACACGTTTGTGCTTCTATCAAAGTGAGGACCCTCATAGACATAATGCATTCCCTAGCTCCTTACCCTGACCCTAACCTAAACCCAATTCTAACCCTAACCTTAAAACCAGGTCTTAACCCTGAAAAAGCCCTTTAAAAGAGTGAGGACCAGACAAAATGTCCTTTCTTTGTAGTGTTTATATGAAAATACAAGAATGAAGTTATGGTCTACGTTCACTTTACTCTGACTAAACTAATTATTGGTAGCCTCTCTCTGGCGCCACAGTGGCTGCTGTGGTCACTGCACTCCCTGACAGCTATAGTTTTTACCATGTCATCTGTCTAAACATGTTTAGATGCTCCACATACTGTTGTTTTTCTTGTTTGTTTACTTCATGTGTTCAGTCCGTCACATTAGCATCAGAGCAGTTAGCTGCTGATGCTAATGTTCAGCCTATTTATCTTTGAATCTGTGTTAATCTAAAACTCTTAATTTTATTCTTTTTTGTGACAAAGAGAATCCCGGTATGCCGTTGGCCAGTGCAGTGGTGACAAAAATCAAGTCCCCATAATGTAAATGACTCCATTTTAAGGTGAAGACATGTTTTAAAGTTTGACTGAGATTAGGGTTAGTTTAAGGTTAGGGTTAGGACGCTAGTAATTATGGTTAAGGTTAGATGTACTCTGAAGTCATGGAAACCAGTGTGTGTGTGCGTGTATGTTGCTGATTCCCTTTGTGACATCAGATTTTTCTGCTGCATCCAAACACGTGTTTCCATGGAAACGTGACCATGTGCAGAGGCAGAGCGAATCCTGCAGAAGAACCAGGAAAGGTCAACACACATATACACATAGAGCTTAATGTCACCTAACAAGCACCGCAGGGGATTCTGGGAGTGTGAGTCTTGTTGCTGAATGTGTTAAGGATCATGTGACCACAACACAAATTTACTCTGTTGTTGACAAGCAGCTGTTACCATGGTAACAGTCACATACATAACATTAGAATTATTATAATTTTCTAAGCAGTTATTCTAGATTATTAAATTTCCTCAGTAAACTGAGAATTTTCTTTACTATATTATTAACAGCTATCGTGTAGTTATTACTGTGTTATTACAGTGGTGTTATTACTGTGTTATTACATAGTTATTACAGTGTTGTTATTACACAGTTATTACAGTAGAGTTATTACTGTGTTATTACGCAGTTATTACAGTGGTGTTATTACAGTTATTACAGTTTTACAGTGGTGTTATTACATAGTTATTACTGTGTTATTACACAGTTATTATGTGTTTTACAGCAGTGTTATTAATGTGTTATTACATACTTATTATTGTTTTTATTACATAGTTATTACTGTGGTGTAGTTATTACAGTGTACACACTGTTATTGGTTATCTATTGTGGCGTTATTACTGTTTTATTACTGTGGTGTTATCGTGGCGTAGTTATTACTACTGCGTTATTAGAGTGTACACCCGGTGTTAATACCGTGTAGTTATTACTATGTTATTACAGAACTGTAAAGTGATACAAGTTTCATGAAAAATCATACAGTTGAGGAAAGAGAAATTATTCTACATGAAGGACGTATGAGACATCAGAAGCTCAGGGAGAGACAAATGTCTCAACCTTTAAACAGCACTTAGATCAAAGCAAATTCAAATGAAGCGGTGACTGATGAAACCATCTTTAGCTTCGTATTCCTGTCAAACTCCATGTTTTATAAAATATGTCAGAGTTTTTTCATTGTTACATGAAGTAAACTATAAAACACAATGTTTTTGGATCAAAACATTTGAAGCTAAAAGGATGAAAATGCTCGTCACTGAGGTCGTGACCTTTTTATGAAAGGGTCAAAGTTCATGTACTGTCACAGTCCTATGAACAGAAATACATCCACTCAGAAGCTAATTCTGCTTTTTCGAAAGACACACAAATGATGAAATACTCATCCTCATGATAACATTTTCACCATTTGTTGAATAAAAAGTTAATTCTTGAAGCAAAACTACAAACTTAGACATAAAATGTGCAGTTGTGAATAAAATAACTTTTCTAAGGAACATTTTTTGTGTTCATTAAAACTGTGTTTTAACGACTGTCGTTAAAACACATTTAGGGGCGCTGATGTGCAGTGACTACACAGCCTTGACAACATAAAATGAGGAGAGTGATGTTAGTGAGTGATTTGTCCTCTGTCCTCATCAGTCCAGAAAAACTGTCCCCATGATTTGTCTGAAGACATCATGAGGTTGTGCTGAATTCTAATCACCTCGTTCTGCAGCAACAACACTGAGACTTTTATCACAGCCATAAACTTTATTCTGTCATATTTAATCCGTGAGTAAGAACTACAGGTTTATGTGAAGCTACGTAAACACACACAATCTATGTCTGCAGTGAAAACGTCAGATGTTGTCAGTGACTGTAGGAGCGAATAATCTGTGAGTCTGCACCAAGAACCTGCAGGAAACAGATGTTAAAAGTATAAAATTAAAACATGAGTGCAGAAACTGTCAGGAGCCCAGAAACTCTGACTTTTTATTCAAGCAAACAGATCACAGGTGAAGATGATTCTGTATCTGCTGTTTTAAAAAGATTTAACACAACTAACACAGTTGTTTGATGATAAACGGCGTTGCCAACGATGAGTGAAAGAAAAGCTTCTCTGAAAAATGGACAAAAAAAAACCAAATTCTGTCAGGTTATGTAAACTCATGAGGACAACTATATGTTCACGTCTTCATCTCACTGTTAGACTTTTTCAACAGGAAACTGAAGTTTCTAAACCATTCACTCTCCCACACCAAAGAGAAAATCTGTGATTTTACATCACAGGGACACGGGGGTTGTCGATCCACTGCTGCCTCCATCAGTAAGTTCAAATGTCTTATTTTGTCACTTCATTGTTTGAAATCCTTTGTTCAGATTTACCTCAGTGACACAAACTGACCACACGAGACTAACCCTAACCAACGCTGGAGCAAGAAGTCAAAGTGAAATGTAAAATAAAAAACACAAGGAAGGATAAAATAAGGAGGTAAGACTCAAGGTTTGTTTTGTTCATCAGTATTTTTTTTAAATGCCTCTAATTTTTCATTTACTTTATTCTGTGAATAAGTGGATTCAGGTTTTCTTCATGTGGTCACTGCCTCATCATGTTGGTGAACACCTGAACCAGCTTGTGGACTCTGCGGCGAACAGAACCAGCGTCACGCAGTGAAGGTCGTGTCAGTAGCTCCACCCACTCTCACTAATGTGATGGTCATTAAAGACCAAAGTGACCTCTTCTCTTTTTACGACACAGCAGATGGTGAACGTTAATGTCATACTGATTATACCTGACTCCTCCTCTGGCGCCATCATCAGGTCATTGTTATTATTTAGTGCAGTGAAACATTTACATGTTTATTTTCCTGTGTTGAGGTTGATTAAATCTGTTCATCAGTCAAATCCAACCTCATCTGTCAGAGATGGGTTTGAACTTTAATTAAATTTGAAATTTTAATGTGACCTCACTGATGATAGATCTTCTGTGGATGTGTGAATCTCTCTGAGCAGTTAATAGGTTCATCATTTTTCTGAAACAACCCAGAGGAGAAAACCTCAGCCACAGATGGAGATATTTAAAAAAAATCAACTGTTAGAACAACTTCAAAAGAAAAAAGTTCAGGGTGAAATATTGACTTAGAGCTCAAGTCAACCATTCACTCTCCCACACCAAAGTCCGTAGAGAAAATCAGTGATTTTAGATCACAGCACAGCACTTCTCTATAGACTTTGGTGTGGGAGAGTGAGCGGTTTTCAAACTTCAGTTTTCTGTTGGAAAAGTCTGTCTAACAGTGAGACAAAGACGTGAACATGTTCTGACGATATTGTAGAATTAAACTGACATAGATTTTAGTCACAGCACAGTCAGTGTTGACTGTGATTTAGCATCAATTACAACTACACTTCAAAAAACCTGGACTATCCCTTTAAAATAGCTGTTCTAAAAGCAGACCATGACAAACGTCCACAGATAATGATCCAATAATCTGAGTCATAAACTCAGATGATAAAATCCATCACAGCTCCTCAGGGTGGTCGGCCATTTTGACTCGACCTTCAGTGTGTGAGCCGCACACACACACACACGCACACGCACACGCACAAAAGATCAGATTAAAACATTTAAACATTTAAATTACACTAAAGAATAAAAATGTCTTATTGTGGGCTTTAAATGATAAAGACAAAATGTGTGTGTGTGTAAAGTATGTGTGTGTTGACAGTTCAGCTCATGTTCGTCTGTTTTTTTTTTGTTTTGTTTTCTAACAGTGAACATCATCATCATCACCATCATCACCATCATTATCGTCTCAGACTCAAACTTGCTCGTTTCTCTTCTGTCATGAATCATGAGAAGCTTCTGCAGCTTCAGGCTGAAATAAGTCGTCAGAGAAGTAGGAGGCGCCGCTGAGCTAATTTTAACTCCGAACGACAGGAATTTAAAATGATCCCAGAATGAAGGAGTGTGACCACACAGATGAATGTGGAGACTATTTCTGCACACGACAGTGTGAGTCACTCACACACACACACACAGAAACACGCACTCACACACACAGAGAAACACATACACACTCACACACACCTATAATTTACCTGTGGGAATAAATATGAGCAGGTGTTGACGTGTATGTTCACAAATTTCATCAGATCAGAACAACAACATGAGATTTTAAACCTCTGAGGGTCACATGACTGTCAGTGTGGATTAATGTTAGCAAAACAAAGGCATCACTTCAATGAATAAATAAATAAAAAAAACATCACAGAACAAACAGGTCAGACAATATTGAAGAAGAAATGTAGAAATGTAGTTAATGATGTGATTAACACATTAATGTGATTAATGTGATTCATGTAGTTAACAATGTGATTCACACTGTTGATGTCATGAATGTGATTTATGCAGTTAACGATGTGATTAACAGTTGATGTCAATGTGATTCATGCAGTTAACAATGTGATTCATGCAGTTAACGATGTGATTAACAGTTAATGTCATTAATGTGATTCATGTAATTAACAATGTGATTAACACAGTTAATGTCATCAATGTGATTCATGTAATTAACAATGTGATTAACACAGTTGATGTCATTAATGTGATTCATGGGATTAACAATGTGATTAACACAGTTAATGTCATTAATGTGATTCATGTAGTTAACGATGTGATTAACAGTTAATGTCATCAATGTGATTCATGTAATTAACAATGATAACACAGTTAATGTCATTAATGTGATTAATGTAGTTAACAATGTGATTAACAGTTATTAATGTGATTCATGTTAACGATGTGATTAACAGTTAATGTTATTATTGTGATTCATGTAGTTTATGATGGGATTAACACAGTAATGTTATTAATGTAATTCATGTAGTTGATGTGATTAATACAGTAATATTATTAATGTGATTCATGTAATTAACGATGTGATTAACACAGTTGATGTCATTAATGTGATTCATGTAGTTAACGATGTGATTAACAGTTAATGTCATTAATGTGATTCATATAATTAACAATGAGATTAACACAGTTAATGTCATTAATGTGATTCATGTAGTTAATGTGATTAATAGTTAATGTTATTAATGTGATTCATGTAATTAACAACGTGATTAACACAGTTAATGTCATTAATGTGATTCATGGAATTAACAATGTGATTAACACAGTTAATGTCATTAATGTGATTCATGTAGTTAACGATGTGATCAATAATGTTATTAATGTGATTCATGTAGTTGATGTGATTAACACAGTAATATTATTGGTGTGATTCATGTAATTAATGATGTAATTAACACAGTAATATTATTGGTGTGATTCATGTAATTAATGATGTAATTAACACAGTAGATTTCATTAATTTGATTCATGTAGTTAACAATGTAATTAACACAGTTAATGTCATTAATGTGATTCATGTAGTTAATGATGTGATTAATAATGTTATTAATGTGATTCATGTAGTTGATGTGATTAACACAGTAATATTATTGGTGTGATTCATGTAATTAATGATGTAATTAACACAGTAGATTTCATTAATTTGATTCATGTAGTTAACAATGTAATTAACACAGTTGATCCAAAAGACTGAAGAAGCCTCTTGGATGAGAGGCGAAACGTCTTCAAGAAATTCAACTAAGTCCAGTTGCCTTTTTTTTACTACACTTTTGGATACCATGACCTGGATGACTGAGAATCTTCACAGACATAACACAGTTGATGTCATTAATGTGATTCGTGTAGTTAACAATGTGATTAACAGTTAATGTCATTAATGTGATTCATGTAATTAACAATGAGATTAACACAGTTAGTCATTAATGTGATTCATGTAGTTAACGATGTGATTAACTGTTAATGTCATCAATGTGATTCATGTAGTTAACGATGTGATTAACTGTTATTAATGTGATTCATGTTAACGATGTGATTAACAGTTAATGTTATTATTGTGATTCATGTAGTTAACAATATGATTAACAAAGTTAATGTTATTGTATTTTATGTCATTAGTATAATTAAATTTAATTAAATTCATGTGATTAGTGGTCAATTAATGATATATATATAATTAAAATAGTCATTAATATTAATGTTATTCACATTATTAACATTCACCACATTTATCACGTTCACAACATCTGTTAATAACATGATGAATGTACTTAATGTCATTAATGTAGTCAGAGTCAGTAATATTAATGTAATTACTGTGATTGTTGGTGTAATTAATAACCTGAATCACACCAACATTAATCACATTAACTACATCAATCACAATGAACTAATCACAGTAATAACATTAATAACATCAACCACATAAACATGAATAACATTACCATCAATCACTGACTTTGACCACATTGACATGAACTATATCAATATCATGTCATTAATGTGATCAATGTTAATTTGTGTTTAACAGTTATTGTTACTAATATTATTAAAGTGATTAATGTTGTTAATGTTGATGTGATAAATGCTAATAATGTGACACAAGATAAAAGATTAGTTAACCATGGCACTACCGATGAAGATAATAAAAAGGAAATTCTTTAACACAGACAACATTAAAGAAACTGTTTCATCATTTTACTGAAAATCAACAGACTCAGTGTTTTTCAGTTCAGTTTCTCAGTGAATCCATTTATTTAAGAAAGCTAATGAAACAGAACATGATCATTTGAGTGAAAAACTGACAGAAAATCATATTTACACAATAAACTCCAAATAAACAACTGACATAAGATTTTAAAATATAGAAAAATAAGAGAAATATATCTTTAAATAAAAAACTAGTGACATGATTTAAATTGTTCAAAACAAAAACAAAGCTGTTCTACCCTCAACATTTTCCTCTTAAACATAATTTCTACTCTTAAATCAACAAAAAAAATAATTTTTATTTTCAACATGAAACCGTTTTTTAAAAACATCCATAATGATGTTGATTCAGTAACTAATTATTCATTAAGTAAGTCAAGTAAGTCATCAAAGTCCTTAGAAACAGGGTGTCTCAAACACTGGGTCGGGACATTCACATGGGCCACAGAATACATACTGTATTATTTTTTTTTATGACCCCAAACTTTTACTTAAACTTTATAAAAGTATGTTTTAAGCAACATGCAAAAGTGAAAGTTATAATTAATTTATCAAATATTTCCTGGTAATTACTCATTTATTAATTCAATATATAGAAGCTGAAAGAAGAAGCTGTTGCTCATATGAATAAGTTAAAATGTATCTTGTTGCAGCTAATGTGATTTAGATCACAACTGTTTGTCATTAAACGGTAAAATGTAGGTCACATGACAGAAAATTCTGGAAACAGGTTTAGAAAGTTGAGGTAACAAACGTCACACGTAAACGAATAAATGACGTGACTCGTCTGCTGCGACTGAAGCTAACGCGCAAAAATAACAAACAAAACAAACCGTTTACGTAAACGCCCAGATTTTAAAGCAGAGTTCCACAAACATGTAAACAAACACTCTAGCCCTGCCACCTGTGGTCTTCTTTCTGTCTCAAGGTTTTTTCAGAAAAATTAACTTTCTACTTACTAACATATTTTTCAAATAATAAAGTTCTGATCTGCTCTTTTACCAAAACAAATTCAAAACTGGACTGAACTTTGGTATCAGCTGATACTCAAGAAGGTCAGGGGCTAAATCAGGTGCGTGTCTGTGTCGGGGGGCAGGGTTTCAGGCTTGTGGCTCTAAACATTTTGTATCCTGTGTGAATTCTCATGTCTTGTCATGTCACTCTTTTTTCTGAATGTGTGTCCACAGACAGAGCAAATATATGGTTTCTCTCCTGAGTGAGTTTTCTCATGTGCCCTCAGATGGTCCTTTCTGATGAATTTCTTCCCGCACTCAACGCAACAGAGCAGTTTCTCTCCTGAATGAATCTTCTCATGTACCCTCAGACTCTTCTGTTGGGAAAATGTCTTCCCACACACGGAGCAGCTGAATGGTCTTTCTCCTGCATGAGTCTGCTGATGTGACTTCAAACTGCCTTTCTGAGTAAATCTTTTCCCACACTCAGAGCAGCTGAACAGTTTCTCTCCTGTGTGAGTTACCTCATGGCTCTTAAGACTTGAATTGTAGAAAAAAGTTTTACCACAAACTGAGCAACTGAATGGTTTCTCTCCTGTATGAGTTTTCATGTGTGACCTCAGATTGCTCAGTATGCTGAATCTTCTACCACAATCAGAGCAAGAAAAGGGTTTTTCTCCTTTATGGATGTTCTCATGTGCTCTCAGTGAATATTCACTGCTTAACCTTTTCCCACAGTCAGAGCAACTGAACTGTTTCTCTCCTGTGTGGTTTTTCACATGTTTTCTCAGGTTGCTCTTGTCTGTAAACCTTTTCCCGCACTCAGAACAACTAAATGGTTTCACTCCAAAGTGAGTGTTAACGTGTCTGAGCACAGCTGATTTACACCTAAATCCTTTTCCACATTCAGAACAAGTAAAGGGTTTCTCTCCAGTGTTTCCTCTCACTTCAATGGAAACTGGTTTAAAACTTGGTGCTTCACTGGTCTCCTTCCACTCATCGTCTCTGCCATCAGTTGCAGGACCTGGTCCTAAATGTCCATGTGGACCTGAGTTGTTGACTGGTTCTGGTCCTCCACCATCCTCTCTGTTGTCCTCAGTGAGTCTCTGATGATGAAGATGTGAGGACTCAGGTTTCTCCTCATCATCTTCACTCTTCACAATCACAGTAATGATCTCAGCCTCCTCCTGTTTGATGCTCACTTCCTCCTCTTCCTCTTTAATGTGGGGGCGCTTTGGCTCCTCCTCCTGGTCTGGAGAAGAAAGACGTTACTGTGGTGGAGTCTCCTTGCAGTTTGAAGAGTTTTTCATGCTAACATCTCTGTTCTTCTGCGAATGTTTGACACAAGTTCAACAACATGTCTGCCTTTTTTAAATTCATCTTTCTGCTCTATAATATTGTACAGACTCTCAACTCCCAGACTATTACTAATAATACAACACAGGTTGAGTGTTTTAAACGTATTTTCTGGTTGTCGTCACAAAAGTTATCGTTATAATGTTAGAAAATTAACAAACTCATGAATCAATTAATAGCATAAAGAAAAGTCCAAGTTGTAACAGTTTTCTTCCTGGTTGTTTTTGGGGAAAACAAACATAAATAAGCATATAATCGAACTTCTTTAATATCTCGTTCTCAACTTTTGAAGTACTAATATAGGACTATTGGTGAAGGGACATTAGCAGTATTTTTGTGATAGTGGATTTACTCTCATCAGTTAACCATTGACAGCACTAAGAGCAGCTAAATGGTTCTTGCCCTTTATGAATTCTCATGTGTCTCATCATGTCCCCCTTTTGTCTGAATCTATTTCCACAGACGGAGCAAATAAACGGTTTCTCGCCAGAATGAATTTTTTCGTGTACCTTCAAACTACTCTGTTTGAAAAATCTGTTCCCACACTCAGAACAACCAAACGGTTTTTCTCCCGTATGGATCATCTGATGTGATTTCAAACTGCTCCTCTGAGTGAATCTTTTCCCACACTCGAAACAGCTGAACAGTTTTTCTCCTGTATGAGTTACCTCATGAGTTTTCAGGTGTGAATTTTGGAAAAAACTTTTCCCACAGACAGAACAACTGTATGGTTTCTCTCCTGTATGAGTTTTCTCATGTGTCTTCAAACTGCTTTTTTGGACAAATCTTTTCCCGCATTCAGAACAACTGAATGGTTTCTCTCCTGTATGCATTTTCTCATGCGTCCTCAGATTCCTTTTTTGGAAAAACCTTTTCCCACACTCAGAACAACTGTACGGTTTTTCTCCTCTATGCATTTTCTCATGTGTCCTTAAATGGCTCTTTTCAATAAATCTTTTTCCACACTCAGAGCAACTAAACGGTTTGTCTCCCGTGTGAATTTTCTCGTGTTGCCTCAAATTGCTCTTTTGGGAAAAACTTTTCCCACACTCAGAGCAACAGAATGGTTTCTCTCCTGTGTGAATTTGCTCATGTGACCTCAGATGAGCCTTTTTGATAAATCTTTTCCCACACTCAAAGCAACAGAACGGTTTCTCCCCTGTATGAATTTTTTCATGATTTATCAGATTGCGCTTTTCAATAAAGCTTTTCCCACACTCAGAGCAGCTAAATGGTTTCACTCCTGAATGAATTTTTTCATGTGACTTCAAACTGCCCTTCTCAGTAAAACTTTTCCCACACTCAGCACAACTGAATGGTTTGACTCCAAAGTGAGTGTTGACGTGTCTGAGCAGATGAGACTTAAAGGAAAATCCTTTTCCACATTCTGAACAGTGAAATTTCTCACCCGTATTTTCGCTCACTTCACCAGAACCTGCTCTTATTTTTAATATATTTAAACTTGGTGCTTCACTGGTCTCTTTCCAGTCATCGTCACTGTCTTCAGTCTCAGAAGAGTCATCAGTCTGGTCCTCAGGACCATGTGGATCTGAGTTGTTGGCTGCTTCTGGTCCTCCACCGTCCTCTCTGATGTCCTCAGTGAGTCTCTGATGATGAAGATGTGAGGACTCGGGTTTCTCCTCATCTTCTTCACTCTTCACAGTCACAGCAATGATCTCAGCCTCCTCCTGTTTGATGCTCACTTCCTCCTCTTCCTCTTTAATGCGAGGGTGCTCTGGCTCCCCCTCCTGGTCCACACTGGAGCTCCACTGCTGCTGCCCAGAGGGAACTTCTTCTTTGATCACCAGCAGCTGCTGGATGTCTGCAGGAGAGACAAGAGAAAATTTAAAGGAGGTTCATGTTACACATCACAGTAAGGTCAGTGAATGTAGCACCACGCCAGTAAGGACAGAAAATAATCTTCAACAATGAAGTGTTTGTTTTATTCTAACCTTTGTTCTGTGTTTCTGTGAAGAAGTGAACATGTCCACCATTTTAAATTCATGAGTCCACTCTAAAGTAGTGATGGGACGAGCAGTGAAATCCCGTATTGGTGCGTGTATCGCGTATTATTTCACAGGCTGATGTTGGGTTTGTAGCATGTAAGCTTTTCCATCTTATTTTCATTTTGTTTACCTGCAATGATTTTAGAACTACTGCAGAGGTCACTATTGAGTGACCAACACAGTGTCAATACAGTGCCGGAGAAATGTAAGTACAGGTCTGTTATTATTTCGTAAGGGACTTCCTGTTGGTCATTTCCTGTCAGGAGTTGTGTAGCTAATAACTCTGACAGGTCACATGACAAACAGGTTTCTCGTGTTCAGTTTTTAATTTAAAGGTCACATAGAATGGTCTTTTTGAACCAAAAATCGAGATTACTGATGTCTACTTATATAAATTAAATACTATTAATGATCAAAAACCTCATAGTCTCTTCAGATTAAGCCAGTTTACTGCTGCTTTCTGCCAGCCTCTGAACAGGCACTGTTTCTCAGCTAATGCCCGCCCCCAGAACACTAAGTCTCTTGTGATTGGCCAGCTACCAAGTGCATTCTCACTCACTTATGATTGGCCAGCTACCAGCTGACTGACTGCTCTGTGGTGCTTCGTCTTCTTCTTCAGGTTGAATGTTCACGCCCACAACCGGGAGTAGCTGTTGGGGAAGGGTTCGCAAATGTGCTTGTTACGTAACTAAACTCGACTTTTCAAAACCGCTTGCTCGAACGCAGGTAAACAGAGAAGCCCTTCTTTCTCAGAAGTGGCTGAAGTGTTTATTGTGACACTTTAGTGATGTATAGATACGGGAAGGACATGGGGACACACCGAAAAACATCAGAAACTTGATTTTCCAGTGAATATTCTCTTTAACTTTTTCTGTAAGTCAAAGACTTTAATGGAACAAGAACTTTTTGATCATCAGCTGAAAATAAGACAAAGAATGTGGATGAAAAACATTATATAAACTTTTTTCCTTGTCTGAACAAACAGGAAACTCTGTGACATTAAGTCTTAAATATGAAGACGACAATGAAGCGTCTGTGTCTGTTTGTTTGACTGTTGAAAACGAATGTACAGAAGATCATCCAGTAGACAGAAGAGTCTATGCCAGAGGTGTCAAACTCATACACAATATCTAACACTGTGTGAAAAACTAAAAAACTTCAGCAAAAACAACACCCAGAGGTGGAGAGAAACAAACGCCGAGAGAAAAAAAGAAAAGTGATGCAGAATTTTCCACAAAACTGAGAAAAACATGAAACTCAGGAAAAGATTTTGATTTTTGTTTCTTTCTCTGGTTTCCAGTGAAATAAGGTTTAATAAATATCACGTGAAGGAAAATATCCTGAGTATTTAATGGATGTTTAAGTAGTTTCTTTTAAAAAACATTTTAGAAATGTTAACGAATTATGAGGAACCTAAAGATTCACACCTGCAGCATGAAAATATGATGCAACACATTTACATCAACAAAAGCTAAGCAAATCCAAATAAAATAAACAAAAGAATCTAACTTTTATCGAATTAAAAGATCAATTATCTTTAAATGTATTTAATTCTTTTGCATCAGTGAATAAATTGCTGTTATAAAATAATTATTTACTGATTCTTGTAAGGGTATTTCCTGTTTTATACATTTACTATAAAATTTCATGATTATATTATTATCATTCTCATTTACTTTATAACATATAAAGTGAGACACGTATGTCTCACTTTATAATTGTTCACTTTCTTTCATTGTATTTGTACTTTAGTTTACTGCGTTTATCACGTCATGTGAATGAGTTACTTTGTTAAAACACTTTTTAACAAAGATTTTCACCCGTTTAATTGTGTTTGTTGATACTTTCTGCCAGGACCAATATGGCGACAACTCTATCGCCGCAGTGGCTAAACTCGTTAGCTTAGCTAGCAGAGAGCAGGTTAGCATATGTGTGTGTGTTAGCTGCTGTGAGCTGAGTCGGGGCTTCTGAGCTGAGTCGGGGCTTCTTCTCTGACTCATTCTGTCACCACACTCACCCTCGTACTCACCATCCATCTCCTCAGCTGTTAGCCACTGTTAGCCGCCGTTAGCCACTTGCTGCAGTTAGCTCGGTCAGCACCGGGACTTGGTTTATTTCTTCTTCTTTGTGTTTTTTTCTCCAGCTGCGGCTGAAAATCTGATCCGCTCTTTTAGCGCCAGCTGCGGCGGATACAACCGAACCGTGTACCGTTTTCTGCGCAGTTTCATTAAACAGAAGCGTGGACGTTTAATAATGTTGTTACATCCAGGTAGAGGACGAACGAGGACACCAGCCCGTTTTTTCTCGCGAGACTTGGCGAAAGTCCCAGCACTGAGAGCGCTCTCCTGACCGAACGGCTAACGACGGCGGAGATGGACGGTGAGTGTGATGGGGTGAGAGGGTGAGTCTCATGAAAGAGTGAAGTCTAGCTCTTCACAGTATCTCTCTCTCTCACACATACACGCGCTAACCTGCTAGCTAAGATAACGAAGTTAGCCGCTGCTACATGAGCTCATAGACCCGTTCACACCTGGATTAAAAACACAATGACGTCACGTCTGATCACGAGAACAAAGCTATTTTTTGACTGACTGACTGTGAGTGAGTGAGTGAGTGAGTGAGTGAGTGAGTGAGTGAGTGAGTGAGTGAGTGAGTGAGGCTAACATGGACTCAGCTTTATAAAAATTCGTAAGTTGTTGCAGATATAAAAAAAAAACCCTTGTTTTTTTGTTTGTAAACTGAGATAAAGTTTTCTTATTAGTGGGTTTTAATTAATAAATGATCAGAATAAATTAAAACATTATGATAAATGATAGAAACAAAATAAGTAAATGTCGAATATTACAAAATAAAAGTGTTTGCTAGCAGCAACAGAAACATTAGCTTTGTTTAAGCAGTTAAATAAAATGTTAATTTTTCTGTGTGACTTTGTCTTATTTTACATGTCAGCTATTTTGGTGATCAATTAATCCGTTTTTGTTAACAATAAAAACCAAGTTTTTGTGATTTTTCAGCTTCTTAAATGTAAATATTTTCTTTTTTCTTGCTCCAAACAAAGAAATCATTAAAACTGAAGCATTTTAGCTTGTGGACAAAAACAAGATATTTGAGAACATCATCTTTCCAGGTTTGATAACACGAATCAGTATTTTATAGGCAAAACAACTAATTGATTAAATGATTATGGAAATTATCTTTACAGTACCATCTAATCTTACAGAGTTGCAGCAAATGTTACAGTGCCCCCATGTGGAAAACAAGGCTGTACTGAATGTTCATCATGTGTTGTTTACTGTGGTTATGTATATATGAAAATATACAGTATACTACTTTCCGATGTTTAACATAAACAAAGTCATGTTTCAGTTTTCACCAGTAGGGGGCAGCCGTCTCTAACTGTGGACATGGTGAGGACGGTCCAGCTCTGATGTTTGTTCACTGGTTAAAGTCGTTGAAGTGAAAGAGAAACTGTGGGGACAGTACTGCACTACAGAGGGCACTAGACTCTACCAGACTTTTACCAGCAAACAGAGCTGGACCATCCTGGTGACATCACTGCACCCTACTGGTGAAACAGTGAACTACAACTGTGTGCTAGAATATGAAGTTTAATTGTTGTCAGATAGAAAGATAGAGTCAGTGAGTGTTTGGTGTCTCTTGTCTCTCCTGCAGACGTCCAGCAGCTGCTGGTGATCAAAGAAGAAGTTCCCTCTGGGCAGCAGCAGTGGAGCTCCAGTGTGGACCAGGAGGGGGAGCCAGAGTCCCCCCACATTAAAGAGGAAGAGGAGGAAGTGAGCATCAAACAGGAGGAGGCTGAGATCATTGCTGTGACTGTGAAGAATGAAGAAGATGAGGAGAAACCTGAGTCCTCATCATCAGAGTCTCACTGAGGACAACAGAGAGGACGGTGGAGGACCAGAACCAGCCAGCAACTCAGATTCACATGGTCCTGAGGATCAGACTGATGACTCTTCTGAGACTGAAGACAGTGACGATGATGATGATGGAAAGGAAACCAGTGAAGCACCAAGTTTAGAACCAGTTTCCAGTGAATTGAGAGGAAACACTGGAGAGAAACCCTTTACTTGTTCTGAATGTGGGAAAAAATTTACGTATAAATCAGCTGTGCTCAGACACGTCAACACTCACTTTGGAGTGAAACCATTTAGTTGTTCTGAGTGCGGGAAAAGATTTACAGACAAGAGCAACCTGAGAAAACGTGAAAATCCACACAGGAGAGAAACCGTATGGTTGCTCTGACTGTGGGAAAGAATTCAGCCATGAATGCTATCTGCGAACACATACAAATATTCATAAAGGAGAAAAACCCTTTTCTTGCTCTGAGTGTGGGAAAAGATTTATCAGAATGAGTAACTTGAGGTCGCATAGGAAAATTCATACAGGAGAGAAATCCTTCCCTTGCTTTGTATGTGGGAAAATATTCACTGAGAAAAGCAATCTGAGGACACATGAAAAAATTCACGCTGGAGAAAAACCATTCAGCTGCTCCGAGTGTGGGAAAAGGTTTTTACGTGAGTGCCATCTGAAGTCACATGAGAAAATTCACACGGGAGAGAAACCATTCAGTTGCTCTCACTGTGGGAAAAGATTTACCCGAAAATGTAGTCTGAAGTTGCATGAGACACGTCATTCAGGGGAAAAACCATTTAGTTGCCCTCAGTGTGGGGAAAGGTTTACAAGGAGGAGCAGCCTGAGGTCACATGAGAAACTTCATTCAGCACAGAAACCATTCAGCTGCCTTCAGTGTGGGAAATGCTTTATCCATGAGTGTCATTTGAGAACACATGAGAAAATTCACGCAGGAGGGAAACCATTTAACTGTTCTGAGTGTGGGAAAAGTTTCAATCACAGGAGCCTGCTGAAAACTCATGAGAAAATACATACAGGAGAAAAACCCTTTAGTTGCTCTGAGTGTGGGAAAGGATTTATCCAAGAAGGCAATCTGAGGACACATGAGAAGATTCACACAGGGGAGAAACCACTTAGTTGCTCAGTTTGTTGTAAAAGTTTCGTCCACGCTTGCCATCTCAGGTCACATGAAAGAGTTCACACAGGAGAGAAACCCTTTAGTTGCTCTGAATGTGGGAAAGGATTTATCCAAGAAGGCAATCTGAGGACACATGAGAAGATTCACACAGGGGAGAAACCACTTAGTTGCTCAGTTTGTTGTAAAAGTTTCGTCCACGCTTGCCATCTCAGGTCACATGAAAGAGTTCACACAGGAGAGAAACCCTTTAGTTGCTCTGAATGTGGAAAAAGATTTAAGCTAAAACACCATTTGAAGACACATGAGAAAATCCATAAGAGAGAAACCATATCCTTGTAAGCGTGGTTAAAAAATATACCAAAACAACCTGAGGGAACACGAGAACATTCACACAAAAGATGGTTCACATGTGACTTCACTCAGGGAAAAACTAATCAATCACAGAGTTAAGAAATTCTTATCAGAGTCGGACTGAAAAGATTAGGACCAGAACCAATCAGGAACTCGGGTCAGATTCCCCTTTTCACTGAACCTGGTGCCGATGCTGGTCCAGATCAGGTTCAATGTTGTGCCCATTAATCTGTGAAGGTTCTCAGTCGTCCAGATTCATTCATCTTTGAACAGTGATTCTCAAACTTTGTACATGAGGATCCACTTTTAAAGATGACAAACATACAAATTATTTCCATGAAATGTTTGGGAAATTATGTACAACTTAATTTTATTTATGTTCTTTAAAACATATACATGTAAATAATAACAAAGTTTGGGAAAATAGGCATATTTGTTTGGGGAGCCAATAAAATGTCTGAGGGTCGTGACCCAGTGTTTGGGAATCACATGAAACACGTCAGTTCACACAGATTCAGTGTGAGTAAAATCAAATTTACTGATATTTTAAAGATGTCTGTTTCTTGGAGAAAACTCTAAAGAGTAATTTCTTCTCTGTATCAATTATTGATCAATAAACTCTTTCTTAACCTTGAAGTTAAACTAGTCTGTGCTGTCATTGTTTGTCAAGTCAGTTTTATTTATACAGCCTAACATCATAAACCCCTGTGATGGACTGGTGACCTGGGTGTGACCCCACCTTTCACCCTCTGTCAGCTGAGATTTGCACCAGCACCCCCCGCGACCCTTATGTGGAGGATAAAGTAGACTAAGAAAAAGTGGTGTAATACACCTTTAATACTTCACCAGGTCAACCTTTTCCCTGAACCAGGATTAGTAATTAGCCTGAAGAATATCTTAGCAAGCTAATGCCAGTTAGCTGTCACATGACAATTTTCTTAGTGAGTGGCTAATACTAGTTAGCAATCACGCCCCCCCCGGCCGCTGTTGCGCGCACCAACGCTCAGCGTATGCGCGTGACCGCCGCTTGTACCTACACAGGTAAATGAACTCAAAAGGAGTTAAGAGAGAAGACGGAGAAGACTACCAGTAGGTAAATAAGTCTAAATATTCTTTAGTTAAAGAAGAGGGGGAAGTGTGCGTCATAACGTGTGCTTAAGTGCTAAATAGTGCTGTTACAGCAGCTTTTTGACGGGTTTTTGACATGTATAACTGAGTTGCGTAGCTAACGTTAGCTGCTGCTTGTATATGTTATGTCAGTCATTAGACAATGAAGAGAAAGTCCACAGACATCTCTTCTTATTTCAAGAAGAATAATAGAACAGAAGAGAAAGAGACGACAGGGGAGCAACAGAGACTTGTGAGGAGGAGGAGGAGAAGGAGGAGGAGGAAGAGAAGAAGGAGGAGGACGGAGTAGAAGAAAAGACAGAGCAGGATACACAGCCAACAGCAAGAAGCGAGAAGAGCCAGAAGCGAGGCAGGACCCCTGCCTTATATATTCATTACACAATAAAACATTATTGTCGTGGAACTTAAAATGTTAACTGTACTGTTATTAGTCTGTACACATTAGATCATTAGTAACATTAAATATAACACAAGAAACCAAAGTATATCAGTAGGCATTTCCTTAGGTCTTTCTGATAGTTTTCTACTGGCCAGTTTACTACAACAGTATAATGATATCCTGAAATTATGGCTTTTAGTTTTGGTGTGCCACTCCAAGATTTTAAGTGTCCCCATCTGGCCACCCCATGAAAATTTTCTGGAGGCGCCACTGTGTATGTTGTGATTTGGTGCTATACAAATAAAATTGAATTGAATCTTCATATATCAAAACAAAATGCATCAAAGTGTAAACAACATTCTTCTCAGCACGAACAAGTTCAGTATTTAAATTGCCCTATTAATAGGCTAACAGCGACTAGCAATCGGTAACAACAACTAGAATTAGATAACAGCAATAAACAGAGGCTAATAGTAATTAGTAGTAGCTAACAGCAAATAGCGGTAGCTAACAACAACTAGGAGTAGCTAACTGCAATAAGCAACCAGCAATAGCTAACAACAACTAGCAGTAGCTAACAACTAATAGTAGCTAACAGCAACTAGTAATAGCTAACAGCAGCTAGCAGTGGCTGACATGTCACACGTGTTTCAGTTAAAAACTGGGCAGAAAGTTTCGCCCTCTCATGCACAGCTGATTCAAATTTAACGTCACATTTAAAATGTCTTTTTTTGCACCAACAGTTGCCGTCTCAAAGATCTGATCACAGAAACAAACAATGCTATGAATGTTGCTATGAATGAAAGGCAGAATGATGTGTCCTCTACTGTTGACAAATAAACAAAGTTATCTGGATTAACACAAGTTAAACCTGAAGTTATCTGGATTAACATAAATTAAACCTTAAACTCTCTTGATCAACGCAAGTTAAACCTGAAGTTATCTGGATTAACATGAGTTAAACCTGAAGTTATCTGGATGAGCATGTTTTGTTACCATAATAACTTATGTGGATAAGAGAATCTATGAATTTATAAACAGATGTTTATTAAAAAGTGAACACAGACACAAAGAATAACTTTAAGATTAATAAAAGTTTATTCATTGACATTTGAAACAATTCAGTTTAGTCAGAAAGTGATTTAATCTTATCTGAAAACAGTCAAACTAAACAGATTATGAATTGTTTTCTTTGATGTCAGTTTTTGTTGCTGTGGAAACACAATTATATAAGAAAAACATTTAAATATATCACCACCTTTAAAACCCACCTCTAACTGTTTACTAATCTTACTAGCAGTAAGTGTTAACTAAACCAGGCTTTAGTTTCTCTTCCATTAAAATAGGTTTCAACTGTTTTCTTACCGTACGTCAAACACGAGACACTCGACACTCTGGCTCCTCGTCACCTGTCAGACATCATTCACACGGTCACAGTCACTCATTCACATGGTCACACCGTCACCCATTCACACGGTCACCCATTCACAGGCAAGCGAGGCCTCTTCTCAGCTCTGATAAAAACCGTTCTCTTGTACTTGTGTTAGTTTTGTTTCTTAATTCACAACATATATTAAGTTATTTGAAATCATTTCTTCAGTGAAAACACGTTTCAGTGTCGTCTCCTGGAATATTGTTGGTTTAAATCATTACTGTGAGTGAAAACATGAATATTTACAGCTGACTATGAGTCAGTGAAGAGCTGAGGTTGAATATTTACATCAGAAATATCTTTTATTGTGAAATGTTCCGTTATGCTCCTGAACAAAACAAATCAATTTTATTTTGAAATTTTGAAAAATACTCTCAAATATTGTTATTTCTATGTCACGAAGGAATCATGTGATATCATTTTAATCGTGTCACAGACCCCTGATGATGGGTTAGGGTTAGGATCTGCATGTCGTTACTTCAGCTACTGCAGTGTCAGATTTAATCCCTCTGGATTAGACAGTAACTGTCCAGTATGAAATCTCGCTGGTGTCTGAGCTTTGGTCTTTAGCGTGAACCGACATGTGTCGTATCTGACTTCTCTTCTCCGTGAACCTTTTCCCACAGATGGTGCAACTATACGGTTTCTCTCCTGAGTGTGTTTTCTCGTGTGCCCTCAGTTTCCTCTTCTCTGTAAATTTTTTACCACATTCAGAGCAACTGAATAATTTCAGTCCCGTGTGGATTTTCTCATGTGACCTCAGATTACCCTTCTGGATGAAGCCTTTCCCACACACAGAGCAGCAGAACGGTTTCTCTCCTGTGTGAATCCTCTCATGTTTTCTCAGATTACTTTTTTCATTAAAACTTTTCCCGCACTCATAGCAAGTATATGGTTTCTCTCCTGTGTGGATTTTCTCATGTTTTCTCAGATTGCTCTTTTCATTGAATTTTCTACCACAGTCTGAGCAGCTGAATAGTTTCTCTCCTGTGTGAATTTTTTCATGCGCCCTCAGATTACTCTTCCTGATAAACTTTTTCCCACACTCAGAGCAGCTGAACGGTTTCTCTCCCAGATGACTTCTCTCGTGTGACCTCAGATCACCCTTGACTGTAAATCCTTTTCCACACACGGTGCATCTGAATGGTCTCTCTCCCGTGTGAATTTTCTCATGTGACCTCAGATGCCTCTTTCTGACAAAACATTTCCCACACACAGAGCAACTGAATGGTTTCTCTCCTAAATGACTCTTCTCATGTGAAGTCAAATCAACCTTCTGCATGAATCCTTTCCCGCACTCAGTGCAACGGAAGGGTTTCTCTCCTGAATGCGACGACATATGTGACAGCAGATTATACTTGTAGACAAATCCTTCACCACATTCAGAGCAGCGGTACGGTTTCTCTCCTGTGTGAATCCTCACATGTCTCTTCAGACTGGACTCGTAGATGAATCGTAAACCACATTCAGAGCAAATACACAGTTTCTCTCCTGTGTGAATTTTTTCATGTTTACTCAGATTCTTCTTTTTGGCAAATTTCTTCCCACATTCAGAACAACTGAAGAGTTTCTCCCCAGTGTTTCCTCTCACTTCACTGGAAACTGGTTCTAAACTTGGTGCTTCACTGGTTTCCTTTCCATCATTATCATCGTCACTGTCTTCAGTCTCAGAAGAGTCATCAGTCTGGTCCTCAGGACCATGTGGATCTGAGTTGCTGGCTGGTTCTGGTCCTCCACCATCCTTTCTGTTGTCCTCAGTGAGACTCTGATGATGAAGATGTGAGGACTCAGGTTTCTCCTCATCTTCTTCACTCTTCACAGTCACAGCAATGATCTCAGCCTCCTCCTGTTTGATGCTCACTTCCTCCTCTTCCTCTTTAATGTGGGGGGACTCTGGCTCCCCCTCCTGGTCCACACTGGAGCTCCACTGCTGCTGCCCAGAGGGAACTTCTTCTTTGATCACCAGCAGCTGCTGGACGTCTGCAGGAGAGACAAGAGACACCAAACACTCACTGACTCTATCTTTCTATCTGACAACAATCAAACTTCATATTCTAGCACACAGTTGTAGTTCACTGTTTCACCAGTAGGGTGCAGTGATGTCACCAGGATGGTCCAGCTCTTTGTTTGCTGGTAGAGGTCTGGTAGAGTCTAGTGCCCTCTGTAGTTCAGTACCGTCCCCA
Organism: Brachirus orientalis; assembly: GCA_016785285.1. Classification (NCBI taxonomy): domain Eukaryota; kingdom Metazoa; phylum Chordata; class Actinopteri; order Pleuronectiformes; family Soleidae; genus Brachirus; species Brachirus orientalis. Next base: position 207,834 of record JAFBJR010000099.1, on the reverse strand, counting down.
CAGTTTCTCCTTCACTTCAACGACTTTAACCAGTGAACAAACGTCAGAGCTGGACTGTCCTCACCATGTCCACAGTTAGAGACGGCTGCCCCCTACTGGTGAAAACTGAAACATGACTCTGTTCATGTTAAACATCAAAAAAAAGTGAACATGTAAAAAAAGTAGAAACGTTTTAGTGAAAATAAATTATTTTAACAAGTATCTGATTCATTATTGAATTCAAACTAAATCAAATATTTAACGTAACAAATGTCTTAACATTTTGAGTATATTTTTCATATACAGTATATTTTCATATTAACAGTATATTCTTCATATCAACAGTGAAAACATTCAGTTCAGCTTTTAGTTTGTTTCCTCATCATTGTTTTCTTCTTCTGAACAGAGAGGATCAGACCCAGTTGCTCTCACAGCGCCCTCTGCTGGACAGCATGTTAATTTAACAACAGTGGACAGTCACAGAGGACAGTCGGCGGTAAGTCACAGTGGACAGTCAGTGGACAGTCGGTGGTAAGTCACAATGGACAGTTACACTGTCCAGTCTCAGTGGTCAGTCACAGTGAACAGTCTCAGTGGACAGTCACAGTGGTCAGTCACAGTGAACAGTCACAGTGAACAGTCACAGTGAACAGTCAGTGGAAACGTTTCGTTATAAAACTGTTTTATTCTGAAAAACTGTGACTCACTGCTTTACTTTTGATCTTGTCTCAACCAATATGGCGGCGGTGTTGACGTATAAAACTATGAGCTGCAGTGGGGCGTCGACACACACGCGGACGCGATAAACAAATAACGTTACATTGTTTCTGTTCATGAAACTAAATGACAAAACTTACGAACTGTAGTTTTAATATTAACGAGTCAATTTAACAGAATCCATGTTCATGAGATCATGTAGCAGCGGCTAACTCCATTAGCTTAGCTAGCAGAGAGCTGGTTAGCGTTTGAGCACCGCACACTTCGCTCTGTCACCGCACACATTTACATTTACACCCTCACCCTCTCATCCCCCACCCCACCCCCTCATCCTCTCACCCTCATCGTCACCGTCCATCTCCCCTACTGTTAGCCGCTCGGTTAGCAGCTCCGTCAGCGCCGGGTCTTGAGCCTTTTCTTTCCTTTTCTTTTCTTCGCTTCTAAAGTCTGACCCGCTCATATAGCGCCACCTGCGGCAGCTAAACGCCGAATATTTGACGACTTTTCTGCGAACTTCGAACCGAACAGAGACACTTCCTCATTCTCGTCTTCGTCTTCTTCTGCTGATTGGGAGGTGCACACATCTTAAAGGCGCCTTAGCGCCACCTGCTGGACTGGAGTGTGGTACATTTTTGTTGTTACAGTCATTTTATTATCTGAACATCATCATTGAAAAGCCATTTTCAAAATTAAACCACTTTGTCTATTACGTGTTTATTTTCATAAATTAACTCTAAAACATGGATTCCAATTTGAAAGTCTTACTTTTCGTTTATCCACAGTAAAATAATTTTCAAAATAAAAGCCTATGTGTCTGTCTGTCCACACTAAAACACCAGTTTTTAAAATAAATGTCTGCCTGTTCATCCACACTGTAACACAACCCGTTTTCTAAATAAAGTGAGACGTGTTTATCCACTCACAAACATCACTAGTTTTCAAAATAAAAGTCAGGATTTCTGTTCACCCACATTAACATGCAACTCTGGTTTTAAAAATAAAAGTCTATATTTTTGTTTATTCACATTAACATGCAGCACTAGTTTTCAAAATAAAAGTGAGTTTCTGTCTGTCCTGGCTATAATGACTAAGTCTAAGATTGAAGTTTATCTACAGCCTGATGACAGTAATGATCCATGAATTATTAAATGTTTTTTTTAATTTAAATGTAGTAAATTACTATAAATGTAATAATAATTATAATAAACACACACTTGTCAGCTTTCTCTGTATTTATTTACTTTGTCCTTTGTCATTCTCCATGAAGAGCATAAATATTTTACAGAGCCAGAAAATTTGTTTGGTTATTTACAAGATAAAAATAAATGAACAACTCACAACGAGGAGGAGGAAGAAACACTACAGTCATTTTACCGTTCTGAGGGCACGAAGCCAACCTCGACTCCCGACGCCAGAAGAACAGAAGGAACAAATGGAGGTGGGAAAAATACAGACTGACAACAATCCAGAAACTTTGGTGAACCGAAGACTTTAACCATCAATCGACAGTCACACTAATGTGACGCCAAAGTCATGCTAATGTCACGCTAATGTGACGCCAAAGTCATGCTAATGTGATGCCAATGTTACACTACTGTCCCATCAGAGTGCAGAGGTTGTTAATTCAATAGCAGAACTTAAAATGAGCTGAGATGTTCGACCACACGCCGCCCCCTGGTGGCTGACGACAGCACAGGTCATCAGCGTTGCTGTCAGCTGAGTCCTGCGTGGCTGGGCTGTTAGTAGGTGGGTGGGGCCATAGAACAAGGATGATGTCAGAACAAGATGGGAGCGTGTGTGGCTTCACGTTCGTACAGAGAGAGGAGGTGGAGCCATGGCAGTCATCTTTAAACTCACTCAGTCACTCATTCTTTATATATGTTAATGATCGAAGCCCCAGTTCGGTCATGTGACAAGCGGCACCGCCTGCAGGAGGCAATGCTAAGAATGGTGTGTGTTTTCAGCTGAGTCAGAGATGCTAATGCTACACGTGTGTGTGTTTAATGATGTAACAGCTTCTTCAGAAACGTTTCAGCTCATCTTTTCTGATTCTTATTTTCAACCAAAGGTCCCAACAAGTACCAGGTAAACAGACGTGTGTGTGTGTGTGTGCATGCCTTTTTGTGCGTACTGACTCTTGTGCAACATCAGTTAAAGGACACAGGAAACAGGAGTGATGTGTCATCGTGCCTCAGAATCAGAGAAAAAACTAAACTGTCTCCTCTCAGATGGAGTGATGATGATGACGAAGGTGGTGAGACACCAGGAGGAGGAGGGGACAGAGGGAAGTGATGGACGAGGCTGGAGGTCCAGGTTCTGTTAGATAGGCAGCTGGAAGGTGATGTCCACTTGAGCTTCTTTAGCCAGAGACACAATTTCTGAAAGCTTCACAACCTGGAGAAGATGGCGAAGAGCTTTTATTGTGAAGAGCTTTACTGTTTTATTTAAAACCATAAAAATTTAAAGGGAAAGTTCAGTTTTTAGAAGTGAGTATGAGTAACTGACACCAGGTTTGTGTGTGTGTGTTCTTGTATTTGTTGCAGAGTGAGGACATTTTGACAAAGTGAGGACATTTTGTCTGGTCCTCACTTTTTTCACCTCTTAAAAGGGCTTTTTCAGGGTTTAAACCTGGTTTTAGGGTTAGAATTGGGTTAAGGTTAGGGTTAGGGTAAGGATTAGGCATCTAGTTGAGATGGTTAAGGTTAGGGTAAGGGGCTAGGGAATGTATTATGTCTACGAGGGTCCTCACACCCACACGTGTGTGTGTGTGTATGCATGAGTGTGTGTACCATCTTAGCAGCTTCGTCCAGATCGTCACAGGCGAGGATTTTCAGTGGACTGGCTGCAATTAGAGCTTTAGCGTCGTCCACTCTCGTCCCTACAGACAAAAAAAATTAATTAATTAAAAAAAAAATAAGACAGCTGATGAAAGCAGTGTGTCTGAAGTTGAACCTCACAGTCGTCACGGCAACAGTTGATTAGTATCAGTATGAGATTGTCTTTTTCCCAAAGACCATTCCTTTAATAGTTCATGTGTAATGGTTCTTAAGCTGCTTCATTCAAGTGGAGCCAACAGCTAAGCTAACATGTAGAACTAAAAGGTGGAGCTATCAGCTATGCTAACATGTAGAACTAACAGCTAAGCTAAGTTTGTGTCTTTCATTTTCATTGTAAAACTTTACCTTAAGGAGTTTGACACCAGTTCTGACAACAACTAAACATCACTCCCATTGTTCTGACGATTCAAAGGGGATCTAAGGCCAAGCTGTGCTCACAGCACCCTCTGCTGGATCACACTGGTATTACTTCAGACAGTATAATAATCTCACTCACTCTCACTCATTTTCTACCACTTTATCCTAATTAAAAATACATTTTTAGGGTTTAAATTTAAACTTTCAACTCTGAATGGTATCAATAAAATCCTCAAGTCAATTTCATTAAAAAAAAAAAAAAAACACCACAAACACATTTTGCCTTGAAGGGCTTTACAGTCTATACAGCATTGACACCCTCTGACCTTTGACCCTCACATCAAGTGAGGAAAATACTCCAATAAAAAGTAAAAACAAAAACCCTTAATAAATAAATGGGAGAAACCTCAGGAAGAGCCACAGAGGATGGATCTGTCTATCTGCCCTTCCTTGACAGATGTGTGTGTGTGAGAGTGACCTTGTAACCGGACGACGATGGGGATCTTCAGGTCCAGGTCTGTGACAGCCATGATGATGCCCTGAGCAATGACATCACACCTCATGATTCCTCCAAAGATGTTGACCAGGATGGCCTGAACCTGCAGCACACACACACATACAAATAAACACACACACTTAACAATCTTCTATATTTGTGTTCATTCTTTTACTAAATTATTTTTACAGACAAACTGTGATCATTTATTAATAACAGAAAATTTTAATAACATTTTCAAATCTTTATTATTATTTTCTGTTAATAAAAATCTTAATTTTCTGTTTTAAAATCAAGTGATGAGGAAAAACCTTCTCTGGAAGAATGATGATGGAGCTGGGAAGTGAAATGTTTGTTTACGTTGTTGGCATGTTTGTTTGTTCATGATGCATAATTATGTGAGTGACTTGAAAAAATAAAAAAAGTAAAAAACACGCACTTTAAGTAAACATTCACATTTCTGAAACACAGTTAGGATCACTGATGCTAAGCTAAGCTAACGGCAACAGGTGAGTTCTTACCTTCTTGTCTGAGGTGATGAGTTTAAAAGCCTCGGTCACCTGATGAGCTGTGGCTCCGCCCCCAACATCCAAGAAGTTGGCGGGCGTGCCTCCGTGCAGTTTGATGATGTCCATGGTGGCCATGGCCAGACCTGCTCCGTTTACTAGACACAGCAAAGGTCAAAGGTCAACAGAAACAAAGGCCTCTGTAATGCTCACGGGCACATAATCCGGTCCTGTGCCCGATGGTGGCGCTACAGCAACCATCTATTTTATTTTTATTGCATTGCTGTTACTGTAACCCACATTTTATTAAAAAAAAACTGCAGTTAAAACACTGGATTATAATTACTATTTTTCTAAATGTGATAAATATAACCTAATGTATGTATTATTAATATTCTTATTAAAGCGGACATTCACTGGAAAATCAAATTTCTGATGTTGTTTGGTGTGTCCCCGTGTCCTTCCCGTATCTAAACATCACTAAAGTGTCACAATAAACACTTCAGCCACTTCTGAGAAAGAAGGGCTTCTCTCTTTACCTGCGCTTGAGCAAGTGGTTTTGAAAATTCGAGTTTAGTTCATTTGTCGTGCAACGAACCCTTGGATTGCACCTAGTAGCTGGCTAATCACAAGAGACTCAGTGTTCTGGAGGCAGGCATTAGCTCAGAAACAAAGTGTATTCACAGTTGTTTTCATGACTTTTCTGTTTTCAACAGTTGAATTCTTTACACTTATTATGATAAAACTTATATAAATGTGAGCAGATTTAAGGTGGTGTTTCATTTTTTTTGATGTTTGTGTTTGGAGTGAGTGTGTGCGAATGTGAGCACTGACCCAGGCAGCCGATGGTTCCGTCCAAACCAATGTAGTTGAGGTCAGCCTTGGCAGCCTGCTGGTCTCGAGGGTCTTCCTGAGTCCAGTCCTGCATCTCAAACACCTTCTGCTGTCGATATGCTGCGTTAGAGTCAAAGTTGATCTTTGCGTCCATGCACATTACTGAGGGAAAAGAAGACACCTGAGACATGAGAGGACGGAGACACACTTTTTGTTTCCTTCTGCTTGTGTGTATGTGTGTTTGCTACCGATTCCAGAAGAATCCTCCACCATGGGGTTAATCTCCACCATGGAGGCGTCGTACTTGATGAACAGGTTGTAAAGTCTGACCATGTTTTCCGCTGCCTCATTCACCAGTGCCGAAGGGAAACCCATCTTCTGAGCCACCTACAGGAAATGACATCACACATCAGCAGTGGGCTAATTTCTGCTGCAGATAAAAGCAGCAACAAACTGTGAACCTGTGATAAATGTTTGAATCTGAAATCACACTATTTGATCATGAACATTTAATTAGTATGAATAAGTTAAAGGGATAATTCAGTGTGTTTGTAGGAAGAACTAATACGTGGTTGATGCTGACTGAGCTGTGTGCGCCACCTGCTGCTGAGAGGCAGAGCATGGCTGCTACCAGGGAGCAATGGAAAAACTTTGAACCACTCACTCTCCCACACAGAGTCCATAGAGAAAATCAGTGATTTTAGCTCACAGGGACACAGGAGCTGCTGGTCTACGGCTGCCTCGTATGGTCAGTTTGTGTCACTGAGGTAAATCTGAACAAAGGATTTCAAACACAAAATAAGACATTTTAACTTACTGTTTTGAAGCAGCAGTGGATCAACAACTCCTGTGAGCTGTGATGTAAAATTACTGACATTCTCTATGGACTTTGTTGTGGGAGAGTGAGTGGTTTACAAACTTCAGTTTCCTGTTGGAAAGGTCTGTCTAACAGTGAGATAAAGACATAAATATGTTCTGAAGATATTATAGACTTAAACTGGTGTACATTTTATTACATAAAAAGTCCTTTTAAGTGGCTAAAATCTGTTTTTTTTTCAGGCATGTTTTCAATGAGAATGAACCTCTGTGTCTGAAGCTGATTCTCAGCAGCAGGGTGCACTCACAGCACCTTATATAACCTCAATTCTAAAAGACTGAAACAAAAGAACCAGGTTCTCTTGTGTTTCATTGTTCTCTTTGTCTGTTTTACCGAGCATCTGCTGTCACTATGACAACCAACAAATTCACCACACAGTGACACAGTCATGTTCCAGCTGAGAGGAGGCAGAGCCACAGCTCTGTTTACCTTCACAGCCTGCTCCATCTTAATTCCAGTCATGATGTCAATGGGCTCCTTCACGATGGCGTCTGGGTTTTCTGCTGCCACGTCTTCAATGTTCACGCCCCCCTGTGAGCTGCCAATCAGAACAGGGCCCTGCAGGACGGAGGAAGATAGAGTCAGTCATCTGTATGGTCACATGACACTATCATTTACTGTATATTAGACACTGACATGTGAAAACATGGTTGAAAAACTCATTTTAACCACTCAACAAAAGACTTGGGTAATAAAATCTGTCAGTTGAAGTCTACAATATTTTCAGAACATGGTCACATCTTTATCTTACTGTTAGACTTTTCCAAAAGGAAAATGACGCTTTTGTCACAATAACTAAGGTACAGTGCTGCCACCTGCTGGTATGTTTAGAACAAGACAGCTCAAAAAAAATCTAAGCAATGAAAGATTTATAGCACATGTGATTGACATTGTTCAAGGCTGTTTGTGTGTTCGTGTGTGTGTGTTCTTGTACTTGCTGGAGAGTGAGGACCAAAAATTGTATAAACCCTACAGAGTGAGAACATTTTGACAAAGTGAGGACATTTTGCCCAGTCCTCACTTTTTTTCAGGGCTAGAATTGGGTTTACCGTAATGTGACTATTGAGCGCAAAATATAAGCTGCAAAAAAAATTGTACATATATAGGGCGCACTTATCTATAAGCCACAGGTATCCACGTTGTAACATTTATTTATTTTCAAATAAATAAATGCTTTTTTCCTAACAGTGCCTGTAACACGGCAGTAACACGAGAGTAAAACGACAGTAAAATGGCAGTAAAATGGCTGGTTAAAAAAAAATAACCAGCCTACCAGCCGTATGCCATTAGCCACTACCAGAAAAGTCATTGATCACTATCTTCATCTTCCTCCTGCACACTAAAACCACTGAAGTCATCTTCTTCAGTGTTGGAATTGAACAGTCTCAGAATGACTTCGTCACACACTTTCTCAGTCTCTCTTTTATTGGTGCTCTCAATGTCACTTTCGACTCGAGGCAAATTCGCCCTTGAGCTTGTGCTGTCCTCTTCATCACACAACAGTCCAGCCCATAACAATCTATAGATTAGCCGCATCATTGTTTAGGCCGCAGGGTTCAAGGCGTGTGAAAAAAGTAGCACCTTATAGTCCAGAAATTACGGTAGGTTAGGGTTAAGCATCTAGTTGTGATGGATAAGGTTATGGTAAGGGGCTAGGGAATGGATTATGTCTGTGAGGGTCCTCACTTTGATAAAAGCACAAACATGTGTGTGTGTGTGTGTGTGCGCGCACGCGCTCTCCCTCACCTGGAACGACCTCTCCATGGTGATGGCAAAGTAATACTCTCTGCGTGGATACCTGCGCTCACAGATGAACACCTGGTTGCAGATTCGGCCCGCTTCCCCAGTCTGTTTGGTGAAGAGCTTCCTGCCAATCATCTGAGAGGAAATGTCCCGCGCCTCCTCTGGACTGGACAAAAAAAGAGGATTTTGTTTCACACATGTTTCCATGGAGACGCAGGACTTCCCAAGTGACTGTGTACAAATGGAGCAGAGCTAACAGTCTCACATTATCGACCCATCTTTGTTTGTTTACTTACGAGTAGACAATTCTGACTCCGCCCTTCAGCCCGCCCTCAAATGTCCCCTTTCCTCTGCCGCCAGCCAGAACCTGAGCTTTAACTACCAGATCCTTCGAACCTGAGACAACAACCAGAGTAATCATGTCAACAAACATTTCGACATACACTAACAAACACATCACGCAACATATCAAGAAACATGTAAAAAAGGAAACATGTCAGCAACAATGTGAAGTAAGACGTTGACAAACAACATAAAACACATCAACGTATCAACAAGAAAAAAAAAAAACATAAAACACATCAACGTATCAACAAGAAACATGTCAGACTCTGACACATGTTTCAGTTCATATCTACTGACATGAAGAAGAACAGTGACTGAAGACACTGAGAAGGTGAACATGGTATGACTGATGGTCAGCTGACACAACTGAAGACACGCCCACTTTTATATTTAGACTTTCTACACACTCAACAGCCTTTAGCTATTTATAACCTACACACACACAGGTTTGACTCTGCATTGACTTCCATTCATTTTAATGGACTAAACAAAGCCTGATCACCAACCTTAACCATAACCAGTAAATGATTAACCCTAACCTTAAACTAACCACAATTCAAATCTTAGTCCTAAACTTAACCAGTTCCTCAGAAATGAGGTTCTGCCTCATTAGCACCAGGTTTTGGTCTCCATGAGGACTACTGGTCCTCACAAGGTCAGTGTTTAGGACAGAAAACACACACAAACCTAAATGTCCACTGTGGGTTTTTTTTCAATAATTCTTTCTATTAAAAAAGAAGTGAAAAACAAAAAAACTGTAACTTTCAGTCCAAAGCCAAAGGACAATTCAGCTTTTCCAGCAGGAAACTGAATTTGTAAACCGCTCACTCTCCCACACCAAAGTCCATAGAGAAAATCGGTGATTTAAGCGCACAGGGACACAGGAGCTGCTGGTCTACTGCTGCCGCATATGGTCAGTTTGCCACTGAGGTAAATCTGAACAAAGGATTTCAAACACTGAAGTGACAAAATAAGACATTTGAACTTACTGATGGAGGCAGCAGTGGATCATCACCTCCTGTGTGCTGTGATGCAAAATCACTGATTTTCTCTATGGGGTTCGGTGTAGGAGAGTGAGTGGTTTACCACATACAACTCACTTCAAACTGGACTAACTGGATTGATCAGATACTAGACACTGACTGGACAGTGTTTAGTGGACTCACCGATCTGTTTCGCCACAGTGTACGCCTCGTCTGCAGAACTAGCCACTTTGCCTGCAGGAACAGAGATTCCTGCCTCTTTCAGGAGCCCGATGCTCAGGTACTCATGGAGAGACAGGTTCCTGTGCTGCTGCTCCTGCAACCGCGGCGAGGAGGCGTGGCCTCCCAGCAGAGCCGAACATCCACCCAGCACCTGGAGGACAAGAGGGGAGGAGCCACTTTACAAAACCAGGGAAAGTGCTGTCATTCCCGGTGCCTGACACAGGGGGCACTCTTTTAATGATGCCTATCATATTTATAATCTTGCTGATTTTTTATGACCCTGTTTTCTACAAATCTATGAGTTTCTAATTCTGCTAATTTTCTGATCATGTATTGATTTTGTGTTTCTTTCATTCAAAGGCTGTAGGATCCAGTGAGACTTTTCATGTAGCGCCATCATCAGGTTAAATACTTTGATACTTTACAAAAACAGTGACTTTCCTTCTGACAAAAGAGGAAACATGATGAAGGAAGTGAGCGTATGAGGAACCAGTGACAAGGATCAAGTCACAGATGACAGATTATAGATATCTATTATAGATTGATATAGATTACATTAGGTTTGTGTCACTTCACAGATTAAAACACAAACCTCAGTTTACAAACACATAAACTACTGTTACAGAGAAAATTACAAATGTTTACAAGAATGTTCTATAAATGATGATATGTGTATTTTAATACCATTTAAAATATAAATGAACTAAAATATTAACGACTGGGAAGTACCTTGTACTTCAAAATAGGACACTTTGTATGTTGGTGGGTTAAACAGGACTTAGTGAAATATTAAGTTTTCTACCTCAGCAAATACAAATGCATATTTATCTAGTGTTTTTACGACATGTAACAAAATCGATTGTTTTTTTTCCTCTAATGAGCAGCTACTTCATGTCCCGGCCTGTCTCTGCGGGAACAGCCACAGTCTGTCTCCTCGTGACCGGACGGGACAGGTGCAGATGGGCTCCGACTGCAGCTGCCGGAGCCTCCGCTCGGTCTCCTGGAGCCTCTGTGTCAGTCAGCGTAGGTCAGAGACTGTCCTCCGCCGCTCTGCGGCGCTGACAGCCGTCCTCGCTAACACTAGCTGCTCCCTGCTACTTAGCATGTTAGCCAAAACAATCGGAGCCTCTGTGAAAGTCAAACCTAATGCGTCCGTTTCTCTGTCCGCGCGACCGTTAGAGGAGCCGCGGACACCCCCCGCCCCGGTCACAAACCCCCGCTGCTCCACGGGCTGTCACTCACTCTGGCTGCGGGGCTGAGAGAGCTCCTGCCGGCGGAGTTTCTGAGGCTGGCCGTCAGACGGCTGCAGATCAGGGACGCCGCCATGTCTTCCTCTTCGGAAGAGTGACGAGGGCGCGTCGCCGTGAACCGCGGTAGTTCGGCTGTTCGGATGTTTCCGTGGCTGCTTTACGTGCTGTCGGACATTTTACTACCCTTAAAACCATTAAAACACAAAAGTTCAAAACAAGCAGTGATGGTATATGACTTCAAAGTCACTGATGTGAGCTTTGATGTAGGAACAGACAGTCCTAGTGATTTATTTTAACATTTTTTATTTTTCACGGTAAGATATTCACTCTATAGAAAAACGGTTCATGAAAGTTCACACACATGAATCAAATTACATTTAAGAAATAAAAAAATATATATATTCACATCTTGAATTGATATTTGTTGACATTTTCATATTATCTCATGCTGAGAAACATAAATGAATTGTTTATTCATTTATTAGTCATTTATTCAAATAGTGTTTAATATAAAGAAACAGTCATGTTTTTACAGGAAACAACCGGATAATTATTTATTTATTATGTTTGTATTACTTCTTTATTTTACTTAAGTGGAATTTAGATGTAAGAGAATCATATTTTTTAGTCAGTGACAGAGGAGCGGTTTACCGAGAGTTCCTGAATGCATCACTGACAGGCAGCTGCCTCATTCTGACCTCTGACCTACAGGAGGAGGAAGGACTGAGAGCCTGGACTGAGGTAAAAATACTTCACTACAAGTAAAAGTTAAAGTCTGAACAGGAAAAGTTTCAGGTGTGCGAATGCTGACTCATCAGAGTGATGAGTTAGCAGATAAATATGAGCAGCCATGTTCACTAACTTATATGTCAAGACAAACTTAAAAATAATTACAGACAAAGACGAGACCATATTCTTAAGATGTCATAGTCAGAGTTTATTACCCGAGTCTCTTGTCAAGGGGTTAAAATCAGTTTTTACTGAGCCTGCTTCTCGACAGCAGGGGGTGCTCACATTGCAGTCACCACTGAAAACGTAGGTGCTTTATACCAGCGTTCCCAACACTGTGATGTAAAACTATTTAGTTTCAATAATTTGGTCAAGAAAATGTATCTTGACCATGTATGCATAAGTTCATGAAAAAGCTTTGTTTTATACATGCAGCTCAGTTGTAGTATTGTGGAAGGTCAGTGGGTGGCAGTAACACATCAGCCTTATGCAGGTAGTCAACACAAAGATGGTTAAAAACTACAGATGTGGGTTTGACACAGGTTACTATGATGATGACATCATAGAATTTCTTTAATGTCAAAAATGTTACAAAAAACTGTTCAATAACAGAAAAGTTTACTTTAAAAAACCTGAACTATGCCTTTAACAGAATCAGATTCAGTGAAGCAGGAAACAAATAATTTCTATCCAAAGAGAATTTATTTACAGAGTATATGTACATGTTTATTTACAGACAGAAACATACACACACACACACACACACACACACACACACACACACACAGAAACACAGACACACACACACACAGGTTCAGTCAGAGTCACTGCTGCTGCTGGACGAGTCAGTGGACATGGCCTCCACGTCGTCCTCGTTCTCCTTGTTGTGACCCGGAGGCTCCAGGACAAAGTCGTTACCATGGTGAGGAGGCAGGAGTCCAATAGAGACATCTGAGGACTGCCATGGGTAGTGAGGGGTCAGGACGTCTGAGGAGACACAGAGATGCACAGACAGAGACAGAGGAGATGAGGTCAGTGAAGACATTTTTCGACATGAAGTCCAGACAATGTCCACTGAACTGGATCCAAACATTCCGTGGACTTTTCTGTTCACACATGAGGAAACGCAGCAGGATATTGTCCACAGTGTCCAGGAGAGTGGGCAGAGCCTGCAGGACACTTGTCCACTCAGTCACTGTGAATAATCTGAAGCTTCTCGTGCTGCATTTTCACACTGACATGATGTGGAGCTGACAGAAGAACCTGTAAGGAACCTGAGAAGAACATTCTTGTGTCCAGTTGGAGACAGAAGCTCCACAGAAGCTTCAGTGAACCAGCTTTGGTTACCTGGCAACCGTCCAGCAGCCAGGGCGTCTCCGGGTAGATGACCGTTGACTCCGTTGCTTGGCATGTTGGCCATCTGACCCAGAATCCCGCTGCGCATCTCCAGGTCAGTGGGGTAAGGTCTGCGTGGGTCACCTAACACAAAGTCATATGTTCACAGTTAACGTTAAAATAAAAAATTGAAACGATGATAATGGCGATAACGATGAACTGCAGTGACGGCAGAGAGTCTTTACCTGGAAGCCAGTTGAGAGGAGCACAGACAGCATTACTGGCACTGATCCTATGAGCATATTTAATGATCTCCTCTGAAGAGATACTTCCTGTTTACAACAACAACAACAACAACAACAGTCAGACACACTTCCTGTTTATAAAGACAACAACTGTAGTCATTATCAGTAAACACACAGTCTGACTCTCTCTCACACACACACACACACAGACTCTCTCTCTCTCACCTTTCCTGGCTTTGTCGATGGACTTGAGTTTTTCTTTGGCCTGATAAACAGCTGTGGCCTTGAAAACAGGAAGAGAAGGACCATGTTTGTTTTGTTTACAGTGATGTTGACAACCACACTTGAGAAAGCCTGAACTGTCCCTTTAAATCAATCCATGTTTCTCTGTTGTAGATTATCTTCATCATGTTTTGTGATGTCAGTCAAACTTAAACTCCACCCACCAGGATGTGCTCCGCCTCCTTCAGCTGCTTCTGGAGCTGCTGGATGTCACTGTCTCTCTTCTCCACCTCCTTCTCCAGCTGCTGCATCTCCTGGTGGACCTTCCCCTGCTGCTGAGCCACATCCATCAGCTGCTGGAACTCTCTGTCCCTCTGCACCAGCAGCTCCAGGACCTGAGGACAAACACCATCCGACATTCATCATCATCATCATCATCACTGAGCATAAACACCAGACCTTCATCATCATCACCATCATCATGGACCACAAACACCAGACCTTCATCATCACGATGGTCAGTGATGATGGTGATGATGACGAAGGTCTGGTGTTTGCGGTCAGTGATGATGAAGGTCTGGTGTTTGTGGTCAGTGATGATGATGAAGGTCTGATGTTTGTGCTCAGTGATGATGATGAAGGTCTGGTGTTTGCAGTCAGTGATGATGAAGGTCTGGTGTTTGTGGTCAGTGATGATGATGAAGGTCTGATGTTTGTGCTCAGTGATGATGATGAAGGTCTGATGTTTGTGCTCAGTGATGATGATCAGTCCTAATGTAAACGTGGTGAGTTACCACCGCCTCAGTGTCATGTGACTTCCTGTGAGTCCTGTGTTGTTACCTGAGCGTCTTCTCCAGGCTGCAGCAGCTTCTGGTTTCTGGACAGAGCCAACATCTCGATCAGCTCCCTGAAATCACACAATCACAGAAAACCATGAGTGAAAAATGACTTTCACTAAATTCTAAAAAACATCTGTGGAGACAAAAACTACATATCATTCAGTATTTCATATAAAACAACTTTTTAAGGTTGTTGCGATTTAACAAATATGTGAACAGTTTACATTTTTACAAGGATGTTTTGCTAAATGTGGTCAATAAAGAGTAAATGTAATAACAGATTGTACGTCTCATAACAAACACAACTGTAAAATTTGAAGATTTTTAAGAGATTTTTAAAATAAGAGTTTTATTTTACTAAATCAAAGACTTCAACAATAATAAAGCTTAAGGTGTGAACTTTTAAGTGTTATATTTAATTTAACCATCAACAAAAAATAAAAATTTGTGTTCTGTTCAGGACTGTAACAATTAGTCGCTGGTGAATTTATTTGTCAATAATTGTTGGTTACATCATCACATGGCTTTTTCCACGCTTTGGACCTGAACAACATACATTTTTTATGCACAGTGAGACATCTCCCTTTCCACCTAGTGGTAGCAGCGATACTAGCACTAACAGCAGGTGGCGCCACCGTTAGTACCACTGCTGCTACTAATACTGTTGTGATGCTTTTCCACTACACAGTTTCAGCTCAGCTCAGTTCTACTCAGTTTGGTATCAGACACGTTGTTTTCCATGACTTCATAGTTCCTCCTGGACGTGGGCGGGGTCTTCATAGAAACAGCCATGACGACACAAACACACAAACTAGTGACGGTCAAAGCAGTTCTTTTCTTTGTACTAAATCATTAGAATCAGTTGATTAAAAAGATTTGTTCACTGAATTGTTCAGTACGTCCTGCATGACTGGAGCACAGACTCCGTCTGACAGTTACTGAACTAAAATACGGCTGAACGGGATTGTGATTCGGCTCACAATCTCCGTCTTTCAGCAGTGCTGTCGCTAAATACACCAGACTCCTCTGGTAAATATTGAGATTTTAGAAATGTCCTTCTTAAATGTGGGAGAGTAACGCATGACCAATCAGTAGCTGGCAGTCTGTCCATGTCACATTTTAGTATTGGCTCAGCTCGATTGGAACCTCCACAGAGCAGGTAGTTAAAAAAAAGGACCAGGTACCAGATTCACTAATGGAAAAGTAAAAAATGTAGAGCTGAGCTAAGTCGAGCTAGAACTGTACAATAATATAAAAGCATGTAACAGTATTGTTAGTAGGAGCAGTGGTACTGATGGTGGCGACACCTGCTGCTAGCATCACTGCTACTGTCAATGTAAAAATATAAAAAGGTACACAAACATTTTCAATTTGTAAACTCCACGTGTAAATTTTGCAAAGCCGGGCTCACAGATCATGTTGATTCTGAACGAGCATTTGTAGAGGAGACATGCTGGAGTGGACGATGTGGACTTGACTTATTCAGGAAGAATAATTAGTTTCTCAGCTAACTAGCTGGCTCTATAAAGACACCGTTGTCTCGTCTTTTAACATGAATTTGTTTCTGTAGAGCTAAAGATCAAACTCTTTACAACAACCAAGCGTTATTATTCTACTTTTATTGATCTTTTGTAGTAGTTTTGTAAACTTAGCAATGTTCATTAAAATAAATGTTGTTGAATCAAATATTTTTATCGTGTTAATTGTGAGCAGGTAAAGTAAAAGAGAGACACTGTGTCACTAGGAGATTTATTATCCGACTAGTTGACTGGACATGGATTATTTTTAGGGATTATTGTTTCAATAATCGATGATAAGTCAACTATCAAACCAGCTGTTCTGTTCTGTGTTACTCTGGTTGATGTTGAATATTTAGTGAAGATTTATTTTAAAGAAACAAACATGTAGTTTTATGTAGAAGAAAACTGTACAAAGATTATAGTTAATTAAGTTTTATTCTTAGATGCATTAGTTTCCATTTTTATAATAGTAAGTTTAATTTTTATAAATGCAACTGTTCTGACAAAAAAAATCAAACATATACCAGCTTAAAAGTGAAATGAAAGTTATTTTTGAAGAAATACAAAGATTTTGTCATTAATAAAAAGGTAGGGGAGATAATTTTAGCATTTAAATTTAACTGAACCAATAATAACTTTAAAAAAGTTTTGAGTTGGATTATGTTTAATTTTACTGAAAAATATATGTATTTTTTAGACACAAAACTGTACACATTGATGGGTTTACACCATCCTGTAGAAATCTATGTAATTTTCTAATTTCACACGAAAATTTTAATTTTTATAAACGTTAATGAAATTTTAATTTTTGAAGAAACTGTTTCATTTAGTGCATAAATGTCCACAAAATATAAAATTCGCGTTTTACTTCAAGTTAATTTTAATTCAATTTTTCTTTTGAATCCAAGTTTTTCTCTTTAAAACCTTGTCATTTTCCTGAGTGAAGATATTTGCAACAGACGCAGTAAAATCGACACTTAACGGATAAAGAAGCGCCTTCTGTTCGCGGCGTTAAATAAAACCGTGAACAAATGAAGAGAAACGCTTGTATTTACCGGGATAAAACCTCCAAATCATCCAGAACCGACAACAGACGATCTTTAGTCGGTCTCTCCGCCGCAGCCGCCATCTTAGCTCTGCCACTCACGTTAGTGCACGACAGGAAGTGACGTATATTCAGCGGCTCGTTACTTCCACCTACGGGACGGTGGGCTTTTTGTTTCCTTCTTCCCTCTGCCTCTTTTTAAACAAACTTTATTTTATTTTATCTGTTTTATAATGTTTGATTGTGCGGCTGTTGATTTAACCTGTTGAGTTTTTATGTCTGTTCATTTGTTTTAGTAGATTTTTCTAAGTACATTTTTTATGTGGGCGTGGTTGAAAATAATCAAACATTCCACTTTGTTGCGTTTGTTTGTTCAGGGAAAGTAAAAATAATTAAAGTAAGAATTCACTATATTTTGTTATTGTTGTTGTTTTGCATTGTTGTTTAGTTTTAGATCTGTTAAAATATCATTTCTGCAGTTTTATCAGAATCATGATTGTTTAATAATTACAATTCACAATATCATTACCATGATTATTCAAAGAAAAAAAACCAAACTTGTCTCTAAAATAAACTGGAATTATTTTACTTTTTTGTCAGTTTTTTATTGCAGACAATAGAAAAAAAAACACATTTTAGTGAAAAATAAGTCAGAAATTAATTAGTTATAAATTCTGCTTTGTGGTAGTAGTTTGTAATTTCTGAATAAAAATCAATGAAATAATTAATAATGGAAGTGTCATTAGTGTCAGACAGACTTTCCAAGAGGAAACTGAAGTTTGAAAACCCTCACTCTCCCACACCAATGTCCATAGAGAAAATCAGTGATTTTACATCACAGCACACAGGAGTTGTTGATCCACTGCTGCCTCTATCAGTAAGTCCAAATGTCCTATTTTGTAAATTCAGTGTTTGAAATCCTTTGTTCAGATTTACCTCAGTGACACAAACTGACCATATGAGGCAGCAGTAGACCAGCAGCTCCTGTGTCCCTGTGAGATTGTTTCTATGGACTTTGGCAGTGTTGGGTGTAACGCGTTAGAAAGTAACGCGTTACAGTAATGTAACTACTTTTTTCGGGTAAAAAGTAGTGTAACGCGTTACTACTGAAAATGTGGTAACGAAACGCAGTTCCTTTTTCAGTTGGGCACAGTGTTACTTTTCCCAGGGACAGATTTGACAGCGACACTGCCTCAGCTTCGCACTTGCACAATAGTTACAGGCTCTCATTTCACACTGAGGCTGGTGGTAGTAATAGCATGCAGAGACAGTCACAGTGAGTCATCATGACAAGCGTGGAGGAGCAACTACAACAACCAATGGTGACTTTTGAGGGATGGAGGTATTCCCATTATTTCGAACTGACTGAAAATAAGGGGAAGATTTTGAGTGTGAAGTGTACACTCGAGGATGGTATTATTGTTTGTATTGTTTTTCTTGTAAAGTGCTCTGTGACATTTTTCATAATAAAGAGCACAAAAGAAATACCTGTTATGTCCTCCATAGTTGAACTTAATGTAGGCCTATACACATTTAGAAAATGAGATGGGGTTCTGCCCAAAGTCGAGCACCATAAAAGTAACGTAAAAATAACGAGTAACATAAAAATTTACCTTCGATAGAGGATAACTAAGTAAAGTAAGGGATTACTTTTTTAAGAAGTAACGAGTAATGAGCAAACACTACTTTTTAAAAGTAACTTCCCCAACACTAGACTTTGGTGTGGGAGAGTGAGTGGTTTACAAACTTCACTTTCCTGTGGGAAAAGTCAAAAACAGTTGAAAACAGTGAGATAAAGACATGAACATGTTCTGAAGATGTTGTATAATTAAATTGACTTAAATTTTATTAGCTGACAGAAAAAAAACACTTATGCAAACTTGTATTTTTTATGCACAAACATAAATTCACACACAAACAAAAATTAAACAAATAAGAAAGAAGTGAAATTAACAGCAAAAGTAACATCTTGGAATACCATGTCAGGGTTGGTGAGGTTGATTTGACTTCCCGACTACAACTTTAATTCAACAGGAGCCTCCGAGTCTCAGGCTGGTTTGTAGAGTTAAACTTGACCAAGTCAGTGAAAATATGCCATATAAGTTATGTGTATGACTCACTGGAAGATTCTGCAGTGTTGTTGAACGTAAAGTCACGAATGACTTATTTATTGTTTTGTGAAATTCTACATTTTTACTGGATGATTAACGAGAAAGAGCTTTGGGAAATATGTTTTTATTTTGAAACCTGGCCGGAAGTAATGTAGTCCTCCTGTGGCGTTGTTACTCTCACTTCCTGAGAGTGTGACGCAGACGTCGGAGTGTTAACTTTACTTCGTAGCGACTTCTCTGTGTTTTGTCTTTTTTGTCGACGTTTTCGTGACTTTTTCCCGCGGAAGGAGTTCGTTTGTGGAACTTCCACGATGGTCAAAGTGTCGTTTAACTCGGCTCTAGCCCAGAAAGACGTGAAGAAGGACGTGGAAACGCTCCTTCCCGAGGAAGACCGAGTAAGTGAGAAAATGGCTCACACGGCGAACACAGGCGGAGTTCGGCTCCGCGTTTTCACGGTTTCTGTCTCTTTATTTTCTGTTTGAAAACGTTTTCGTGTCTTATAAAGTCACTTTTCCGTGTTATGTGAACGTGTGGGCGCGGTTTATTGCACACGTCGCAGTTGATAACCATCACGATGTAGTTCCACTGGTTTACTTTCCTGCACTTTAACGTGTTTGAACATGTTTGTAGTTTAGAGTCGAGACTAAAGAATCGATTTGTTTAAGGGTCCCTGAACTAAAGTTCACTGACCTCAAACAACAGCACAACTGATGGTGATGATGATAAAGTCATTAAAAACAACAGTTCCAGTTTAGTTTAATGAAGAAAAGTCAGTTAATGTAGTGTCTGACCACAGTGTGTGTGTGTGTGTGCGCGTGCTGAAAACCGTGGGAAAGCAGCTTTTTTCTTTTTCTTTTTTTTCTTTCATCAGTTTTGTTTTCTTTTTTAAGAAAGTGATAAAAGGAAGTTTCATCCTGTTGCTTCACATGAAAACAGGGTTGCCAGGTCTGTGTGACAGAAACACAGCTGTTATTAAACCACTGTTTTTAAAGGGCAAGTCCGTCTTTGTCATGTGAGCGCCCCCAACCAGCGTGGTGTGATGGTAGTGATGTCTCCTCCGAGTGCACTGCATTGGACACAATCAAATCGTGGGTTAGCCAATGTTAGCAACATCAGTCAATAACAGCACTTAAACAGTGGTCAAAAATCTTAACTCTATGATGTCTTTATCTCACTGACAGACAGACTTTTCCAACAGGAAACTGAAGGTTTACAAACCACTCACACCAACGTCCACAGAGAAAATCAGTGATTTTAGCTCACAGCACACAGGAGTTGTTGATCCACTGCTGCCTCCATCAGTAAGTTCAGATGTCTTATTTTGTCACTGCAGCATTTCAAAATCTTTATTCAGGCTTACTTCAGTGACACAAAGTGACCACACGAGGCAGCAGTAGACCAGCAGCTCCTGTGTCCCTGTGAGCTAAAATCACCGATTTTCTCTATGGACTTTGGTGTGGGAGAGTGAGTGGTTTGGATAAGTCTGTCTAACAGTGTATAGTTGCTTAAAACAAAATCCCACAAGTTTCAAAATAAAACTGGACCTTTGTTTTTTGTGTTAGTTGTGTAACCGTAGCAACAGTGATGTCTTCCAAGGTAAATGTCTGTGTGATGTCGTGTTATTGCAATGTTTTATTATTTCGAGTTTTACTTAGTCTGTAGTTTATATGTATTTTCATGTTTTCTTCGTCTGGTGAACTGTTATTCTGCTGCTGAGGCATGTCCTGTGTGTGTGTGTGTGTGTGTGTGTGTGTGTGTACAAAAGTCTCTGACAGGAAGTACAGCCAGTGGTCAGGAAGCTGCTGCTCTTCATGTACAGACGTGTTTGTGTCAAACAGGCTTCTGCTTTTAATCTTTTGAATCTCTTCTTCTTATTAATCTGATTATCTTTAGTTTTAGTCGAACTTTTATCTGGTTAATCAGATTATTAATGTTGCCATGAACTTTGTCTAATCAATGTAGTTAAGAACCGTTTTCACAAACCTGCTTACACTGTTGTACTTCTGTTCTTAAAGGGACAGTTTGGCTTTAAAACAAACAAACAAACACTTTAACTGCTCTGAAGTTTGGAGAATGTGTTTGCATGTTCTTCTGCCTCGTACTGTTAACACCAGTTCATGTCTAACTAGATTTACTTTAAAAGTGAATCTAAAAACAATCAATATCCATGAAACTCATGCAAAAACACATCAAATGATGAGAAAATGATTAAAAAACCTCCAGAATAAATGAAGAAAATTCAAGTTAAAAAAGAAGAAATGGACATGAAAGGAGATGAAGACAAATGTTTACAAATGTCCCAAGGACGAGAAATTAACATCCTGGTTCAACATACAAAACTAATAGGTGTGTCTTTGCTGTAGAAACGTGTTCAGGGTTCATTTACATAATTGTTCAGCCTCATGTTAACAAAGTTTAAAAGTAATTACCTTTTTCAGAATATTCTTTCATCATAATTAATTGTCTATAAAGAATATTTTTATTAATCATTTGAGTAAAATATCTAATTGTAATTTGATTTGTGATTTTTAGTTGAATATTAACAGTTTTCTTTAAATTGAAGCTGAGAAACACTGAGAATATGAGCTAATGAAAAGATGATAACTTTGAGATATAAAATATATTAATATTAATTATATTTTCTAAATTTGTTAAAACACAACAAACTCACAGCTTTAGAAATATACATATTTTTAAATTGATTTATTGTTCCGTTTCTTCCCTTTGAAACTAAACATTGATCCATCACTAATTTACAATAATAATCTACAATCCTCATGCTGCCCCCTACAGGTTACTTATCTTGAGCAGTGAATAATAAGAAGCTTCAGTGCACACTTTGTTTTCAGAAGAGTGTTTCCACTCTGTATCAGCTGTAAAGCGTCTCCATGTCAACGCCTGAAAACATAATGACCTTTAAGGTTCACTGAGTGTGTGTGCATCATTTCTGTTTGAAGAATCGGGTCTGGTCTTCTGTCTGTGGTCAGTTAGGGTGAAGAATAATCATCATAATAAGTTATATTAGACATTTAACTTATTAACTTACTGTAAGTGTTTTTTATCACAATGAGCGATAATACCATATTCTAGAGGTGAGAAAACATAAAAATCATAATTCTTAATCTCAAAAATTCAAAATTGATTCAAAACTTGTAAAAACAGATGTATTTTTAATGTTGTGATTGTTATAGTCTGATCCATTTCATAACAGCTGCGTCACATAAGAGTCTGAGGTCACAACCTGGATACATTTACCTTAAATCTGTAATTTTCCTTTCAATTTGTCTGTGTTTATGTTTCATCTAATCTTACAAACAGAGTGGATTTCCTCACGGCACAACTTTTCTGAGCACAAATCATTTCTACATGAAACGTGTGGAATTGTCACCTCTGATTCACTGATTCTTCTGATTAGTGGTCAAAGTGTTACATCTGTCATTGACCTGGACGCTGATGTTACGTCCGCTTTATCACACATTTAAATCACCCTCAGCTGAGGGACATCCGTGATGACCCTGTGACCTCACACACACACAAACAAAGCAGCTGCAGACTGGCACTGATACTCAGCTCATCTCCATGTAAACGCACTGATCCACTGAATAACAGCAGCTAACATGGCCCACAAGACTTTTTCAACACCTTATGGACCAAACAACTAATCAGGTTTATTGATCATAGAAGTAATAAAATAATAATAACAATAATCATAGTATTGACAGAATAAATATGGTGTAAATGCTCAGACGGGGTCGTGACCTCTCACCTCTGTCGTCATCGTCTTTTTGTCAGGATGCAGAAGCGGCGGTGGCAGTTCCAGTCCCGGTGCGTCCACAGACCCGGGCCTGGTGCTGGTGCATGTGTCTGGGTCTCGCCCTCATGCTCTCTGGAGTCGTTGTGGGCGGAGCCTACCTGTACCGCTACTACATCCTGGAGGTGAGGCACTACCACAAAGTCCTGCCCACTAAAAAGTGGAGTGACTCTTCCAGTTCTCATTTAATGAGATGAGGACACAGAGAATAAAGGGTTAATCAAAGTGTCTCTGTGTCTCAGGAGGGTCAGGTGTTTGTGTGTGGTGTCAGCTACCGTGAAGAAGACTACATGATCCAGGAGGAGGAGGAGGTAGGACACACTGTCAGGGACACTGTGAGTCGGGTCATGTGGTTCAGTGTGTGATCATGTGACTGTGTGAGCAGGTGGACGTGGAGCTGCCTAGTCCTTATCACCTGCGTCAACTGGAGGAGAGAATCCGAATCCTGGAGAGAGAACAGGTGGAGCTGATCAGTGTCCCAGTGCCCGAGTTTGAGGACGGAGACCCAGCGGACATCGTCCACGACTTCCAGAGGGTGAGACGCACACAGAACTATGAGACTGAGATTAGATGATTTTACTTGGCTCGGTGCGCCCCCTGCTGTCTGTGAATCACAAAAAAACAGGTTTAAGTCTACAACAGAAATTTATGGGATTGTGTTTTAAGCAACTGCAATTCTTTATGAGTTAAAAAAAAACACTATTATGGACTCCAACAATATGTTCTTGTCTTTATCTCACTGTTAGACATTTTCAAACCACTCACTCTCCCACACCAAAGTCCATCAGTTATTGTAGCTCACAGGGACACAGGAGCTGCTGGTCTACTGCTGCCTCGTGTGGTCACTTTGTGTCACTGAAGTAAATCTGAACAAAGGATTTCAAACACTGAAGTGACAAAATAAGACATTTGAACTTACTGATGGAGGCAGAAGTGGATCAACAACTCCTGTGTGCTGTGATGTAAAATCACTGATTTTCTCTATGGACTTTGGTGTGGGAGAGTGAGTGGTTTACAAACTTCACTTTCCTGTTGGAAAATCTGTGGGAAACACAGTGGGACAAAAACATGATCATGTTAAGATATCATAGACTTAAACTGACATAGATTTATTTGCATAAGTCTAGGAAAGTGGCTAAAACCTGTCTATTTCATGGTTTCATGGTATAATCTCATACAGACAGTTAAAATGTAGGTAAACAGTGAGCACAATAGTTAATTATAATTAGTCATGTGTTTAAACAGTGAAGCAGAGGACAGGGTTGATTATATTTGTCTTCTTCTGTCTTGTGTCTCAGATGCTGACTGCCTACCTGGACCTGAACCTGAACAAGTGCTACGTCATCCCACTCAACACGTCCATCGTCCTGCCACCCAAAAACTTCCTGGAGCTGCTTGACAACGTCAAGGTAACGTCTAATCCAGACTTAATCCAGACTGAATCAGAGCTGGAGTTTAGTTAATCAGGATCTAAATAACACGAGGCTGAGAAGAAAAACCCACAGAAACACGTTTAATATAAACTAAAATGGCTCATCATGTTGGAGAAACACAGTCTACTAAACTCTTCTGTCCTCCTGTGTCCTTTTCTGTCATCGTATTTTCCATCCTCCTGTGTCCTCTTCTGTCCTCCTGTGTCCAGGCTGGGACGTACCTGCCACAGTCGTACCTAGTCCACGAGGACATGGTGGTGACGGAACGTCTCCATCACGTGGAGCAGCTCGGCTACTTCATCTACAACCTCTGCCGCGGCAAAGAAACATACAAGCTTCAGCGCAGAGACAGAATTCTGGGTAATGACCTCGACTTCTCCCTCTCTCTTTAGCTTAGCTTAGCATAGCAACTCCTCTGTATCAGACTGATAATCTCAGGCTAACCCACGACTTGTCTCACGATTAAACATATTGAGAAGAAAACTAAATCCAACATTCTGTCGCTGCTGTCCTACGTTAGCCACCACCAGGAGTCATGAAGTAGTAACACTGCTGAGTCAGGAAATGTCTTTCACATACTCAGTGTCTTTTGTTGTTGTTTTGTCCCGGGTTAGTGTTAGTTTCATAACGCTTGGACATAACATTTGTTTATGATCATTAGCACAGGCTAAATGCTAACATGTGTTCATTTCATGGTGACTGGATTCATTCCAGTATATTTTACAGTGTAAGGTAATCAGACTGTGCTAAAGACTAAGATGCTAATTTCAACACTGACCCCTGGTGGACGGTGTCCTCCGTTAACCTTGTGTCTCTGCTTGTCGTTACAGGGATGCAGAAGCGCGAAGTTCTCAACTGCCGCAAGATCCGTCACTTTGGGAGTTCGTTTGTGGTGGAGACTCAGATCTGCGAACTTTAGGACGACGTGGACTCGTCACTGTTTTAATCCTCACCTGTTGTGTTTTTTTTCTTGACCTTTTCTTCAGGTAGATTGAGTGAGTGAGATGAGTAAAATGTGAAAAAAAGGTTTTCTACTTTCTAAACAAGGGGGCGGGGCTTTTTACTATTATCTGACAGTTAAACATCATTTTAGTAAAAGCAACTTTTTAAATTATTTTAATCAAACTAACAAAAATGTTTCCTTTCAGTCACTTTTTATGGCAAATATAAACTGATGAGTCACTGTCGTCATCAAAAACTGCTTGTTTTCTGGTCTTAAAATAAGAGTGTGAACACACACGTGTTAAAATCTTTTCTCTCCAGAGTTTAGTTTTTGTTGAATGTGTTTTTGGATAAAACTCCTCTTGCATTCATTTGTGTATATAATCTCTTTAAAGATGTGACAAAACAACACAATAAAACCCACAAAAAACTGATCTTCACTGTATTTTCTTACATTTGTACGATGATATGGTGTCAACGAGGCTCCAGGGTGAAAACATGAAGGTTAGTAACATTTTTGTGTCAATGTGTTCAAAGTTTGAACACACAATGTGTTCAAAGTTTGAACACATTGATATAAACTGAAGTTTGTAAACCTTTACTCTTTCACACCAAAGTCCATAGAGAAAATCAGTGATTTTACGTCACAGCACACAGGAGTTGCTGATCCACTGCTGCGTCCATCAGTAAGTTCAAATGTCTTATTTTGTCCCTGCAGCATTTCAAAATCTTTATTCAGGTTTACTTCAGTGACACAAAGTGACCACACGAGGCAGCAGTAGACCAGCTATCCAGCTTCTCTATGGACTTTGGTGTGGGAGAGTGAGTGGTTTGGAAAAGTCTGTCTAACAGTCTGCAGTTGTTTCCTCTGTCTAACGGTGAGATAAAGACGTGGACATGTTCTGAAGATATCGTAGACTTATAGTGATGTAGGTTTTATTACATAAATCTTTTGTTAAGTGGCTAAAATCTGTTTTTCTTGTGTCTCCACTGTTTCCACAAAAATAGAACTATTCCTTTAATCTAGCACATTAGTTTGTTGTGTAGTTTCACTTTAATCGTAATGTGATACCCAACACCGTTATCTGATCATAAAACATTAAACAGAGGAGGACCATGGGATATGGACCTGGTGGTTAGCATTAAAGTCATTCAGAGAAGTTAGGGAGAAGCTGCTCTTTTCTAATGCTAATAATGCTAACTTCTGAAAATATGTGTGTGTCATGTGAGTCAAACTGTCACAGTTTAAACTTCCAGAAGTTAGCATTAGCTTTAGCTTCAGGTGAGTAGTTTTCTCACAGGACATGAAAAATTATGTTGTGTACAATGTGAAAACACTATTACTTTTCTAGCTAGCTTTGCTAACTACCAGGCAGATCTATTTATTATGATAAACACATTACTTTGGTATTTCATTGGTAGTGTAATGTCCACATGCACCACTGGGGGCAGTATGGTGTGTTTGACACAGAACAATTATAAAAACTACAGATTCACCTACAGATACACCTTCAATGCTGCTCAGACCAGTACAATCGAGTTGACTATTAAATTACACCTTCAGGGGGCGCTCTAACTGAACCTTTCTGTGACGTCATCTGTGTGTTTGCGTCACAGTGATGATCTGATCATGTGACTCTGGTCCAGTTATTGTCCAGAAAAAAGCATCTCTTTTATTCATTCCTAAACTGTTCATTTTATGTTTTATTGTCACCATTTTTTTATTTCGTAAAACGCATAAAGATCCTATGGGTTCTTGTTAAAAGGCGGGTAACAGAACCCGCAGAACGACATCTCCCAGCGTGCATCGCGGCTCCTCTCATCGCTTGCCGTAGTTAACAAATATTTAACGTAGTTTTCTGACAGTGTCACGCGCCGCCGTGTTCTTCCGTTGTCTCGTTGCGTGTTTCCTCGTTTTCCCGCGTCAGAGGAGGACACGTCACAGGTGAGCGGACACCTTTATCTGAACCGGAAGCAGAAAAATGAACAGTTTAATCAGCGGCGACGAACTGATGCTAGCATCGAGGCAGTTAGCATGCTAACAGGAGAGCTAGCGGAATGTGTATCCGTCTCCATGGCGACGGGTGTCTTCCGGAAAAAATATGACGTCACATGATTAATTAGACGGTTACAGTTGCATTTAAGAACAGTCTGAAAATAATCGAAGTTTAATTATTGAGTTTTTAATATTTACAAATTCAATTGGAATAAACTTCATCATCAACAAACAGGAAATGTTTATTATTATTTAACTGTAAACTAAAGATCACACAATAAAAACTTGTTAGAAATAGGATATTTTTCGAAATTAATGTAAATGTATGATTAACATTCAGGTTCTAATACTAAATAATCTCATAACTATATGTACATTTAAAATTATAAATGAATAAATAAAAACAAAATGGACAAACTTTATTTCGACCTCTGAACAGAGAACCATTTAGTAAAGTTTTAAAAATGTATGTATTTTTACTCTGAATCATAGTTTTGACACTGCAGCAAGTTCAGTTTTGTTAGTTTTATCCCAGTATATCTGTAGTATTGTTGGTTTTATTGCACTATGTTGGTTTCATTGTAGTATTGTTGGTTTTATTGTAGTATTGTTTGTTTTATTGTATTATTGTTGTTATCATTGTAGTATTGTTTTTCTCATTGTTGTATTGTTGGTTTTCTTGTAGTATTACTGATTTTATTGTAGTATTGTTGGTTTTATTGTAGTATTGTTGTTCTCATTGTAGTATTGTTGGTTTTACTGTAGTATTGTTTGTTTTATCGCAGTATTTTTGTGAGTAAACCCTAATCCTAGGTGTTATGGTGTTTTTTCCAGCTATTATGAACAACTATGAGGTGATGGGTCAGATTGGAGAGGGTGCGTTTGGTAAAGTGTTCCTGGTCAGAGAGATGGGCGGAGACAGACAGAGTGTGGTCAAACAGATTAACCTCAGCAAGGTAAGAGAGGAAACACCTGAGCTGACCTTTGACCTCAGTCATCTGACCTCAGCTGTGTTAACCCTAACCAGCTGTGTTAACCAGCTGTTGTGTTTGCTGCTCAGATGTCAGTGAAGGAAAAGGAAGCATCAAAGAAAGAGGTGGCGCTGTTGTCAAAGATGAAACATCCAAACATTGTGTCCTTCATCACTTCATTTCAAGGTGAGTGAAAACATCTGAATGTAAAGCCACCAGGGGGCAACTCTACTGTTATCATGTAAGTTAAGGGTGTCAATCACTAGTTTTAATAGAAGAAGGTGATGAAGAAGAAATGAACTTCACATTTAGAGCAAAATAAAGAAGGACACATATGAGTGGACACCAGTGTGACAGCTGCTGTCAGCCAATACCTACAGAGTCACATGACACACTTCATGTTCCCTGTGTGTATGTGTGCAGAGAGTGGCAGTCTGTTTATAGTGATGGAGTACTGTGATGGAGGAGATCTGATGAAGAGGATCAACATGCAAAGAGGAGTCTTATTCACTGAGGAACAGGTACACACATGTTTGCACTTCTATCAAAGTGAGGACCCTCATAGACATAATACATTCCCTAGCCCCTTACCCTAACCTTAACCATCACAACTAGATACCTAACCCTAACCCTTACCCTAACCCTAACCTAAACCCTATTCTAACTTTAACCCTAAAACCAGGTCTTAACCCCAAAAAAGCCCTTTTAAGGGGTGACAAGTGAGGACAAGCCAAAATGTCCTCACTGGGTTTTATTCCTCAGATCTTGAGCTGGTTCATCCAGATCTGTCTGGGCCTCAAACACATCCATGACCAGAAGATTCTCCACAGAGACATCAAAGCTCAGGTATCACACACACAAACACATACACACAGTCGCACACTGTGCTCTCATTGCTCTTCGTTGTCTTCTAGAACATCTTCCTCACCTGTGGAGGAACTAAAGCCAAACTGGGAGACTTTGGAATTGCAAGAATGTTGAATAAGTACATTTTCTCTCTCACACACACACACACACATCACTGCTGTGACATGAATGAATGTTTGTTTGTAAAAAATAATGTTTTTCTCACTCACCCACTCTTCTAACCTTTATCCTCCACACAAGGGTCAAAGGGTAATGTTTTAATTTAAAAGAAAACAAGTACATTAGTTTGTAAAACAGTAGTTTTACTTTAACTAAGCAAATGTTTTTCATGCAAAGAGGAGGATTCAGAGAGGAGGATGCAGCTCCAGAAGGAAGAAGACTACAACTCCCATCATCCCACTTTGCTTCACCAATAACTTAACATTTCATTCCTGTTTTGAGAGGCTCCCCCTTGTGGCAAAAAATAACAGTGTGTGTGTGTGCTTAACATGCAGAGGCATCACACTGAGATTAAAATAGATTTATAAATGAGACCAAAACAAACCTGAACGCTTCAACCTAACCCTTTAACATTTAAAACAAATCCTCATTCATAAAAGCATGATTCTAAAATGGAGCCAAGGCCGATCTTGGTTTAAACACTGATCCATGACTGTGTGTGTGTGTGCAGCACCATGGAGATGGCCAGGACCTGTGTCGGAACGCCGTTCTACCTTTCACCAGAAATCTGTGAAAACCGACCATACAACAACAAGACGTACACACACACACACACACACACACACACACACACACACACACACACACACACACACACACACACACACACACACACACACACACACACACAAACCTGACTCTTCAGTCTCTTCTCACAGACTATGATACTGTGAGAGAAGCTTCAATCAAAGGTAGTTACAGCTGTTTTTTTGAGGTGTGTTTGTCTGTGCTGTTGAAACTCTACAGGGATATCTGGTCTCTGGGTTGTGTCCTGTATGAGCTCTGCACCCTGAAGCATCCAGTAAACAACACACACACACACACACACACACACACACACACACACACACACACACAGGATTCACTCCTGTTTAAAAATTGTGTGTGTGTGTGTTGACCTGCAGTTTGAGGGCAGCAGTCTGCGGCAGGTGGTCAGTAAAATCTGCAGGGGGCGCTACAACCCAGTGCCCAGCTGTTACTCGTCGGAGCTCAGTCTCCTGGTCACTCAACTGTTGAAGGTCAGACACTGAAGAAAAGATCTGAGTCATTCAGAGGAAAAAAGACTCTTCAGTTTGCACTGAGCATGACTCAGCAGAAATCAGACAAGGTTAAAAACACACACGTGTGTGAAAATGTGTCACAGCTTCAAAAACACTGTCCTCATTATCAGGTGAATCCTCGTCAACGTCCGTCTGTCTCTTCTGTCCTCAAACGTCCTTTTCTGGAGACACTCATCAGCAGACACTTGCTCCCACAGGTACACAAATGTGACTGCTCACAGGTTAACTACTACAGTTTAAATAGTACATATTAACTACATGTGTGATCACATGCTCTCAATAATAAACCTACTGAAGTTTAAATAATCTCTGTAAAAGTAGAATATAAGACTGAACTAACTTTAATATTGATTCTTTATACAGATCATATTAATATAGATGTGTGTGTGTTTCAGGAGGTTGGTCACCCAAAGGTGCAGAGAAACAGGTCAACAGCATCAAAACCTCCAGGTTTAACCCCCCACACACACACACACACACTCTTACTCTGCTGTCACTTTGTTAGGAACACCCAGTGAACAAACAGAGTCAGGTCATGTGATGTGTTTTACTTTCATGTTGGCAACCTGAATCACTGTGTCACTCTCTGGTCCAGAGAAGATCCACAGACCCATAGGAGGAGCTGTGAAGAGACAGAGCGCCAAACCAGAGTGGAGGGCCCCACCCACAGTCATCACACCTGCCCACCATAGGGTAATGACATCATCACTAAAACCATTAACGTTAAAGTCATAGTTCAGTTTTTTAGATTTGGTCTAGTACCAACATGGAGTCAGAGCTGACAACAGAGACTCAAGGAAAAACTGATTTTAGCCACTGAACCAAAGACTTGTGTAATAAAATCTACATCAGTTTAAGTCTATAATATCTTCAGAACATGTTCACGTCTTTCTCTCACTGTTAGACAGACTTTTCCAACAGAAAATTGGAGTTTGTAAACCGCTCACTCTCCCACAGCAAAGTCCATAGAGAAAATCTGATTTTAGCTCACAGGGACACAGGAGCTGCTGGTCTACTGCTGCCTCATGTGGTCAGTTTGTGTCACTGAAGTAAACCTGAATAAAGATTTTCAAATGCTGAAGTCACAAAATAAGTCATTTGAACTTACTGATGGAGGCAGCAGTGGATCAACAACTCCTGTGTTTTCTCTACGGACTTTGGCGTGGGAGAGTTGCTCAGTAGTTTGTGTCACATGATAAAACAAAAAGAACATTCATAAACTTTTTTCAGCCTCTTCACCTCAGAGCAGGAGGACCAGCAGCCGACAGAGAGGTCAGAGTTCAGCACAACCACAGGTGAGTCCCAGTCAGTGACATCATCACGTCTGTCAGAGGAGCTTCACACGTATGTGACCTCACATGCATGTTCTCTGCTCACTCACACACGTGTGACTGATGCAGGTGTAATGGTCAGCAGCCTGGTGGACAGTACCAGCACTACCACGCTCAGCTGGGCGCTCTTCATCATTCTCCTCCTCCTCCTCAGGAGAAAGACGAGCGGCGTGAAAATCAGGCTCCTCCTCTTCCTGTGGAGCCATACCAGCTGTGAGTGACCTTTATCTCGTTTTATTCTTTCCTTTGATTTTATTCTACTTTTTATTTCTGCTATTTTATTGTATATTTTATTATTTTTACCTTGTGTTTTGTTTTAAACACCTGTAAAAATAAACATTGATCAATCGATTAAATGTGACACTGAAAAAATTTAGTAAAATGACATATTTTTTGAGGATTAAGAAAACAATAAATCATTATTTTGCACTTTTTTTCTTTTAGCATTTTATGAACCAAACAACTAACTGATTAATCCAGAAAATAATGATGAATGCATTAATCAATAATGAGGTCAAAGACTAAAATACCTCTGATGATCAATATTCTTATCAAATCTTTTTGAGGTGTGGTTAGCTGTTAGCTAGCAGTTAACTAGCTTCATTAGTTTTATGAATCGAGCTAAGCTAAGCTAACGGCAGCTCATGCTAACATTGATTTAAAGGAACAATTCTACATTTCAGGTGAAATCAGTGTCCACACTAACATCTGTTCTTCAGTTTGTTAGCTGGTTAGCTTAGCATAGAGGAAGACTTCCTGCCAACTCATTTGTTTGAAATGTACAGTTTTATGAAGAAGTCTTTATGCGATACGATATTATCATGATACTGCAAAATACTGATTATTTGAAAAAACTTTTTTATGGAGATTTTTTTTATGGTAATTCACAAAAAGTTTAATGTTCATTTGTAACATCGGTTATAAAATTTATATAAATTATAAAAGTTATATGCTAAAAAAATAGATACTTAGCATCTCAAAAGTGATATATCTTCGCACAAAATATTCACATATTTCACTGTAACAATGTTCCACCCTAATGTAC
This sequence comes from Brachirus orientalis, assembly GCA_016785285.1. Taxonomy (NCBI): domain Eukaryota; kingdom Metazoa; phylum Chordata; class Actinopteri; order Pleuronectiformes; family Soleidae; genus Brachirus; species Brachirus orientalis. The sequence continues at coordinate 174,966 of JAFBJR010000099.1, read as the reverse complement.
ATGTGTGTGTGTGTAGTTGGTATTCCTTATGTTGTGGGGACCTAAATCTGTTTCCACAGTCACAGTATGGGGACTAAAATCAAATCCTCATAACGTAAATGACTCCATTTTAAGGTGAAGACATGTTTTAAAGTTAGGCTGAGGTTAGGGTTAGGTTAAGGTTAGGGTCAGGGTTAGGGCACTAGTAATTATGGAGTAAGTGTCCAGGAAATGAATGGAAGTCAATGCAATGTCCTCTTAAGTAATGGAAACCAGTGTGTGTGTGTGTGTACTGTACACATGTTGAGCAGGAGTCTGTGTTTATGTCAGTGTTGCTGCAGCTCGTCATGAATATCTGCAGAGGAGACACGAAGCAAACCAGTACAAACTGAGAGCAGAGAAACAGCTGGTAACACACACACACACGTTTGTGCTTCTTCCATAGTGAGAACACTCATCCCTTACCTTAACCATCACAACTAAACTAACCCTTAACCCTAAAAAAAGCCCTTTAAAGATGTGAGGACCAGACAAAATCTCCTCACACAAACACACACGCACCAGTACTCTAACCTTGGACCTTTCAGGGTCTGCGTCCGTGCACAGCTGAAAGCCACAGAAGACCTGTAGTTCAGGAGCAGGACGAGGGACGATCTGAGGACAGGAGACAAGAGGGACAGCAGGTGAGACATCCATTAATCTTTATTTATATACTGTAACACTTACATACATTTAAAAACATCTTTAGGAGAAACACTGAACATGAAGAACAGACATTCACATATCAGCTCATTACATCATTGTATTGTTTATTAGTTTAGATGTCGTACATTACTTAGTATTTTGCACTATAATATTATTATTATGAATATTATTTTTTTACTATATTAGACTCAGCAGAAAAAGTGCAATTCATTATTTAAAACAGGTGTGTGCGCGTGTGTGTGTGTAGGAGTACCTGCATCAGCTGGACGTCATCAGACAACAGTATCATCAAGAGATGAGACAGATGAGACTGAGAGTAGAGGTACACACACACGCCAGCAGCAGAGGGCACTCACAGCACAGTCTGCTAAAAGAGAAGGATCCATGACATGTTGTTTTCTCTGTCAGGCTGAAGCAGAACACAAACATGAGACGTTTGTGGTGAAGAAACCCAGAGACTCAGAGCCATGTTCAGACAGTAAAGGGCAGCAGAACGCTGCACCTGCACAGGTACATCATGACACCAGCACACAAGCATTAAAGGGACAGTTCACTGTGTGGTCAAATATAATCTATGTTTTATTTAGGTCTACAATATCTTCAGTACATGTTTGCATCTTTATCTCACTGTTAGACAGACTTTTCCAACAAGAAACTGAAGTTTGTAAACCACTCACTCTCTCACACCAAAGTCCATAGAGAAAATCAGTGATTTTACATCATAGCACACAGGAGTTGTTGATCCACTGCTGCCTCCATCAGTAAGTTCAAATGTCTAATTTCATCACTTCAGTGTTTGAAATCCTTTGTTCAGATTTACCTCAGTGACACAAAGTGACCACACGAGGCAGCAGTAGACCAGCAACTCCTGTGTCCCAGTGAGCTAAAATCACTAATTTTCTCTATGGACTTTGGTGTGGGAGTGGTTTACAAACTTTTTCTTGTTGGAAAATTGTGTCTAACGGTGAGATAAAGACGTGAACATATTCTGAAGATATCGTAGACTTAAACTGATTTAGATTTATTACATTGTCGTGCTGCAGGACGTGGCAGCTGCTCTGCCACAGATCAGAGAGGGGAGAAAACACAACGACAAGGTGAGATCACAGCTCACTACTGCCCCCTGTCTGTCACATCAGGACAGAGACAGGACTGTGTCACAGGAAGTGCAGCTGTGGGTCATGTGACTTGTTTTTCTGCAGAAAGGAATCATGTTTGAGATTCGTTTAGATGACGAGGACGAGACAAAAGACGCAGAGGCAGAGGATGAGAGAGAAGAAGACAAAGAGGAGGTGAGTGATGTTTACTTTCATCTTCCATGTCTTCTACTCATCCTCTCTTCAGTTTTTTTTTTGTTTCTTTGTCTCCTGGACAGGACAAGGATCCTCTGAACAAGACTCTGAGCTTTCAGGAGGGGGAGGAACTGAAGCTGAGGGAGTGGTCAAAGCAGAGGAGGGGGTGGAGTCTCAGGGCTCCACAAACTCTGATGGACGCTCTCGCCAACATGGACGTCAACTCCATCTACGACACAGTGGTGGAGACTGAACAAGGTGCAGTTCAGTGTGGAGTCTTTATATCACGTAACATCACTTAACATACATGTAAACATGTTGTGTTGTCTGTTGTGCCATGTTCATTTTCTCGTATGATGTCACACCACACGGCCTTCGGTCACAGAACAGACCCATCGACAAAGTTAAGATACTGTTATCAGTCGCAACACAAGCTTGACCCAGGACTTTACTGCTCCAAACTGAACTGTACCATGACAGAAATACAGCACAACAGTGATGAACGTATGAATGTTCTCAGTTTGCAGACTCTGGACTTATAATCGTCCAAACACTCTGCTCAACGCTCTCGATCAGGCTCAGCTCACCTCCTCTACTCTGTACTCACTGACCACAGGTATGACATCATCACACTGACATGTGACATCAGCACACAGACCTGTGACATAATCACACTGACATGTGACATCATCAAATACAGACATGTGACATCATCACACCGACATGCGACATTATCACACCGACATACGACATCATCACACTGACATGCGACATCGTCACACTGGCCTGTGACATCAGCACACAGAACTGTGACATCATCACACTGACATGTGACATCATCAAATACAGACATGCGACATCATCACACTGCCCTGTGACATCGTTACCCTGGCCTGTGACATCATCACACTGACATGCGACATCGTCACCCTGGCCTGTGACATCATCACACTGACATGTGACATCATCAAATACAGACATGTGACATCATCAAACAGACATGTGACAACATCACACTGGTCTGTGACATCATCATGCTGACATGCGACATCGTCACGCTGGCCTGTGACATCATCAAACAGACATGTGACATCCTCAAACACAGACATGTGACATCATCACAGACATGTGACATCATCACACAGACATGCGACATCATCACAGCGTTCACACTGCTGACTGTCCAGTGTCTTCAGTCCCAGATCCAGAGCAGGAGGAGGAGGACGACTGTGATGTAGAGACAGATGAAGAGCGTCCAGAGCTAAGATCAGACGATGAGGACACGTAAGTCCCCCTTCACTCTCTGCTCTGTCTCATGTCTCACTGCTGAAGCTGAGCCTTCCTCCGTCCTCATCAGGAACTTTGAGGATTCGGACGATGAGCTGAGAGATGCGGTGGCCGACTCCATGAAGAACCTGTTCATCATGGACGATGTCAGCTCAGAGGACACACAGGAGTTGGCAGAGGTGCATGACAGGAAGGAGGAGAAGCACGGGGGTGGAGGAGGTGATGTGAGCACCGTGGACCTTCAGCAGGTCCAACCAGTAGTGAAGGATCCATGTGAGGACAAGGGTTCTGAGCGTGAAGAAGGTGGTGGACAGAGCGAAGACACATCTTTAAACACACATCAGACGACGTGAGACGTCTTGTTGAATGACCTCTGACCTCAGCTGCAGCTCACTGTTGTGCTTTCTGTCTTTGTTGGGGACTATTTTCTGCGGCGGAAGAATCCACTTCTGGACCATTAGAGTCCAAATAAAGTTCACTTTGTGAGTTTGTGATGAAACATGTTCATTGATTTTTTTTTTTATTATTATTATTTTTTTTTTTTTTGACGTGTTAATTATGATGTTTCACTTGTTTGTTGATTCACAAGTTGAACAAACAAGTGAAACATTTTATTTTGTCACTGAAACAAACTCAAAATGTCCAACTGACACAACATTTCCTCTTTCAAAGTAAAAGATGATTCTAATTTAAATTTTCTAAATTTAAACTTGCTGATTTAAACTTGCTGTTTCCTGTTGAAACAGGAAACAGCAAGTTTAAATCAAAGCACATTTCAACAGTGAGTTTAGTTATTGTTTGCTGTTTACACTTGCATATTTCTATGATATTTTTAAGACAGTAAAAAACATCTCACTTCAAGGCAAATGTTTGTTAAACTGTCAGCTAACTAGCTAGGTAAATAGTTAGGATTACTGTCAGACTGTATTTTAACCTACAGGAATGGTTTATTAAAAAGGTTAACTAACCCTTGTTAGTTAGCATTACCCTCAGGATTTTAATTTTAGTTCAAGGTGACATTCATTAGTTGCTAGTATTGCTAGCTGGCCAACTAGTTATTATTATGTTAACGCACATTATGTATACCATGGGCTACCCTTCTCTGACTCACTACCTTCCTTTTTAGTTCAACAGTTCACACAATGAACAAACACTAGGGGGCAATGGAGAGAAAAAAAGTCCCTTTTAACAGGAAGAAATCTCTGACAGAACCGGACTCAAAGATGTGCGGTCATCTGCCTCGGACGGTTGGGGTGAGAGGAAAATGGGGGACAGAGGAGAGATGGTAGAGAGGTTGTATCAAGTTTAGAATCAGTTATGTCATGTTAACCTAGCTAGCTTGATTTGCACCACATTTACACATCACAACTTAAACAGAAAAGGAAACTATTCTCATATTTCCTTTGTTGTAAAAGTTGACGTCACATCTGAGTAAATTAACATTTACACAAAACTACGCAAGTCATATTATTCTGTGATATTGTTGGAACATCGACAGGGAGCCTCTCTACCTGCCTAGGCAATCTTAGACTTCAACATATTGTTGAGGCACGGAGTTTCGTTTCTCGGTGTAACAGGGTAATCATTCCTCATGAAACTTTCTCCTGTTAAACCACATTCAGTTTCATTTTGTTTCAGTTCATATTATTGTCCCAAATAACAATGCATACATTTCCCATAACCGTTCAATTCGGCTATATACATTATGTACATGTCAAAGAAAAATGGATCAAAAAGTCATCATGATCCAATATGGCACATTTGATCACATCACTGTGATAAAAGTTTGTAAACCATTCACTCTCCCACACCAAAGTCCATAGAGAAAATCAGTGATTTTACATCACAGCACACAGGAGTTGTTGATCCACTGCTGCCTCCATCAGTAACTCTTAATTTGTCACTTCAACATTCAAAATTCTTTGTTCAGATTTACTTCAGTGACACAAACTGACCACACGAGGCAGCAGTAGACAGCTCCTGTCTCCCTGTGAGCTAAAATTACTGATTTTCCCTATGGACTTTGGTGTGGGAGAGTGAGTGGTTTATAAACTTCAGTTGGACACTACAGCCATGTTTTGTAATTCTCAGCAGCAGGGGGCGCTCACAGCACAGTCAGCTCTGACTGTGTCAGATCACACTTAAAAAAAAACCTTAACTGTCCCTTGTGCATTGATCTCACTGTGGTATTTTGTATATTTATATATTTATACTACTATCACAGTAATTATTGAGCGTGTTTGTCGTCTGTACTGGAGCATTAAGGCCTGCAGGCTGCACTGCAGTACGGGTGGAGGAAAGCCACTGCGGTCCTTCGGTGGGCTTCACGGAGACTCCGCAGACACACACAGAGAACCAGGAGGAGCAGAGCGAGGAGGATAGTCTGATAAAATACAAGAAAGTCCTCACTAATACCAGAGCATCCTGTTATTCACACTGTATTAAACTGGTTTAAATTTTACTTATCAGAGAGATCTCATTTGGTTCATGTTAATGATGAGTTTTATTTACCTACTGGACTTAATCATGGAGTTCCACAAGGCTCGGTTTTTCCTCACTCAGTGTGAGGGTCAAAGGTCAGAGGGTGTCACTTGCTGTACAGACTGTAAAGCTCATTGAGGAAAATTGTGTTTGTGATGCTGTGCTATAGAAATAAAATTGACTTGGCTTGGGTTTCTTTTCTCTCTGTAATACTGTAAAAGTTTCAGCCTTGAGATAATGTATGTTGTGATTTGGCACTATACATTAAAGTTGAACTGAAATGAATTATATTACAGTGAGAAAAGTGTCATCATTACTGCAGCAGATATGACAAACCTGCTGAGTCATGACAACATGTTAATGTTTACAGTGTTATTTTTACAGTGTATTTGATAAAGTTGTCATTAGTGTTAATGTTACAGTGTTTTAAAGTGTATTGATACAGTTGTTGTTAGTGTTAATGTTAGTGTTAATTTTACAGTGTAAACCAAAAACCAAAGTTTTCCTCTTTTCATGTTGAACAAACCTGTTGATGGTGGAGGCTGATGTGACTCCGCCCCCTCTCTGTGGCGCTGATGTCATGTTGACTGGCAGCTGCCTGCATCACCATATAAAGACAAAAGCAGGTTTGATTCCTGTTTCTGAGTCTCTGTGCGTCACTTCCTTCCTCCGACCTGTGAACGCTTTAAGATTTGACTTCACCAGTCGACGCCTGTGGAGCAGCGAGCAGCTCAGCAGCCACACACACTGACCCACCGACCCATCGACAGGCTGATCCACCGCACTGCACCGCTCACCCAGGAAACCACAGAGCCTCCGACCCGCCACACCACTGATCCACGGTAGGTCTTCATCACCATTGTCCTGCTCACAGTCTCAGGTAAGTGCAGATGAGTTAAAGTGACCTTTGACCCCAGCAGGTGTTTCTGTGAAGGTGACATTAGAGACACATGATGAGTCTGTGAAGCTGAGGTGAAGGCTGAAGGTCAGAGTTAGTTACTGTGTGATGAGTTTGACTCGTCAGTGAAGAGGAAGTTGAAGCTGAAGCTCAGGAGGAAGTTTGTGGTCAGTTTTAGAGAAATCTGAAATGCTGTTCAGCAGCAGCAGCAGCAGCAGCAGCAGCAGCAGCGTCTGTTTCCTGTTCACATGTTCACTGTTTCACTGCTGCTTCTGTAAACTCAGATTCAATTCAATTCAATTTCATTTGTATAGCGCCAAATCACAACATACATTATTTCAAGGCCAAAAGCTTTACAATATTACAGAGAGAAAAAAACCCTACAGTGAACAAACACTAGGGGGCAGTGAAGAGAAAAAGGTCCCTTTTCACAGGAAGAAATCTCTGACAGAACCAGACTCAAAGATGTGCGGTCATCTGCCTCGACCGGTTGGGGTGAGAGGAAAATGGGGGACAGGGGAGAGCCAGGGGACAGAAAGGGGGGAGAGAAAGAAAAAGAGGGAGGTGAGGGAGAGACAGGAGAGAGACCAGGAGCAAATATACAACAGTTGTATCAAGTTTAGCATCAGTTATGTCATGTTTATAGAACTAGTGTGTCGTTTATCCAAGCAGCAGCAGAGATTATTGATAAAAAAATATACTGATGAACTTTTAATCAAAGCATAATAATAATGACAGCAATACTACTGCTAGTGATAATAATAATAATATTAATAATAATAATAATAATATCATCAACAACTGGATTTGGATCCTCCAGCCTGCAAGAGGAGGACAGAAGGAAAGACACAGACTTGGGAAAGAAAAAAGGTTAATGACACATAATGTCATATATTGAGTGTGAGGGAGAGAGTGTGAGTGCACCACAGGAAATCCCCATCAGTCTAGGTCTCGATGAAGCTGAGGAAACAAAATGGAGTAGACTCCATTTTATGATCAGAAGTTTGTTCCTAAAACAAACAGAGGATTATTTTTAATCCTGAAACATGAAAACAGAAGTTCACTTCTCTCTGTGTGTCTGTCTCTCTGTCTGCCTGTCTCTCTCTCTCTGGCTCAGGTTCCAACATGGCCGAATTATCACAAATTTCTTTAGACGAACTGGACGAACTCCGAGAAGCTTTTGCAAAGATTGGTGAGAAAATGCGAACGCTAATGTTAATTTACCTGTTGATCTGTGATTGGCTGCTGACCTGTCCAGGTGAAGCCTGACTCTGCCCACTCTCCTCCCTCACAAAGAAGAATTAATCTTTTTTGTGTGTTTTTTTCCCTCTGACTCCGCCCACCCGTGACGCAGACGTGGACAACACTGGCTTCATCAACAAAGATGAGCTGAACGAACTCTTTCGAGCCGCGAACCTGCCGCTGCCCGGATACAAGGTCCGAGAGATCGTCCAGGATCTGACCTGCAGCAGCCACCAGCTGACCTTCGACCAGTTCACCCAGGTCAGTGCCAGGTCAAAGGTCACAGTCTTCCTTCCGACCTGAGCTCAAGATTCAACTATGACCTGTTTTATTTTCATGTGTCACAGTTTGTTGTTTTGGTGTAAAAATTTTTGTTGTTTCTGTTTCTTTGGTTCCTCATTTTCCTTGTCTGGTATTCTTTGTTTGTGTTTGTTGTTGTTTGCTTTTGTTGTTGTTATTGCTGTTGTGTTGTTGTTTTTGTTATTTTTGTTGTTGTGTTTGTTGTTGTTGTCTAACCCTAACCCTCATCACTGTTGTTTTTTCTTCTCAGATCGTTCAGAGTTTAAAAAGCACTGAAGTTGCTAAAACGTTCAGAAGAGCCATAAACAAGAAGGAGGGAATTTGTAACGTGGCAGGAAGATCAGAGCAAACTGGAACTCAGCATTCATACTCAGGTACACACACACACTGGTTTCAGAGGACATTACATTGACTTCAATTCATTTCCTGGAGACTTACTCTAACCTTAACCATAATTACTAGTGCCCTAACCCTAACCCTGACCCTAACCTTAACCTATAACCTTAACCTCAGCCTAACTTTAAAACATGTCTTCACCTTAAAATCGAGTCATTTACATTATGGGGACTTGATTTTTGTCCCCATAAGGAAGACAAGTCCCCATAATGTGAATGTGGAAACAGATTTAGGTCCCCACAACATAAGGAATACCAGCTACACACACACACACACACACACACACACACATAGATGATAATAACCCAGATGTTTCATTAGGATTTAATGGCATAGCATGTGTGCATATGTGTGTGTTCTCGTACTTACTGCAGAGTAAGGACCAAAAATCGTATAAACCCTACAGAATGAGGACATTTTGACAAAGTGAGAACATTTTGTCTGGTCCTCACTTCTTTTAAGGGCTTTTTCAGGGTTAAGACTTGGGTCAGGGTTAGAATTGGGTTTAGGTTAGGGTTAGGGTTAGGGTTAGGGTTAGGCATCTAGTTATGATGGTCAAGGTTATGGTAAGGGGCTAGGGAATATATTATGTCTATGAGGGTCCTCACTTTGATAGAAGCACAAACATCTGTGTGTGTGTTTTGCAGAGGAGGAGAAAGTGGCCTTTGTAAACTGGGTGAATAAAGCTCTGGAAAAAGACACAGACTGTAAACATGTGGTTCCGATGGATCCAAACAATGACGACCTGTTTGCAGCTGTGGGTGATGGAATCATCCTGTGGTAGGTTTTGACACCTTAACACAGTCTCATGACATGAATACTGAACTAATCCAGTTCATCCAGTAGAAACACATGACACATGTCATAACAACGTCCATGACCTGGATGTTGTTTCTGTTTGATCTCAGTAAGATGATCAACCTGTCTGTCCCTGACACCATCGATGAGAGAACCATTAACAAGAAGAAGCTCACACCCTTCACCATCCAGGTGAGGGCGCTCTCTCCTCACTGTCACCTGCTCTGTGTCACTGTGTGTGTGTCACTGAGCATGTGTGTGTGTGATGTTCTTACAGGAGAACCTGAACCTGGCTCTGAACTCTGCCTCTGCCATCGGCTGCCATGTGGTCAACATCGGAGCTGAGGACCTGAAGGAAGGCAGGCAGCATCTGGTCCTGGGTCTGCTGTGGCAGGTCATCAAGATCGGACTGTTCGCCGACATCGAGCTCACCAAGAACGAAGGTGTGTGTGTGTTCCAACAGTCTCCTACACCAAAATCCATAGAGAAAATCAGTGATTTTACATCACAGCACACAGGAGTTGTTGATCCACTGCTGCCTCCATCAGTAAGTTCAAATGTCTTATTTAGTCATTTCAGTGTTTGAAATCGTTTGTTCAGATTTACCTCAGTGACACAAAGTGACCACACGAGGCAGCAGTAGACCAGTAGCTCCTGTGTCCCTGCGAGCTAAAATCACTGGTTGTTTCTCTGCTGGCAGCATACATACAGTATATGTGTATGAAGAGTCTATAAGCATATGTGTGCGTGTGCAGCTCTGATTGCTCTGCTGCGTGATGGAGAAAGTCTGGAGGACCTGATGAAACTCTCTCCTGAAGAACTGCTGCTGCGCTGGGCCAACTATCACCTGGAAGAAGCTGGTTGTAACAAGATCAACAACTTCAGCTCCGACATTAAGGTCTCGCTCACACACACGCACAATAGTAATAACTACTGGACTAAATGACAGAGAAAAATCTGAAATATTATGTGTTTGTTTCCCAGGACTCCAGAGCATACTACAGCCTCCTGAACCAGGTGGCGCCCAAAGGAGACGAGGAGGGAATCCCGCCCATCGCCATCGACATGTCAGGACTGAGGGTCAGAGTCACACGATACAAACACACAGCATTCTGGGAAATATGACGTTTGATAAATGTTTTCAATCAGTTATTTAGACTTAACTTGAGTGTGACATCACACTGGTCAGCATGTCTTAATGTCCAGCTGCTGGTCGTCATGGTGTCTCTGCAGGAGAAGGACGACCTGAAGAGGGCGGAGCAGATGCTGGAGCAGGCGGAGCGTCTGGGCTGCAGACAGTTTGTGATGCCACCGGACGTTGTCAGAGGAAATCCCAAACTGAACCTGGCATTTGTCGCTAATCTTTTCAACAAGTACCCGGCGCTGAAGAAACCTGAGAACCAGGAAATCGACTGGAGCACCATCGAAGGTCAGAGCACACACCTGCACTTCCTGTCAGTGTCCTGTACTTCCTGTCAGTGTTGTTTCATCAGAGAATGTTTTGCTCAGGTGAAACCAGAGAAGAAAGAACCTTCAGGAACTGGATGAACTCTCTGGGAGTGAATCCTCGAGTCAACCACTTATACACGTGAGAACAAAATAAACCTGAGACGATTCAGTCTTCAATTTGTGTTGTGAGTGCCCCCTGCTGCTGAGACACAGAGGTTAACTGTCAGTGAAAACATGGCTGCTGGCAGAGACACGTTAAGGACACAAGAGAGACACAGGGAAAAACACGTTAGTTTCCAACAGGAAACTGAGGTTTGTAAACCACTCACTCTCCCACACCAAAGTCTGTAGAGAAAATCTGTGATTTTAGCTCACAGGGACACAGAAGCTGCTGGGCTACTGCTGCCTCGTGTGGTCACTTGGTGTCACTGAAGTAAATCTGAACACAGGATTTCATAAGCTAAAATAACAAAATGACACATTTGAACTTACTGATGGAGGCAGCAATGGATCAGCAACTCCTGTGTGCTGTGATGTAGAATCACTGACTTTCTCTATGGACTTTGGTGTGGGAGAGTGAGTGGTTTACAAACTTCACTTGCCTGTTGGAAAAGTCTGTCTAACAGTGAGATAAAGAACATGTTCTTCAGACTGATTAAATATGTGTGTGTGTTCAGAGACATCGACGATGCTCTGGTGATTTTCCAATTGTACGAAAAGATCAAGGTTCCAGTCGACTGGGATCGAGTCAACAAGCCTCCGTATTCTAAACTGGGCAGTAACATGAAGAAGGTACGAGACTTGTCACCCTAACAGTTTACAACATGTGTCACGTTTACGACATGCATGTTGTTTTGATGGTGAAGCTGAAATAAAGAGAAAATTATTGCGAGGCTGCAGGAAACATTAATGTACCAGACTAACATGACAACATACTGTATCAACTCAGCGGCCACAGAAACAGAAACTTCTCCAGAGGCTGCCATTTATGTATATATCAACAAAAACATCATAATAAGTGAACTCTGAGCTTAACGACTAATACAAGTGTGACATCATACATTTACTCAGTACTGTCCCTTTAAGAATGTTTTCATTTCATGATACAATACATTTTTTATATAAACATAAATATCAAAGTAATGTTTGATACTTATGTTTCTCTGCAAATGTCTTTTCCTACCACCCGTAAGTGGCGCTGCATATTGACATGTAGCTGTTTCAGACTCACATGAGAAAAACCAACTTCCTCTGATCGTGATGTATTAAAATTTGCAGCTCAATATTCAGAACATTAGATCGTCCAAATGCAAAATCAGTCCAATCATTTCTGTAGAAGGAGTTCATCAAAGTATGACAGCAAATGGAGAAAAAATGCTCTGAAATTCAAAATGGCTGACTATGTTATGTTAAAAAATTTGCACACTAACATTTGTGTTTCGTCGCAGCTGGAGAACTGTAACTACGCCGTGGAGCTTGGGAAGAAGGAGGCCAAATTTTCTCTGGTGGGAATTGCGGGTCAGGACCTGAATGCTGGGAATCGAACCCTCACTCTGGCTCTGCTCTGGCAGCTCATGAGACGGTAACGACTCTTCGCTGCTGTCACTCAAGGGCGGAGTCTGGACTCTGTTGCTAATAAATTACATCTGCAAATGATAATGAGTAGAGTTGCAGTATGTAGCGCCACCTTCTGTTCATTCTTTACATTTAATGTTAACGTGAGATTGTTGTTTTCCTTTTTTTTTTTAGCAATGTTAAGTGAGATTTAAATTTGCAGCTCATACAGTAGCATTGGCAGAGCTTTCGCATTAGTTAGCATGTTGCTAAAGGAGACGTCTCTCTTCAGCTACACACTGAACATCCTGGAGGATCTGGGTGACGGACAGAAAGTGACAGACGACACTATTGTGGCGTGGGTTAATGACACGCTAACGCAGGCCGGAAAAAAAACCATCTCTGGCTTTAAGGTACGTAAACGAGCGAGAAGCTACTAGGCTAAGCTACTAAGCTAACAGACGTCACAGTGTGTTTCACAATAGACCAACAGACAAAATACGAGTCGATCAGGGAGAATTTCTACTATCATAAAAATTGAGAAAGTAGAAAATCATCAAGTAAAACTTGAAAATGTTACCGAACTCACCAACATACAGTCCTAGTTTACTACTCTGAAGTGCCACAAGGGGGAGCTACATCTTTGCAGTCATTACAAAACCTCACGATTTAAAATCATAACCCTTTGCCATGCCATGTTTCTTTGTTCATGAGTTTTAGAGACATTTGAATTTGAAGGATATTTGTTTGTCAGTTGTCACTTTTATTTTGGAGGATAATTGTGACAGTTGATCATGTTGGTTGATTTGAATTCAAAAACTTCAATGTGACGGTTAAAGATGCTAATTTAAATGTAATTTCTTTAAAAACGTGTGTAGGACTCGTCCATCAGCAGCAGCATGCCGGTCCTGGACCTGATTGACTCCATACAGCCTGGATCGATCAGATATGACCTGCTGAAGACAGACGACCTCAGTGACGAGGAGAAACTTAACAACGCAAAGTAAACACTGACCTTCAGTCTTAGTCTCTCTGCTGCGGCTGTGTTTACATTCACATTTTCGATCCGATTACTTACAACTGTAACAAAACATTTACCTGTTCATTCAAAGGGATAATAACTCAGATCAGTCATAGCTGCTTGAGCTGTGAGCGCCCCCTGCTGCTGAGAACAGCCTAAGACACAAGGAAAAACCATTTTAATAAAATTCCACTCACTCTCCTATACCAAAGTCCACAGAGAAAATCAGTGATTTTAGCTCACAGGGACACAGGAGCTGCTGGTCTGCTGCTGCCTCATGTGGTCACTTTGTGTCACTGAAATAAAACTGAACAAAGGATTTTTAATGCCAAAGTGTCAAGTGACATTAGAACTTACTGATGGAGGCAGCAGTGGATCAACAACTCCTGTGTGCTGTGATGTAAAGTCATCGATTTTGTCTATGGACTTTGGTGTGAGAGAGTGAATGGTTTACAAACTTCACTTTCCTGTTGGAAAAGTCTGTCTGACAGTGAGATAAAGATGTGAACATGTTCCGAAGATATTACTTAACTTGACTTAATCTAATGTAGGCTGCATTCTTAGCAGCGCTCACAGCTATACATAACAATGAAGTATTTCATACAACCCCACTTGAAAAACCCAAACTATCCCTTTAACATGGACTCAGTTAACAGTGATGTAATCAGTGATCAGTTAGTTTGATCTGGACTTACCTGTTCATGCTGCCATCAGAGCTTCTCCTCAGCTAGTTGTCATGGCAACACGCTCACAGCCGCCATCTTTATGTTTGCAGATACGCCATCTCCATGGCGAGGAAGATCGGCGCCCGCGTGTATGCGCTGCCCGAGGATCTCGTGGAGGTCAAACCCAAGATGGTGATGACGGTGTTCGCCTGCCTGATGGCGCGCGGCATGAAGAGAGTGTAAAGACGCCAGAGGGGGCGGAGTCACAGGCCACATAATTCCTCCTCTCTCTACTTCTACAAAGCTACCCTCACACAAGCAGAAGAAACATTTAACTCAACTGTTACGATCATCAATATCAATCAATATGTGAGACAGGAAGTGATGACCAAATATGTTTAACACATCAGTGATGATTCTGTTTTATTTCTGGCTCTTTTTTTAAAACAGGTTTCTATCTCGACCTTTAAAACAAATAAACATTTTAGTGAAAATTTGTTTTTCCATGTGTCACACACACACACACACACAGGTTTCCATGACTTCAGAGGACATTGCATAGTCTTCCATTCATTTCCTGAAGACTTACTCTAACCTTAACCATAATTACTAGTGCCCTAACCCCGACCCTGACCCTAATCTTAACCTAACCCTAACCTCAACCTAACTTTAAAACATGCCTTCACCTTAAAATGGAGTCATTTAAATTATAGGGACTTGATTTTTGTCCCCATAAGGAAGACAAGTCCCTGTAATGTGACAGTGGAAACAGATTTAGGTCGCCACAACATAAGGAATACCAAATACACACACACACACACATTTGCTCTTCTATTCAAGTGAGGACCCTCATAGACATAATACATTCCCTAGCCTCTTACCCTAACTTACCACTTACCCCTTACCACACAACTAGATGCCTAACCTTACCCTAACCCTAAAACCAGGTCTTAACCCTGAAAAAGCCCTTTAAAGAAGTGAGGCCCAGACAAAATGTCCTCACTCTGTAGGTTTTATACAATTTTTGGTCCTCACTCTGCAACAATTACAAGAACACACACACATACAGACATAAATAAAGAACGAAAGAAGGTGAAAGTCAAACCAGTTTAATCAGAAACAAAGTTAAAGTTTTTACGACATATTTACACCTGACCATGTCTCTTGTGTCTCATGTCTCTCATTTATGGTGGGTGGAGTCTGTGTTACTTGGTGGGCTTGGCCTCAGAAGGGTTCTCTCCAGTGTCCAGGGTCTTGAGGAGACGGAAGAGTCCGGCAGCTTCTCTGATGCGACTGAACTCGATGCAGAAGGCCTGGACTTCAATGAACAGATCCTGGACGTTGATGATTTTGTTCCGGATCAGAGACTGAAGGAAGACGCACACCAGACGCACCAGACGGTTCTGGAGACACACAGATGGACAGACATAGGGTCAGGGTCGTGACGGGGGGGGGGGGCGTCGTCATGGAGACCACATACCTGCATGTACTTGTCTTTGATCTGCTCACAGGTGGAGATGCAGTTGGAGATGTAGAGGTGGATGAACTCAGGAGGAAGATCTACAGCTGTGGTTAATCTGAACAAGAGATTATCTACTGTCAACAACATGGACACACGTAAAGAGATTAACCATGAGATCAGAATCACAACAAACATCACTGGTATAGTGAAAGTATTTTACATAAACCAACATACAGCCATTGTGATTTACTCTGAAGTGCCACAAGAGGGAGCTCTGTCCTTCCATAACCTCAAGATGCACAATAATCTAAGACACTTGTTTTTCACAAGAAAACATGCATGGTGAGTAAAATGTTTGTTTGTGAACAGCACGTTATGAACGTGACAAAAACAGCGTCACTAACGTGATCAAAAACCTCTGTATGTTACAAAAACATGTTACTAACATTATGAAAAACACGACTTCCTGTGTTATGTGGGCAGAACTTGATCAGCAATCTGATTAAAGGGGGCGGGACATATCAGCTGCATTGATATAGCTGCTTTTTCTCATCGAGATGACATGATACGAAAACGTTTCCTCTAATCATCATCATCCTCATCTCTGGCAGGCTGTGCAGTGGCAGGTGCAACGCTGTCCCCAGTGTTCATACTGTTCTTCTAATAATTACTTTTGTTACAATTATCTGAACAAAACAACAGTGAGTGGATTCTATTGTGACAACACACACAAACACACGTGTTACCTGTTGACCACCTCCATGGAGTGCAGGGACATGTCCATGTTGACGAGGACAGAGAAGTACTCGGTGATCTGACTGCTCTGCATCAGTTTCAGCAGCATCTCTATGGCAACCAGAGGATTATTGTCCACCAGGTACGGAAGCTTGGCTGGAGACAAACCGATGTGATAAACCAGCTTGGGATCTTTCTCCAGCTCTGCCAACAGCTGACAGGAGGATGTGTTAGTAAACAGACTCAGTGGTCACATGATCAACAACAAACAAGTTGTTCTGACTGGTCACATGGAAACTCTTTAAAAAAAACACCACCACAAATATGTTTTACAAATGTATCATCATACTTAATACCATGAATATAAAAATAAAGCAAATGTGAGAGTGAAGGGTTGTCTGTCTCCATATGTGGCCCTGTGATGGACTGGCGACCTGTCCAGGGTGTACCCTGCCTCTCGCCCTATGTCAGCTGGAGTTAGGCACCAGCGCCCCCCGCGACCCTTAGTGGATAAAGCGGCAGAAAATGAGTAAGAGTAAATATAAAGCAGACAGTGTTTATTCTCATGAATGTCCATTAGGGGGCGACTCTACTGACTGTATGAAAATAACATCAGTAGGCAGTTTGTCTCAGGTCGTCCTCCATTTTGTAACTTCACACATGGTTCACAACAGTCCAGCAGACTGTGATTTGGACGGGGCTATATTATTATGTGATATTACATGAACAAGCTCTTGTTCAGGCTCCACCCACATTTGTAGTAATAGGTTTAGTAGTAACTGCTTTACCTGTAGTTTTAGTAGTTGTTTTTGTTAAAAAAAAAAATAATAAAAGATGGCACCAGATAAAAATACTAAACTGCAGACGGCCCGTCACATGACTCGCCCGTGACCCGCTCCACGACTCACCTGCGACTGCTGCTGTGCTGACAGTGGACTCTTGAAGGCTTTGGCCATGATGCGTTTGATTTCCACACCCGTGCTATTCTTCACACACATGGACCGGTCCCACTGCACGCTGTGGTCCGGCTCCGTCGGATTCAGCCACGCCAGCTCGTCCTCGCACACATGGAGTGGTGGTGGCGGTCGGATGAACTCGGGCCGGAAGTGACCTGAACACACACACACACACACACACAGACGTGACACCTAAAGACTCTTCCCACTCCCGCTGATGTCACATGAGTGACACTTACTCTCCAGAGGTGGACGGGGCCCTGTGACCAGTGACTCAGTGATCTGATTGGCCACGGAACTGTCAAAGCCAGAGTTGGACGAATCTGGATCTGGGTCGTTGAGGATGCTGGGGAAGCTGGCTTTACTCTGAGTGGGCAGTTCTGACTGACGCTCTGGACACACACAACACGCACACACACAGGTAAAAGATGAGTCAGCAGATTTGTCTGTTTCTTTATCATCTGTGATTGTGATTTTGGTTTAGTTTGCGTCTCACAGCGCCCTCTGCTGGACCACACAGACTCAGATGACCTGGGGTCACTGAGCATCTGGTGAGGTCAGTGTGAGGACAGGTGCAACATCATGGGATTTATTTCAATTTTTGACAGAATTTCAAAATAAAGGACTTTGTTTTGATACAGAATGATTAATAGGTCACATTAAAAGTATTTATGATGTAAAATAACCCTTTAACTTAAAAAAAAATCATACATAAATAATTTGTGATAGTAACTTATTACAACATGATATTAAATGATGAGTTTAAAATGTGCATTTTAAACTCAAACAGGTGTTTGAACTTTAACCCCATGTTTAAAGGAACATCAGAATTTCAGATATAAGGTGACATGTCTAGCGTGTGCGCACACACACACACAGAGGTTTCCATGACTTCAGAGGACATTACACTTCCATTCATTTCCTGGAGACTTAGTCTAACCTTAACCATAATTACTAGTGCCCTAACCTAACCCTGACCCTAACCCTAACCTCAGCCTAACTTTAAAGCATGTCTTCACCATAAGGAAGACAAGTCCCCATAATGTGACTGTGGAAACAGATTTAGGTCCCCACAACATAAGGAATACCAGCTACACACACTCTGAAGCTGTGTTACTCACCTGCTAGCGCCAGCTGCAGGCCGCTGATATCGACAGACTGCTGTGTGTTGCCCACATCCATACTGGACACTTGGCGCGGCGTCTTCTTGAACAGATCTCTAGGCGGAGCCAACATCAGCTGGGACAGGAAGAACTTCTCTGGCTGAGTGATTGGTGGCAGGAAGCCTGGACAGGTCACATGAAAGGGGGGTCACAGACGGGTGTGTGTGTCGCTAACAGTGTTAGCGACCTCAAAACAAGCCAGATATTAATTTAAATCATTTCACAAAAAACTCAGCTAATAAAAATCTACGTCAGATTAAGTCCACCAGGTCTTTAGAATATTGCAGTAGTTATCAGCATTAGTCAGGTTTCCATGGTTTGACTCTGACCCTCGGCTGCAGGAGCTGGATGGATTTCCATCCACATACGTCCAAAGCTCCTCCCACATCAAACACACATGAAAAGATTCCTTCAGTGTTCCAAGTTGGTGATGGGGGTTTATAATTTAACAGTAACATTATAATCAAAAAAACTTTTCACACCAAACCTACAACAGCTGCTGCTACAACCATTCAAACAGAGGATACACAATTAATGCACGCGTTCAAACACCTTCAACTGTTCAAACTCCTTTAACTGTTCATACAGTATATACAACAACTTGTAATGCTGCATTAATCATTTAAATTAAACCTAAACTAGATTAACTCAATATTGGCTCCTACAAATATGTTCACATCTTTATCAGACTTTTCCAACAGGAAACTGAAGTTTGTAAACCACTCACTCTCCCACACCAAAGTCCATAGAGAAAATCAGTGATTTTAAGGGAAAAATGAGCTGCTGGTCTACAACTGCCTCCATTAGTAAGTTCAAATGTCTTATTTTGTGAATTCAGTGTTTGAAATCCTTTGTTCAGATTTACCTCACTGACACAAACTGACCACACGAGGCAGCAGTAGACCAGCAGCTCCAGTGTCCCTGTGAGCTAAAATCACCAAATTTCTCTATGGACTTTGGTGTGTGAGTGGTTTATAAACTTCAGTTTCCTGTTTTAAAACTGTTACACTGGCAACATTTTAGTTTATTAGTAATAAAATCTACCTCAGTGTGTGAGGCAGCAGTAGACCAGCAGCTCAGTTTGGTCAGTTTGTGTCACTGAGGTAAATCTGAATGAAGAATTTTGAATGCTGAAGTGATAAAGTAAGACATTTAAATTCAACAGTGGATTAACAGCTCCTGTGTCCCTGTGTTGTAAAATCACTTTCTCTATGGACTTTGGTGTGGGAGAGTGAGTGGTTTGGAAGTCTAACAGTGAGATAAAGACGTGAACATGTTCTTATCCCTTAAGCTGGCATAGATTTTGTTTCACAAGTCTTTCAGTCAAATCTTTGAGAAAATGTGACGTCACAGCGTCCTGGCTTCATCAAACAGGATGTTTATTTATGTTTTGTTTGACGCCTAGTGATAAAAATGATTGCTCTCCTCTCATACCTGACAGTAGTTTCTCAGGCTCCTCCCCCGCAGGGGCGGGGTTTAACAGGTGAGCGAACACGGCGGCGAACGGGTTCGCGGCCAAAGGCTCGGTTCGGTACATCTCCCAGAGCAGGTAGAGGGCGATGAGCCGCTGGGGGGCGCTGGGCAGGAGGTCTGGCTGCTGCAGCAGCAGAACCAGCACCGAACCCACCCGGAAGTGCTCCGCCTTTCCGAAGTAGTGGTGAAAGTGAGTGGAGAGGCTCTCGAAGGAATTCGCGCAGGCTTCCTCCGAGACGACGCTCAGCAGGTTCGACAGCTCTTTCGGCGCCAGCGTCATCGTGAGTTTGGCTTTGTTCGGCTCTGTTCGGAATTGGCTCTGTGTTTTCCGTCAGTGAAGCGGATCAAACATGTCTGTTATAGTAACATGTGATCAAACATACGACTCATTAACATGTTATTCACGGGCTAGCAGCGGTTAGCTTAGCATAGCAGCGCTAACTGACACACACGGAGCTGGACATCGCCAAAAAAACTATAGCCCGCGCGACAAAGTTCCCGCGGAGAAACACGTTTATTTCATGACACTTTCTACGAACCTAAAACCGTCAAAGAAGCAACATGTCTGCACCCATTGGCGTGTTTTTACGACAGTTGAAACGGTCCTTTACTCCGCCGGTTTGAACCTTCTTCTTCTTCTCTGATGTTTGATGACACTTTACGTCACCTGCGTGTCACTGCTGCCGCCTACAGGCTGCTGCTGCTTCTTTGAACATTTAATGGCGGCTGGCAAATAACGATTGGGTGCCACCTTCTGGTATGGAGTAGCTTAAAAAACAATAAATAAATAAATTAAATAAAATTAAATTAAAAACAATTCCAATCTATATCCTATATCAACTTTGCTGTTTTAAGAAATGAACATAATATTGTACAACATTCACTCAGGTTCCTTTAGACATTTTATTTTATTTATTTATTTTATATTTTTATATTTCAAGAGTTTTATTTTCCACAAATGTTGTCTTTAATTGTACATCACTTACACTGACAACAATAACAATCATTTGGAGGGAAAAGTGCATAAACAAACTAAAATAAAAATAGTCAAAATGTTCTTAATGTCATATCATACGTTTGAAAGGATTCATGTCTAATTCGAATTGGGCTATTTTTCTAAACAATTTTATTGCATATTATTCGTGAATATAATGTTTTAGTTGTCTCATTACTTCCCTTCTTATGTCTTTTGGTTAAAACAATTGTAGTCATTTGTAACTGTTTGTAACTACTGCTTTATCTCCCACTGAGGGTCGCGGGGAGCACTAGTGCCCATTATATTAGTAATATATTATATTGATTATAAAATATTGACTTTTTGTGATGTGTTCGCTTTAATGAATAAAAAAGATAAAATGCACGTCAGTTTTAAATCTTTGATAAGAAATCCTTCATTCAGTTTTAACTCAGTGACACAAAGTGACCACACAAGGGCAGCAGTAGACCAGCAGCTCAGTGTCTATTATTCTTCAAAAATAGTAAAAAATACCTTAAATGTTTAAATCTGTTTATTTTTTCTAAATCGTCCGAGAGAAAACAGAAAATCACACGTTTTTAAACATTTATTATGAAATCTCATGTCACTTGTACGTTCAGAGGAATTCACATGGTTACTGGTGACACGTCAGTGACGTCATAATTGACATATATGTGACGTCAGGACAGATCATGTGATTCCACTGGTTAAAGGGAAATTCTAGACAAAATACAGGTCCATTATCACTTCAGTCAACGAGGGTTGATTCACACTCACATCACTATATGGCACAATATCAGCTCCATTTTAAAGAGGCATTACAAAAAAACTTGTGTCCTGCAGCAGAGAGAATAAAGAAAATGTCACAGAGAATAAAGCTTATTGTTGAAAACAACAATGAATAATTAAACATATTTAATAATAATACTAGTCAGTTAAATTTGAGGCATGCACTGTAAACAGGCCCAACATGACCACTAGGGGGCGTGTTCAAGTTCACTGGACACACTGAAGCAGAAAAAATAAATAAATATGATCTGGACTGATTTATATTTTATATAATCACAATTAACACACATTTAATTATAACATCAAATTTATCACTCAACGTTAGCACTTAAAACAGTAAAATTAGTTTCTCATTAATCTGCGACTGAAGTGAGGGCTTTTATTTTGAAGCTGTGTGTGTGAGGCTGCTTTACTAACGTTGATATTAAGGTTATGATTGTCCTTTTTAGTAAATCTGAATTTACTCAGAAAATAAAGAACTCACATTTTTGACAGTAGCTGCTAATGCTAACATTTGAATCTGTTTTTATTGATGTCATACGACCACTCTGCAGAAAAATCTGAACTGTCCCTTTAAGAATAGAAACAGATTACATCAGATTACTGATAAAAATAATCAGAATATGGCAGCAGTCGAAGATTCTGTCATGGACTCTGAATGATTTGCTGGTGATTGTTAGTGATTGTGAGTTTAAAGAACACTCTCCTCCTCCTGCTCCCACTTCTCCCCCTCCTCCCTCTGTGGTCAGTCAGTGTAGTGCATGATGGACTCCACGCAGTTCTTCTCCACCTCCTTCTCCTCCTGCTCCTCCTCTTCCTCCCCCTGTGGTCAGTCAATGTAGTGCATGATGGACTCCACGTAGTTCCCGGGGAACAGACCCGTGGTCTGGTTCATCACTCCTTCAAACCAGCCGTCCTCGTTCTTCTTCACGACGTAGATGATGGCTCCCTCCTGGAACGACAGCTCATCCTCTTTGTCAGCTGTGTAGTCATAGATGGCCACCACTAGGGGGCAATAAATGATGAAAAGAAGAGATTATTTTCTTCTTTTTAACCATTTTCTTATATGTTCTTATTGTTTTGTTGGTGTGAGTGCTGTTGAGGGACACACGGTGGTGTGGTGGTTTGTGGGCATCACCTCTCTCCAGGTAGGCCCTTGGGGCCCATGGTGGATCTTCTTCGGCGTACGGGTCAGTGAACTCCACCACGGCTGAGTCCTCGCCATGTCCATCCTCCAGCAGCTGCTGCAGAGGAACCTCAGGCTCTGATTGGTTCTCAGCAGCTGTGGGAGGAGGAGGGGGAGGGGCATCTGAAACTGAAGGCGGAGCAGAAGGTGAGTCTTTAGGTTGGGTCATGTGTGTTACTGCACGTGGGATTATGTTCACAGTTCTGTTCAAACTTCAATGACAGTTAGCTAGTTTCCACACAGACGTCCATGGTGAGGACATATGGACACTGACAGTCTGTCCCCAGTCATGAACAGTGACATGTAAACAAACATGGCTGACACTGATGAGTCAAACAGTTTTGTTGTTGTGATACTCACTGGACTCTTGAAGACGAGCCTCCAAACCCAGACGGGGGCGCTGTGGAGTCGAATGGGCTGCACATGCACACACACAATATCGATTAAAACACATTTTTTTAGAATTTGTGACAACAATTAAATAACACAAGATCATATTTAAAGTGTTAGCATAGAGACGCTGTTATTGTTTACAATATTCTACATTTGTTTTTATGTAAATGTGTTTTCTATTTTCTGTCCGAGAACGGAGGCACCTTAGCTTTTACCTTCTTTACCTAGCTTACATCATGTTATTACCTTTTTGCCTATTATTAGCTTCCAGCTTATTGGATCTCACATCTTAATGTTAACATATACCTTGCTATTAGCTTGTAGCTTCTTATTGGCTAACAGCTTACTGTTCGCTTATAGCTTACACCTTCTTATTAGTATTAGTTATCATGTTGGCTCATTATTAGCTTATTATAATCTTAAAGGTTACTTGTTTTTTCAGTTTGTTAATGGCTTATTAAAACAATAAACTTCAGAAACAAACAGAATTATCAAATCATCAAATTATTATCAAACAGCACCACCTGCTGTTCCTTCCTAAGATTTTTTTGTAGCATAGCATGAGTTAGCAGGTTAGCATTGTCACATTAAGTGTCCACAGGAGATAGACGCTCTGAACACACGTGTGTGTTGTACCTGGGCTGAAGTTGTCGTGGTAACCCCCGTTCACCTGGTTCTGTGTTATGATTGGCTGAGCAGTCGTAGCAGAGGGGCGGCGGTGCGGCAGAGACCCGCCCATCTGTGGACGCTGCTGCCGTGTCTGAGGACGATTCATACTGAAGAACTGAGGGATATCGGGACCTGAGACACACACACATCATGGTGTGTGTGTGTGTGTGTTTTCCGCTCAGTCACACACACACACACACACAGAGGGAAACTCACCTTCAGCAGGTGACGAAGAGGAGGAGACAGGAAGAGGAAGAGGAGGAGACACTTGTCCAGACAAAACACCTGACTCAGACAGGCTGGTGGCGGGGTTAGTGGGCGGGGCGGGGTTGGTAGGTGCGTTTGGTTGTGTTAAGGTGGAGTTGGAGGAGGAGGAGGAGACAGAGGAAGGTGTGGAGGAGGGGGAGGAATTAGGAGCAGTGGAGGAGGAGCTTGCTGGTCCTGCACTTGGAGAAACTTCAGGAGGAAAAACATGGAAGAACGGAAAAGAAGGAGGAGGAGGAAGAGGAGGAGGATTAAAGGAGGAGTGAGTGAAAAAGTGCAGAAAAATACAACAATTTCACTAAAAATATAAAAGCAATCAAACACATTGAGTTGATCGAGGCGAATTTCATCATGGTGTAAACTGTGACATGAAAAATCATTAATATTCATGATGAGTGGCTTAAAACTACTGTCCAACTCACCAATATACAGTCCCAGTGATATATTCTAAAGTGCCACAAGGGGGAGCCACAGCTTTCCAGCTGTTCCAGAAAATACTTATGTTTCATATCTGTGATGTTTCCGAACAAAGTGTGACGTAAAGTGATTTTATAGTTTAATGATGATCTTTACATTTAACATGAAAATAATAACGATGTCTGTTAGCAACAGCAGCTACACTGCTAACGTTCCATTAACATTGGAAGTCGGAATGGAGTGACATCATCTGTGAGGTGAGTGCGTTCCTGAGAAGTCAGAAGAAAACATGGATGGGTGGGGGAGGATTGATACAGTGAAATATCGCAATATTTTGGTTGGGGATATTCTATCACTTTTGAGACACCAACTATTGATTTTTAAGAATAGAATTTTTTAAAATGATGTTACAAATAAACATTAAACTTTCTATGGATTACCATAAAAAATCTCCACTAGATGGCACCAAGTGTTCACTCTCACTAGAACTGTTGTGTGAAGATATCACAATATGCAGTATGATTTAGCAAATACTCAGTATATCACATTATCGTAATAATATCATATCGTGACTCAAATATCGTGATAATATATCGTGATAATATCGTATCGTGACTCAAATATAGTGATAAAATCGTCACTCACTTACTCACTCACTCATTTTCTACCGCTTCATCCACTAAGGGTCACAATATTGATAATATCATAATAATATTGTATCATGACTCACATATCGTGATAATATCATATTATGATTCAAATAACATGATAATACATATCATAGTGTTTGTGGCGATTCCCACTCATACAGGAAAGCCACCCGTTAATAAAAATGCTCTACGCGGTATTTTAACCACACAAATTTCCACAGATAAAAATTGGACAGTACTATTTGAAATTCCAACTATGACTGGAATGCACCATGAAATGCAACAATAATCCTCCATTTGACCACCCTCGAGTCAAAACCATGCCCACCAAATGCCCACCACCCCTTTTACATTACATACAAGGTGCTTCAACAACTACTGCAGTCATATTGATTAAATCTATTTTATTTATATTCTTTATATGCTGCAATTTTTCCTGTTTATTTTAAGATACTTTAATAATTTTTGAAGTTTATTATTGTACGTTTACAGAAGGAAAAGGATATTAAAGTGACATGTTTCTGTGCTCTCGCCTGCATCAGTGTTTAGAGCCGTGACGCCATCAGTGTGTGTGTGTTACCTGGGAAGGTGGAGGGGGGGGAGGGTGTCGGCACAGCGATGGGAATGCCCACTGATCCACTGCTGCTGATTTCTCTGCTGCTGCGATGACTGCTGCCACTGCACATACACACACAGGTTATACAATGTAAACTGTAACCAGAGAATGTGATTGGCTTGAAGCTGCTTACGGAGCAGACTGAGCTTCTGACTGGACCAGAGGACATGTTACAAGACAAACAGAGGACAGAGCTCAGACCGTCACCTGAGAGCAGACTTATGGAGCGTTCCATTTGTAGTCAGAAGTCTGACATAGGATTTCAAGATGGCTGCCAGAGTAAAAATTTGTGTTAGTTTCACAGTAAATCTTTTGTGCACATAAAACTGTTCAATTCCCATTTCTGTCTCACAGTGCGTCTCAGTGTCTCACAGTGTGTCTATGTGTGTCTCAGTGTCTCACAGTGGGTCTATGTGTGTCTATGTGTGTCTCACAGTGTGTCTCTCAGTGTCTCACAGTGTGTCTATGTGTGTCTCAGTGTCTCACAGTGTGTCTCAGTGTCTCACAGTGTGTCTCTGTGTGTCTCACAGTGTGTCTATGTGTGTCTCACAGTGTGTCTATGTGTGTCTCAGTGTCTCACAGTGTGTCTATGTGTGTCTCAGTGTCTCACAGTGTGTCTATGTGTGTCTCAGTGTCTCACAGTGTGTCTCTGTGTGTGTCTCAGTGTGTCTCAGTTGGACCTGCATGTCCGTGGTCGATGGTTGAGTGTAGCTGTTCGATCAGGACTCTGCAGTTGATCTGAGGACACGACATCATGAGGAACCACTGGGGGACGCACTGGCTCCAACGTCCTGTAGGGGGAGTTTTTCCTGCAGCATGTAAATGTCAAAGAAGTGAAAACATAAATGTGAAAACAGGGAAATGTTTGATGAAGTCCAGGGTTTGTTCTTTCTCTTTCTTTGATTTTTTCTTTTCTTTTTCATTCTCTTTTTTCCCATCTTTTTGTCATTCCACTTCCCTTTTCTCTCCTTCTGTCTTTCCATATTCTCTCTTTTCTCCTCTTTCTTCATCTCTGTCTGTCCCTCCCTCCTCCTCTGAACCTGAAATAACCACACGATGATCATGAATGCGGAGGAGGAGCCACATAGGGGCGCTGTGACTCAAACAGGAGCAGAAAAACAAACGCAAACTGAGGTTTGTTTTTTTTTTAACTTCACGAGAGACTGAGTCGGATCACTGAGGAAACAGACAGAGGATAAACAAAGAAACAAAACACAAACAAATAAACAAACAAAACACACACAAAAAAATGCTTTCAGGATTAGGATTATCCCCCCAAATTATCAACACAAATCTCCCAAATAAAACAGATTATTTGTGACTCACACAAACACACAATCCTGTGATAGAGAATGACACACTGCTGTGTGACTGTGTGTGTTAATGTATGTGTATTAAAATGTGTGTGTGTGTTAGTGTCTCTGTATATGTGTGTGTCTCCGTATGTGTGTGTGTTAGTTTCTCTGTACATGTGTGTGTGTTAGTGTCTCTGTATATGTGTGTGTGTCTCTGTATATGTGTGTTAGTGTCTCTGTATATGTGTGTGTGTCTCTGTATATGTGTGTGTGTGTTAGTGTCTCTGTATATGTGTGTGTGTCTCTGTATATGTGTGTTAGTTTTTCTTTATATGTGTGTGTGTTAGTGTGTGTGCGTCTCTGTATGTGTGTGTGTTAGTGTCTCTGTATATGTGTGTGTGTTAGCGTGTGTGCGTCTCTGTATGTGTGTGTGTTAGTGTCTCTGTATATGTGTGTGTGTTAGTGTGTGTGCATCTCTGTATGTGTCTCTGTATGTGTGTGTGTTAGTGTCTCTGTATATGTGTGTGTGTTAGTGTGTGTGCGTCTCTGTATGTGTGTGTGTTAGTTTCTCTGTACATGTGTGTGTGTTAGTGTGTGCGCGTCTCTGTATGTGTGTGTGTTAGTGTCTTTGTATATGTGTGTGTGTGTGTGTGAGTGTGTTAGTGTGTGTATGTCTCTGCATGTGTGTGTGTGTGTGACAGATGGCTCATGTTTCAGTTTCAGCCTCCAACAAACTGCTGAGCTTCATCTGTTCACACATACAAACATTTTCTCCTCTCATCAACATTCACACTCACATAATATCAGTACATTATATAAAATTATGATATGATATAATATGATAATACGACCCACTCTCTCACTCATCTTCTACATGAGGGTTGTAGGTCGCGCTGGTGCCTAATCCTAGCTGACAAGTTGAGAGGGAAGTCACACCCTGGACATTCCAAAAATGTATAAAATATAAAATGTTTATTCCAAACAGAACATAAACATCATTTTACCATTTCCTGGTAAAATGGTAAACATCTGATATGAGTTTATGAGATTTGAAAATCATTACTTTCTGTTTTTATTTAAATCTTATACAGTGTCCAGTTTTTTTTAAATGGGGTTGTGTATTGTCATGATTTAATACTTTAAAAGTTTGTCTTCTTAAATTGATAATAATTACAATAAAGGACTAATATGAAACTTTCAGATCAACAAGATACAGAGACGAATATTAACTGAGTTGTCCTAACACTAACCCTAACCCAGGCATTATGTCTATGAGGGTCCTCATAGAGGAAAAACAAGTTTGTGTGTATCTTTTTTTATAGCACTATCTTGTAGTTTTTTTGTAGTTTTGTGTATTTAATATTTAAACTTTTTCTTCTTCGGGTTGAATGTTCACGTCCATGACCGGGAGAAGCTGTTGGGGGAGGGTGTGCTAGCAAATGTGCTAGTTACCTAACTAAAGTCGACTTTTCAAAACCGCTTGCTCGAGCACAGGTAAACAGTGAAGCCCTTCTTTCTCAGAACTGGCTAAAGTGTTTATTGTGACACTTAGTGATGTTTAGATATGGGAAGGACACTGGGACACACCAAAAAACAACAGAAATTTGATTTTCCAGTAAATGTCCTAAGACCTGGTTTTAGGGTTAGGGTTAGAATTGAGTTTAGGTTAGGGTTAAGCATCTAGTTGAGATAGTTAAGGTTAGGGTAAGGGGCTAGAGAATGTATTATGTCTAGGTCCTTACTTTGATAGAAGTGCAAACATGAGTGTGTGTGTGTGTGTGTGTGTGTGTCACACACCCCCTGCCTGTCCTCGGAGGACTCAGTGGTTTCTGGGTCGGGGGGTTGGACCTGGTAGACAAACCCATGGTTTTCTGGTTCTGCTGGTCATTTGCCTGTGGATGTGTACACACACAAATGCTAATTACAGTTATAGAGCACTACTATATCATAGAAAGAATAAGCTCCGCCTCCAGCTTGTTGGTCATTTATCTTCATGTTTCTATGGAGATGATGTGGTGCCACTTATGTTACCACCAAAGAAGAAACACATGATGATTATGATGATGTCACTAACTGTGATGATGACAATTTTGATGGCATCAGTCAAACACATTAACTGTGGTGATGATGTAATCATTGTGACAGGCTGGTCACAGGTGTGAGTGGGTGTGTCCTTACCTTAAACCTCAATAACCACTGAGGAAAAAGAAGAGAAAGAACTGAAGGTTAGTGAGAGAAAAGACAAACATCAACAGAGATGAAAAATATGAAACAGAAAGAAAAATATATAATTCATTTAAATAGTTTATTTTCATTATCCGTTTATTTTCTTTCATCCTCTTTAAATCTTCACTGTAAATATCTGTTAATTCAAGCCACTGCAAGAACCGTACAGGGCAGTCTGGTGTGACTGCTAGCTTAGAGCTAACCACTGTGTTAGCTCAGAGCTAACAGCTGTGTTAACTTAGAACTAAAGGCTATGTTAACTTAGAGCTAACAGCTTAGCTTAGAGCTAACAGCTATGTTAACTTAGAGCTAACAGCTTAGCTTAGAGCTAAGAGCTACGTATGTTAACTTAGAGCTAACAGCTTAGCTTAGAGCTAACAACTGTGTTTTAAGGTCTGAGTTTGAATTAACAGTAATAAAACTATATTAATATAATGAATTCGGGATCAGTTTTTAAGTAAACGTAAAATACTTAAACATGCACCAGGATATAGAGATGAAAAAAATGTTGCTGTTGTGGTCACCTTGACTCCGTGTCCGATGTCGTCCAGCACGCTGTAGTCAATGGGTTTCCTGATGTAACGCAACGCCCTCTCCTGGTTGGCCGGAGCGACTATTTTATGTGAGCGACACGTGTTCTTATTGGTGGTTAAGATTCCGATCTCTCGTCTTGCTACTTTCTCTTTGTGAACGTCAACGGTCTGAAAAAAGAATAAAAACATTTATTTATTTATTTTTTATTTTGTATTATTATTTTTGTGTCTTTGTCATGTGACCCACTACTCAAAAACAAACATTTAATGTGAAGAATATCTGTTCCATTAGTTGTTTAAGAGTATGAATGTTAAAAACTGTTCTGTGACTTAGTCACGCTCACATTGACACACCAGTTCATTCTGATTGGACTGTGATGAAGCAAAGGAGGCGGAGTCACGTTGACATTGCTCACCTGTGAGATGTGGTTGAGCGAGCTCTCCATGCGGCACAGCTGTGACGCCTGGATGTCGAGCAGCTGCAGCACGTTGTTCGCTAAAGTGTTGATGAGGTAAGAGACGCTCGCCAGAGACTGAGTGGTAAAACTCTTTGTCTCCTCCAGAGCACGCTGTTTATCTGTCGACTAAAGAGAAAGAGAGAGAGAGAGATATTTGATGGACACTAATAAATTATATGATATTATCACGATATTTAAGTCACAAATATATTCACTTCCTGGAGACTAACACTAACAAGAGTGGTAACTCTCCCACGAGTGGTAATGCTAACAAGAGCGCTAACACTAACAAGATTGCTAACACTAATATGAGTGGTAAAACTAACAAGAGTGCTAACACTGACACGAGTGCTAATGCTTACATGAGTGCTAACACTAACATGAGCACTAATGCTTACATGAGTGCTAACGCTAACAAGACTGCTAACACTAACATGAGTGCTAATGCTTACATGAGTGCTAACATTAACATGAGCGCTAATGCTTACATGAGTGGTAACGCTAATATGAGTGCTAATCAAAACCTGAAACCTAAGACAGTTTGATACTGTGTGTTTTCCAACCAGGAAATAAAAACAAGATACATTAAAGAACATGGCTGAATAAATTCACACATACATTTTATTTCCATTAGCGCTGCAAATTAATGAAACAGGGTAATGTGTGTGTGTGTGTGTGTGTATGTGTTTGTTTGCTGGACCACAATGTAGGTCAGTGCAAACTTATTCATGCCTGAGGACACACACACATGCACTTGTTTGATTAAATTTTTCTGTTAAACGTGTCTCTGTCTTTGTCTCAAAGCTTCCGTTATTTGGATATTTGGACAAAATCATGTGAGGCAGCTTGACTGCACACTCACACACAGTATGTGACACACTATGTGAAGGAGAAGTGGTCGTACGACGTGGGAGGTGACGAGAGTGAGAGGAAGATATGAGCAGAGCGGTGAGCATGCACATGTCCACTGTACTGTAAAGGCAAATACAGCTCACCGGTTTTATATCAGTTTCACCAGGTTTATAATAATATAATACAATAATACAAAAATCTGGTCAAAGCAGGAAAACACACTTAGAGTTTGAACCAGCTGATTAATCAATAATGATTGTGATGGTCAAGTAACTTCTGAATATAAATAAATTCAAACCAATAACAGTGATGCTTAAATATATCAGCTCTTTTTTGTTTGATCCAAAATGTTATAGAACACTGATCAAAAATATTGATCATTGTTTGTCAAACCTGGAAATTGTGATGTTCTCAAATGTCTTGTTTTTGTCCACATAACAAAATGATTCAGTTGAAATGATTTCTTTGTTATTTGGAGCAAAGAAACCAGACAAATATTCACATTTAAGAAGCAGGAAAATCACAGAAACTGATTTTAATTATTAAAAAAACATTAAAACAGATTAATCAGTTATCAAAATGGTTGACAACTAATTAATTGTTGCAGTTCTAAATGTCACATTTGTTAACGGAGAACTAATAGAGGCAGAACAATAACGACAATAATCAGTAAAATATACGCACTGCACCTTTAAAAACATTATTTATAATAATATAGATTTTAAACCAGAAAACTACGTTTCTTTTCCAGGTTTACATTCATCCATCTCTCTCATAATCTTTTAACTCTGATCAACAAACATCATTCAAACATTAATTTTCTTTAACCGGTTCCGTGAGGCTTAGTGACTGCTATGGCCAGACTCCGTTGGAAAATAAATCCTGACTCTCTGCTCGTCTGTGCGTGCCAGATTTATTTAAAGAAAATCACTGGAATCATTTTCAGAATAAAAGCGAATCTCTCTTACATTCGGCGCATATAAAATTAATGAGATCTTGCAAGAAATACCGAAAACATCAACTTCAAATAACTTAATTCAATAAAAGTCGGGTTTTGACGCTCTGAGGATGAGCCGGCTTAAAAGTTTATTTTTCATTAAAGCAGGAATATATGGTGAGTTATTTTTCAGCCGGAGTGATTGGAATATTCTATATATTAACACATTTCATGTTCCTGTCTATGAATTACAATAATCTTTGACAAAGTTATGTTTGATATAAAATCTGACTGTGTTCCCAATGGAGTCTGGTACAGCCGGAGCGTCACGCCCACTCCGCGCTCACGTTCCCCGGTCATGTCTTCTTCACTTTCCCGGTACCGACGGCGTTGAGAGAGCGAGACTCACCTGGACATAGTTGTTCTCGCAGTACTCGGCCACTCTGTCCAGGTTACTGAAACTGTCCACTAACGCTCTCCGTCCGGCGGGAATCTCCTCATCCAGCAGCATCTGCAGCTCCGCCATCTTTACTCTACTCACCGAATCTGCTGCGCGTTAGTTCGCGGCCCCGCGGGCGCGCGCTCGCAGAACACTTCCCGCTGCCTTCAAGGACAGTGGGAAATGTCACGACTGTACAACACGTGACGTGTTTTAACTCACTTAAAAAACACGACATATATACTTGTCAAATATGCGACAAGTATATTTGGTGTCTTGAATTTAATCAGGCATTTATCCTGATAATTATTGACAATGACAGTTTTTATTATTTTCGTGTTCTTTATTATTAGCTAATTCATCTTATTAGGGTCACGCGTGCTCTTTTCACCTGTTTTCTACTTTTCATACTTTTTGAGATATTCAGCTTTTATGCAATTTTAAACCCCACTACTGTGTATCGTGAAAGCTTCAGATCCTTCTAAAAACCTTCTAAAAAATGTATCTTCGTCCTGCAAATAATCACTACAAGACAAAACATAATCCAGAGTAAATCAATTCATCAGTCAGACCAATGTATCAGGCCAGTATTTAATAATCCTCCAAATGTATTTAATAAATTACTTATTTTATTTTATTACAAAGGTTATATTTTCAATGACCTGCTTCATGTATTTTATAGATGATTATACAATTTTATTTATTTTAATTTGAAAAAAGAGGTTGCACTTCAACAGTGAAATTCTTTGTTTAAAGAAGAAAAAAGTATTGTGTCCTCCTCATAAATAAATACTAAAGATGTACTCCATCTTTAGTCTTTAATTTTACTGATGCTTGTGGGAGAAAGTTTGGTGTTACAGTCAATAAAGTACAGAATTAAAAACACATAAACCTACAGTATATATGAACGGTTGGTCACTTTTTTACAGAACCACATTAATAAAGGTATCAACATGAATAATAAACAGAATGTTTTCATTTTGTAATAATAAATATATAACATATTATTAATAAATAATAAATAATATGTCTAAGATACAGTGGTTAATGCTGT
The DNA here is from genome assembly GCA_016785285.1 of Brachirus orientalis. Taxonomy (NCBI): domain Eukaryota; kingdom Metazoa; phylum Chordata; class Actinopteri; order Pleuronectiformes; family Soleidae; genus Brachirus; species Brachirus orientalis. Next base: position 141,356 of record JAFBJR010000099.1, on the reverse strand, counting down.
TCATTAAATGATGACAATACTCACACCTGACTGTGCAGCAGCAGCACCACCCTGTGGTGAAAGGCTGCAAGTACATCAAATACCTGATGACAGTTATAGAACATGAGCTTCACCTGATGTTAATTTACAAATTTAATTAAAGAAAGAAACTAAGATTTGCACATAAGTGTAAAAAACACATGCATGAAATAATAATAATGAAGGTCATGATTTTTTGACACAGAAACAAAAACAGAGACGTGTTTTTGTTTTTCAGGCCGCAACGTTCAGGTTCTCATCTTCTCTCGAGTTTCCTTCCACTTCCATCGACATCAGAAACTCTGCAAAACACACACAATGTAAGACTGTGTCAGTTCAGTGCTGCTGGTTTGGTGACATCTAGTGGTGAAATCAAGAATGAACTCAAATCAAGAATATGAGCCAAGCGTCACAGAGAAACCAGGATGTAAAAGGGACTGGGCCCAGGAAATTCAGCGGGGGGGCGCTAAAGAGGACTGTGAAGAAAAGTGAAAACACTAATCTACAGCTTCAGGGTTACATCCAAGATTCCGGGTCATTCTGCTCCAAGTCTATCACCATGGCAACGTTGGCCAAAGCAAACAAAGAAAAACAAAGCGTTAGCGCGAGTCGGACGTTTGTTTACCTTCTGTGTAGTCGACGTCAGGTCTGGTGGAGACGATGGCCCAGGCCACGCCCACTAACAGCGCCACCACCAGGTTAACTACGATCCACGGCCTCAGGATCTGCTGCTCTGAACCTGAAGGCCTGAGTGTAAAGGTATAATCATAATCAGACAACAATAACAACAATACTAATACAATAACATCAACAATAATAATAATTATGATGATGATATAATAATAATGATGAAGATGATAATAATAATGTTAATGATGATGATGAAGATGATGTTGATGATGATGTTGATGATGAAGATGATGTAATTCTCACCACAGCGTGTGATTGGCTGTTGGATAAAGGTTGATCCGATCACTGGTCATTTGTTGACTGAGCGACAGAATCAGAGCAATGAAATACACTGAAAACAACAAGGAGAGTATGTTAATAAACCATCATCTTCATCTTCATCTTCTTCATCTTCATCACTCACAGAACGAGGACAGGGCAGCAGGGTCCAGGGTGACGAAGCCTCTCAGAGCCATGGAGGCTTTGGCCAGATTAACTCTGCAAACAAACAAACAAACAAACACAGTCACTTCATGTTTACATTTAAATTAATGTTCATTGTATCCTGGTGATCAGTGTGTGGACAGTTTTTATGTATGTATATGTATTTGTATACAGTATGTATATGTATATAAACACACACACACACAACAAACGCTGCTTGTTCACTGAAAAACAGCTGATTGACATTTTGATTGACAGCTGTCAATCAAATCATCTCTGTTAGCCATGTTAGCAATACCCATCAATACCAACACCGCAGCAAAATTGTTTACCGCTAAAATAAATCAGTTCTATTGAAACAAATATAGGACAGAAGTGATGTTAATGGTAAATGTAGCAGAGTCTGTACGAGTGGCAGCCATCTTAGAATCCTGACTCGGGGCACGTGAGGTTCAGTTACAAAATCAGAGGTCATGACCTCAGGAATTCTGTGTTCTGACAACAAATGTAACGCACAACAACAACAACACACACTGTAACTTCACATTAGCAACAGCAGCTAACATCAGAAAGATGCTTCAGTCACATGAAAGAGTCCTGGGTTTGTATTCTGGGGACCAACTTCCTGGGAAGAGAATAAGGAACAGTTCTACTGTTTACATGTTGCACGTCTCACACAATGATATGATGTTTGGTCCTCATAAAGCCACAAACACAAGAACACACTGACACGCACCTGTCGAACGCTGACACGGTGCTGATGGCGAGCAGCAGGTAGAGCAGTGACTGTGCGGGGTAAGCCAGCAGCTGGTACTGTTGCAGCAGGTTTGGGAGCGTTGTCATGTCTTCGCCCGCTAACACGTACATCACAATGATGTTCCAGACGGCGAAACCAGCCAAGAACCCATGACAGAACAGACCGATGACCCTGCACACACACACACACACACCTTTGATCCAGCTAGCTCATTTAGCATCACCCAGAACCTGTAACTACTTTGATCTAAAGTAAACCATAGACCATAGAAGGCTGTTATTTTGATTCTCTGTTGTTTTGTGTGTTGTAGTTTCACATTTAGTTTTCACCTCCAACGTAAAAAGCCTTAAAAAACTAGTCATGGCAGAAACAATGTACGACTTTTTTTGTTTTAGCACGTTTGTCTTCATGTTCTACAAACCTAGCTGTAATGCTAACATTAACCATCGATAACACGTGTGTTGTCATTCCCAGTTATGACTTCTGAGGCATGGGAACAACAGGAACAAACGACTGGATATTAGTTTTTGTTCTGCCAGCTTGTTCTTTTTGGGGTAACAAGTAAAGATGCTAGCTAGCTAGCCACACTGAGATAAAATTATTTCCAAGTTGTTATTTCAAGACACTAAAGTCTGCAACATGGCTGCTCTGAGGATCAGCGATGTAAAAACAGTTTTTGTTTTAAAATGTCATACACAGTGCTCCTCCCTACTGGTGTCTGTGGACACGATCCTACTCTGCTTTTATGTGTGAAAAACGTAATATTTTGATCAAATTAACTAGATTAGCTTGATTGTTAGCAAAGCTGGCTATAATGCTAACGTTTACTACAAAATAATATGACAAAATTAAACAAAGTAACAATGTAACAGACAAAATCAAACAACAGTCTCTGTGTGTGTGTGTGTGTGTGGTATTCCTTATGTTGTGGGGACCTAAATCAGTTTCCCCAGTCACATTGTGGAAGACTTGTCTTCCTTATTGGGACAAAAATCAGGTCCCCATTATGTGAATGACTCAATTTTAAGGTGAAGTCATGTTTTAACGTTAGGCTGAGGTTAGGGTTAGGGTACTAGTAATTATGGTTAAGGTTAGAGTTAAGAATTATGCTTAAGTCTCCAGGAAATGAATGGAAGTCAATGTAATGTCCTCTGAAGTCACAGAAACCAGTGTGTGTGTGTGTGTGTAGACCTGAAGCCACTATGGACCCTCAAGGCCACATCTCTCGTGGTCCAGAAATGTCTCTGGTCCATGTATTCGTCCGTCAGCTGCTCCGCCTGGAAACGACCTGTGTGAACTAAAATGTCTGCTGTGAACATCAGAGAAGCCTGAAGGTGACCTCCACAGTGACCTGAGCTGGGCTTCCGAGTAGAGATCACTGCAGAGGTCACTGTGGGTTCAGGGGTGTGATAGGAGATTAGATGTGTGAGGAAAGATCAGCTGACTGTGACCTACATACACATCAGCTGTGGTAAGGATTAGAGTTAGTGAGGATTTAAACAGTCACATAAAAGGTTATAGAGAAAATCAGTGATTTTACGTCACAGCACACAGGAGGTGTTGATCCACTGCTGCCTCCATCATAAGTTCAAATGTCTTTTGTTCAGATTTACCTCAGTGACACAAACTGACCACAAGAGGCAGCAGTAGACCAGCAGCTCCTGTGAGCTAAAATCACTGATGAACTATGGTGTGGGAGAGTGAGTGGTTTACAAACTTCAGTTTCCTGTTAGAAAAGTCTAACAGTGAAACAAAGATGTGAACACGTTCTGAAGATACTGCAGATTTGACCTGAGTGAGCCTCTGAGTCTGAGATTAGTTCTCGGCAGTAGGGGGAGCTCACAGCACAGTCAGAACATGGAAACCCTGTGACGTCATCATCAGTTAAGTCACACTCACGGTTTCGCTCCACGAAGACTTTCCTGATTGGCTGACTGTGTCCATGGGGGGCGGAGAACATGGAATGCTGGGCGATGGGTGACTGAGCGACATTGATGATGTCATCATCTTCAGCTCCAAGGTCGTTGATGTGTTGCTCCGTCACCTTCGCCTTCCTGCCACAAAATAGTACATTCATGGTCACAAGAAGATGAATCCTGAAAACTTCAGATTTGGCGCCCCCTGCAGGTTTCAGAAGTAGCTGGTCCTTACTTCTTTCTTTTCGTCCTCCTGGTCACAGCCACAGTCGTCTCCTCACCCTCCACCACACATTCGGCCATGTTGCCGTCCGATACGTCAGCGTGTTCTACTTCCTGGTCTGATGTCATGTGACAAACAACACAGTGACGCACAGATCGTTTGATTTCAAAAGTCATGTTGTGTGAACTTGGCACTTGTTTTGTAGCTTTCCTACCAGCAGTGGGCGCCCTCTTCTTTTTCTTCCTCTTCTGTGGTGCTGAGTCCTGCGGCTCTGGAGTCACATGGTCTCTGCTGTCAGAACGACTCTGGTTATTTCCCTCCTTCACCTCCCCCTCCACACACACTGCACAACAAAACACCACAGAACACAATAGAATAGAATAGAATAGAATAGAATAGAATAGAATAGAATAGAATAGAAGTGTGGTGTAGAGCTGCTGACCTTCCCCCTGCTCCTCACCATTGTTGACCTCCTTCTTTGTCTTCCTTTTCTTGTTCTTGACTGTTGGCATGGTAACGTCTCTGCAGGATCAGACAGGCCATAATTTAGGTCAGCGAGTCAGTGTTTAACCAGGTTATCATGGTTACCAGGTGGCAAACATGTTTAACATGGATTAACATGAGTGAGCTTTGAGGACAGGTGGTGAAGCTGATGTTAAAGGGACAGTTCAGTTTTTTTGTGTGGTTGAATGAAGCACTAGCACTTGAGCAAATTATAAAACCTAATCTACATCATTTTAAGTCTATGATATCTTCAGAACATGTTCACGCCTCTATCTCACTCTTACATGGATTTTTCCGATAGGAAACTCAAGTTTGTAAACCACTCACTCTCCCACACCAAAGTCCATAGAGAAAATCAGTGATTTTAGCTCACAGGGACACAGGAGCTGCTGGTCTACTGCTGCCTCGTGTGGTCAGTTTGTGTCAATGAGGTAAACCTGAACAAATGATTTCAAACACTGAAGTGACAAAATAAGACATTTGAACTTACTGATGGAGGCAGCAGTGGATCAACAACTCCTGTGTGCTGTGATGTAAAATTATTGACTTTCTCTATGGACTTTGGTGTGGGAGAGTGAGTGGTTTACAAACTTCAGTTTCCTGTTGGAAAAGTCATGAACATGAAGTCATGAACATGTTCTGAAGACATTGTAGATCTATGTGTGTCTCACCTTCTTCTTCTTTCTTCTCTCAGGTTGTTTTCTGTTTAATCTTAGATCAATGAGTCAAAGTTTCAAATCGTCCCCTGAAGATCTAACAGAAGAGTCAGTGTGAAGCACACACTGCTTTGTCTTCATCATCATCATCAGGTTTAAGGTGTCTGAGCCTGACAGCTATTCTGTGATTGGTCCATAAACTGTGATGTCACCAATAATCCCTCGGTCAGCTGGTCTGAGGTCAGATTATAAACTGCTCAGCACAACCATCACACACATATGTGTCTCATTCCAGGGGCTGGATGCTCCTAAGTGTGGATTCGTCATCCGGATGTCGTCAAAATGCGTCACAGCACTGCGCCGTAGGCTTCCCCAATTGTCACGTGACTCATCGACTCTCATGCGGCCGCCGTTTGCCCGTTTTTGAAGGATACATTTGTGTATCGCTATCCCAGAAACCTTTGCGTGCTCCCGGCAGAGCTTTTTTTTTTTTTTCTTTGGAGCCTGGATAATAGTAAACCAAACAAAAATGCAAATAAATACAATAAAAAATAATAAAATAAATAAAAATAAAATAATAAAAGAATAAATAAAATTAACTCAATAAAAATAACGATACAAAATAAAATATTATTATAATGTAATTAGGTATATTTCATTTAATTCATAAGTAATTTCAACACATTCTTGATATTATTTAGATATTATTACTTGTGGATTAAAGAGCAAACCTGTGTTAGTTCTAATATTTCATTTCCAAAATTATCTTCAATGAATAATCAATAATGATAGAGTTGACTGCATTGGTTAGTTGCCTAGCATATATGATGTTGTTGTTAAAATATTGTTTTAGAAATAATGTTTATTCCATATGTTGTTCAAATCATAAATCTGTGGTGAGATAATTTGTAAATCATCAAGGTTAGTCACATTTAAGGGAAATTGTTTGTCTTGTCCATGTTTGTCTCTCAGCCTGTGATACATCACACACCAGTGTCCAGTGTACAGTTACTCCAGTATTACATGATTTTTTTTTTGTTTTTTTAATAATATTAACTCCATCAGGGTCCAAGGGTCCATCAAAACTAATAAATAATCACAAAACTGATAAACTGGTACAACAAAAACTAGAACTGACAAAAAATAATATAATTTTAGTTCTATAATTATGTTAAAAATAAAGCATATTCTAAATATATTTATTTTACATCAAATATGTAATAACTGATTTGGCTGATTAGGGCTTAAATCAACAGTCAGACTTCAAGGAGCAGAAGAACTGTGATTCAGGACTTTGAACTGTAGATGGCAGTATTTGGTGTGCAGCCTGACAGAATTTATTAGGAGAGGAAGACCCTCCGTCAGCTGGACCGTCTCATTTCCCGTCTCACACGACTTCCGTCTCCTCCGTCAGCTGCGCACTCAGGAGGAGATGACTGCATTGGTTTTGCACTTAGGAGCATCCAGCCCCTGGATTGAGACACAGCTACAGAGTTTGGTCCCTTAACGTTGCCCCCTACAGCAGGTCAAGGTAAAGGCTGTAAAACCCTCAGAACAAATTTTCAGTGAAGCTGTGAATGATGAGAGGGTTAATAATTACAGATGAATGTAAATAGAGTTTGTTATCGTGTCTCTGAGACACCGTTGTTACCATGGTTACAGCAACATGACTCAAATCAACCATATATTATTTTAAAAATATTTGTCCAAACTCTGGACAAATTTCTGGATCAAAGTTCTGACCACTCAGTCCTGACAAAGTTCAAACTGGACAGGACACCTGAGTTAAGTGTTACATTTTCACAGAACTTCAAAAGAAACATTACTTGGTGGTTAATCTTAACATTAAAGCTAGGCTAATTAGCAAGCCTATCTGGTCTGTTTAATAACCGTATAACTTTGGTATTTGCAATCCTTACAAATAGCATAGCAATATGTTCACTGACAACAATACTGTGTGTGTAAAAAGAGATCAAATAAAAACTCGAGTTTTCACACTGTTGAAGCTCTGAGCAGCCATTTTGAATTGTGAACTCGGGGGTTGACATCTTGAAAATTACGATCTCTGAGGACAACAGGAAAACTATAATATTTACTATAATACTGATTGACTGTGTGTATACGGAGTTCCTCAGGGCTTGATGCTGGGTCCTCTTTTGTTTAACTTTTACATACTGTAATTTAAAGAAGTAACCACTACATTTGAATTTTACTCAACCATGAAAGGGCGTATGGCTGCATATGGTTTTCTTTTTCATGAGCCACTACTGCACATTGTGATAAGCTTGTTTTCATTTACTGATTTTCTGAGACGATGATGAAAATATCTGGATGAAACAGGAAATGTTCTCTAACTGAGATGACCTTTAAAGATCTGAATGTTTCCACCTCAAGGTTTTGGAAGCTGGTGATGAATAAAGGATCAAAGTGTTCGTTGTCTCAGACTCAGTAAGAGTTTGCTCCTGGTCAGTGGTTTAAAATAAAACTTTGTTCCCTAAAGAATCCGTTATATTTATGTTACTGAAATGTTCAATCTGTTTCATTGTCCAATAACAAAACAGACACCACGATTTGTTTGAGTCTACATCTTCTTCTTGTTGTTGGACGTCAAACACCCTGTGTTGTCATTATGTTGTTCTTCGTCCAGTGAAGTTCTAGCAACTGATCCGTTGTTGAGCCTCATCTGTCCATTTCTACCACTTGGCCTGTAGGGGGCACCAACTGTCACTGTTGTCTTTTTGGAGCCTCCATTGATTGGTTTTGGGGGTGCCAGAGAACCATCCGCACAGGAACTGACAGATGAGGATGAAGATGAGAAAGACTGAGAAGATGAAGGTGACGATGACGATGATGAGGGACAGTGCCGTGGATAAGGTGTGGGAGGTTTGCGAATCATTGTTGGAGATACTGAGGAGACTCTTGGAGGGGGTTGAGGAGGTTTGCACAGTTTCAGCCTGTGAGAAGGTGACGAATGTTTGCTGGTCATGATGAGTCCCTGGAGTTTGTCCACCACCTCCGTTAGAAGGTTGAGCGCCTGGACGTTCTCCTCCACGCTGTCAGAGACCTTATCGGTTGCTTCAACCATCTTCTGGCTGAGGTGGCGAGCATCCTGAGTGCAGTATTCGATCCTGCTGGCCACCGCATGGACCGTGGACCTGAGCTCGTCTACACTGCTCTGCCTGGCGAGCTCCACAGGCTGAAGAGGCTGACGGAGTTTTGATTGTTGATGTTGGTTACGAGAAGAGTCAAGCATCAGAGAAGGATTGTTGGGTTCTTTGCAGCGTTTGTTTTGTGGTTGGTTTTGTTTGTGGAGAATGTTGACTCCATGATGACAACAAAGAGAGTTCATCCTCCCGGGTGTGGGGACAGTCCTCGATTGTCCTCCTGTTGCAGCCTTTTGGTATAAGATGGGTGAGTTGGGAAGACTGATGCTGTAAGCTGGGACAGGAGGAGGAGGGTGGGCGTAGTCTTCATTGTTTCCTCCTCCAGCAGCTTCACCCTCGTTAGGATTTTCTGAAAATGGACCTCAGGCAGAAGAAGAAGATAAAGATGAAGAGAAAAGTGAAGAGTGAAGTGAACTTCAAAATGATCCAAATGAAAAAACAATTTGTTGAACAAGAATGAAGTGACAGATATGAAAGAAGAAAAGGAAAACACAGATGTGGACAGATGAATGAAGAGATGGATGATGACTGATCAAAAATTCACCTCCACAAATACTGTACTTCTGTACTTACTGAAACATTTAAGATGAAACATAATTGGTGTTTCAAGAAACAAAATCTGATTTTCGCCACTTAATAAAAGACTTGTGCTATAAAATCTATGTCAGTTTAAGTCTACGATGTCTTCAGAACATTTTTCCTTTCACCCCAACCGGTCGAGGCAGATGACCGCACATCTTTGAGTCTGGTTCCGTCAGGGAGTTTTTTTCTCTCCACTGCCCCCTACAGAGCCTTGAGATAATGTATGTTGTGATGTGGCGCTATACAAATAAAATTCAATTGAATTGAATTGACTTCAACAAGCTCCCTATGTCCCTGTGAACTAAAATCACAGATTTTCTCTGTGGACTTTGGTGTGGGAGAGTGAGTGGTTTACAAACTTTAGTTTCAGTGTAAACACCAACCACCTCCCTTTCTTACCATCATGTGATGTGGGTCCACAGACAGAGGGAGCTGATTGGTTCATCTCTCTCCTCCACAGCTCTGCAGGTTGAGGACACAAACAGCAGCTTCCTGTTGACTGGTAGTGAGGAAGGAAGAGGCGTGGCCTGTCTTCTGTGGGGAGGGGCAGAAGCTTGGCTTCACTCTGTGTCAGTCTGAGCTCCTCCCCTGACCACACCCTTCTGGCAGGGACGAGACGCTCCAGCATGAGGCGATGGAGGCTGCTCCAACGACTGTGAACCACTGAGACTCCGCCTCCTACACTCAGTCTGCGCTCGCCTCTGGTCTTAACGAAGACAATCAATTTTATGGTTTGAAAATAAATAAACAACAAATGTCAATAAAACTATTGAACTAAATCTCTCACCACAGACCGGTTCTTCTTCACCAGACAAACAAACAACGCCTCATCCTCAGGTGAGACATCAGGTGGAGACGGTGAGACGTCTGTCTGGCACACACTGTCATGTGACCACAGCAGAGCCTGACAGACATGGAGATGTGTGAGACAGGTGGAGACAGGAGAGAAAAGTGGAGATGTGTGAGACAGGAGAGACAAGTGGAGACAGGTGAGACAAGTAGAGACAGGAGAGCCAAGTGGAGACGTGAGATGAGTGGAGACTGATGAGAAAAGTGGAGACGTGTGAGACGGGTGGAGAGAGGAGAGACGCATGGAGATGTGTGAGACAGGTGGAGAGAAGAGAGACGAGTGGAGATGTGTGAGACGGGTGGAGACAGGTGAGATGAGTGGAGACTGATGAGAAAAGTGGAGACGTGTGAGACGGGTGGAGAGAGGAGAGACGCATGGAGATGTGTGAGACAGGTGGAGAGAAGAGAGACGAGTGGAGATGTGTGAGACGGGTGGAGACAGGTGAGACGAGTGGCGACATGTGGAGACAGGTGAGACGAGTGGCGACATGTGGAGACAAGTGGAGACGTATGAGAGACAGATCAGACAAGTGAAGATAGGAGAGACGAGTGGAGACGTGAGACGGGTGGAGACATGTGAGACAGGTGGAGACAGATCAGACGAGTCGAGACAGGAGAGACAAGTGCAGATGTGAGATGAGTGGAGACAGGAGAGACGGGTAGAGACATGTGAGACAAGTGGAGTCAGGAGAGACAAGTGAAGATGTTTGAGACAAGTGGAGACGTGAGACAAGTGGAGACAGATGAGACAAGTGGAGACAGGTGAGACAAGTGGAGACAGGAAAGACAAGTGCAGACATGTGAGACAGGAGAGTCGAGTGGAGATGTGTGAGCCAAGTGGAGACAGATGAGACAAGTGGAGACAGGTGAGACAAGTGGAGACAGGTGAGACAAGTGGAGACCTGTATATGTGGTGAGTTGAGGAGGTGGAGCAGCTCTTTGGCATCAGCTGATGGACGGTGTCTCTTTGGTATCACAGTGATGATCTGGAGACAAAGTCACATGATCACAGATGATTGAAATGAAATGATTGATTATTGATGGAAAAGATGAAAAATAATAGACACAGCAGTGTGTGTGTGTGTGTGTGTGTGTGTGTGTGTGTGTGCACCTCATGTGAGAGTTGTGATGCATATGGCAGGAATGGGCGGGGCATCAGCTGCTGAAAGTGCAACAGGCATTCATATACCTGGAGAGAGAAAACAGGAAGTGACATCATCAGGTTGACAGGAAGCTGCTGCTGGTGTGGGAGGCGGGTCTTACCTTCAACATGGCGTGAAGCCACGGTGACCTGAGCAGTTGATACAACAGCTGAGCTCCACTGATGTTCCTGCTGACATCATCACTGAGGTCATCGATGACACTGGACAGAAGGTCAGTGACCCCTGCACACACACACACACACGCACACACACACACACACACACACACACACACACACACACACACACACACACACTAATTCTCCATTTGAATTAAATCTTATGTAAAAACCGACTTCTCATGAAAAAAGTGTTTAGACCAGACACTAATGTTAATTTGTCAGTGTGTGTGTGTGTGTGATTCTCACTATCCTCCATTGTTTGTCTCATGTCAATCATACAGATTTGCTGTAGAAGAAAACTCACTCTCACTCATTTTCTACCGCTTTATCCACTGAGGGTCGCGGGCGTGCTGGCGCCTAACTCCAGCTGACATAGGGCAAGTGGCAGGGTCTAGAAGAAAACTAAAAACAAAATAATGATTTATCAATCATGATAATGTTGCTACTTAATACTTAATAATAATAATAATAGTAATATTAATAACTGAGAAGGTTCACATTCATTCTGTGCAGTTTTGTTTACTCACGGACAATGAAATGTGTCTTTTATCATCACTTACTGGTTATTTGGTGATTTATGTTAGCATGATAGCAGGGTTACGGCTGAATGGGTTGTGATTTGGCTCACGATCTCTGTCTTTCAGCAGTTCTGTCGCTAAATACACCAGACTCCTGTTAAATTAGATTTTAGAAATGTCCTTGTTAAATGTTGGAGATTAACGCATGTTTTCAGGATTTTTAAGCGTTTTAAACTGATTTACAGTTCGGCATTGTTCGCTTTGATTCTTGTGTCGGACGTCGTGCTCATGACCCCTCCAGTGACGACACTTTCTGACCAATCAGTAGCCGGCAGTCTGTCCTAATCACATTTTAATATCGGCTCAGCTCGACTGGAACCTCCACAGAGCAGGTGCCAAAAAAAAGTACCAGGTACTATCACTGATGGAAAAGAAAAACCTAAGTAGAGTCGAGCCGTGCCGTGCTGAACTGTGTCATGGAAAATTGACATAACTAACTGTTGCTGTGTGTCTGACACTGTTGATGCACAGAGCCGCCATCTTGAATTGTGAACTCTGAGTATTAAAATTCAAATGAGCTCCTGACACAGAATTACTACTTAAGGGGGCGCTACGGGTGAAACGTCTTACTCATAAGTGGGAAATTAAAACACAGTATCTGCTGTGTTTGTGTCCAACACTGATATTTATGAGTGTAAGAATGTCATTAATATCAACAACAGCGCCACCTGCTGATAATAAAGACAACTATAACAAGGCTCATTCATGTTCCCTCAGGAGTAACCACTCTGATCTTCTGACGTGGCGCCACCTTCAGGCCAGTGTTGGCCAATTTGTCACACACATTAGAAACAAGAAAACAGAAGAAGAAAATTATCGTACCTGCTCGTCTTCCTCAGCTGTGATGATGTCGATGATGACATTACTATAAAAAAAACAATAATCCCCTCCAACCCAATCCACCGTCCTCATCCTCCTCTTCCTCTCTTTTATTTTGGTATTTTTAGAAATGCTTCGCTCTGAGTATGTTCTTCATCACCTCCTCACCCTCTCACTGTCACATCCTCCTCACCCTCTCACTGTCACGTCCTCCTCACCCTCTCACTGTCACGTCCTCCTCACCCTCTCACTGTCACGTCCTCCTCACCCTCTCACTCACTTTAAACACATCAGTAGATCACAAATCTTCTTAACTGACACACACACACACACACACACACACACACACACACACACACACACACGTTTGAGCTTCTATCAAAGTGAGGACCCTCATAGACATAATAGATTCCCTAGCTCCTTACCCTAACCCTAACCCTGACCCTAACCTTAACCTAACCCTAACCTCAGCCTAACTTTAAAACATGTCGTCATTTACGTTATGGGGACTTGATTTTTGTCCCCATAAGGAAGACAAGTCCCCATAATGTGACTGTGGAAACAGATTTAGGTCCCCACAACATAAGGAATACCAGCTACACACACAACAGCTGATAATGACCCAGATGTTTCAGTAGGATTTAATGCCATAGCATGTGTGCATATGTGCGTGTGTGTTCTTGTATGTGGCTGTGTGAGGACCAAAAACCTGATAAACCAGATGGAGTGAGGACATTTTGTCTGTTCCTCATATCTTTAAAGGGCTTTTGGGGGGTTAAGACCTGATTTTAGGGTTAGAAGTGGGTTTAGATTAGGGTTAGGGAATGTATTATGTCTATAAATGTGTGTGTGTGTGTGTGTGTGTGTGTGCATGTGTGTTCTTGTACTTGCTGCACAGTGAGGACCAAAAATTACATAAACTCTACAAAGTGAAGACATTTGACATTTTGACAAAGTGGGGACATTTTGGCTGGTCCTCACTTTTTTCACCCCTTAAAAGGTCTTTTTCAGGATTAAGACCTGGTTTTAGGGTTAGGGTTAGAACTGGGTTTAGGTTAGGGTTAGGGTTAGGGTTAGGCATCTAGTTGTGATGGTTAAGGTTAAGGTAAGGGGCTATGGAAAGTATTATGTCTATGAGGGTCCTCACTTTGATAGAAGCTCAAACGTGTGTGTTTGTGTGTGTAACTGGGTCACCACGGACTGACACATACAAACAGTGACAGAAATGTAAGAAAACATGGCTGCGGCATGGGGAGGAGCCATTTGTCTTTGTCCTCTTCTTCCTCTTCCTCAGTAAGTAATAAAAGTCCAGTCTGTAACATTTCAGACTTTTCAGGTTTATTTGTACTTAAGTACATTAGCCAAGGTCTTGGTCTTCGCAGGTGTCGCATTCTACAGCAGCCTGAAGAGACAAACCACTGTGAGAATGTGTTTTGCACAAGGACATTCTTTCTGGCCTGTGAGGGCCACCGTAGTTTACTGACTTCTCTGTTTGTTCTGGTCTGTAGTCTGACCATTAGATTTCACTGACATCCATTTACTATATTTCACACTCTACAAGAACAATTAACCGTTAATAGAAATTTTACATATTTAAGTATCTGCATCACGCATCTGTTGCCGTCAGAGTGAGCTCAGACACAAAAGGTCAGGGTCAAAAGGTCAGGGTGAGTCGTCTGATCCAAGATGTATGATTCAAACATGTGGACATAATACAATAGCAGACGAGGATTAGGAAACAATTTGGAAAAAAAACAAGAGCTTGGTTTAGAGATTAAAGTAGACATCTGGCTTATTTTAACTTATTTATTTTTAGCTTATTTTAGCTTTAGCTTATTTTAGCTTAGCCATAATCACACTGCTAAAGTCGGGTTGTTTATAAACAAAGCTGTATGTTGTTGTGTATAAAAACATATTTGTTACTGAGTATGAATGGATGATGTTGTGACAGTGTGAACGACCTCTGAAGACTCAGGTCACAGTGTTGGTGTTGACGGTCTCCTGAGGCTGTGCTCACTGTGACCACTGGGTGATCATTAGACTGGCGTTTGTTAGCCCCGCCCCCTGAGACCTGGACTGGTGCACACCACAGTGTCTCACTGGGGATGTTTAGGATGGTCCAACACCGTCAACAAAGTCATTACTGTGTCTTTACATCAGCTCTTCTGTGGACGCCATGTTGTCAGAGAGTTACATCATATTCATCACTCACACACACACACACACACACACACTGGTTTCCATGACTTCAGAGGACATTGCATTGACTTACATTCATTTCCTAACCTTAACCATAATTACTAGTGCCCTAACCCTAACCCTAACCCTAAAACCAAGTCTTAACCTTGAAAAAGACCTTTTAAGGGGTGAAAAAATGTGAGGACTAGCCACAATGTCCTCACTTTGTCAAAAAATATATATGATTTTTGGTCCTCACTCTGCAGCAAGTACAAGAACACACACACAGGTCAAAATCTGTCCTTAACCAGAAGTTGAAGTTTGACTGATTGTACTTGAGATGAGGATCTTGCTTTAAGGAGGCGGCCATGTTTCTATGTTGTTAGCTAGATGTTTAAACTGAAAAACAAACATGAATAATTATCTCCATAAAGATTGTGAGGTCGTTTCATGTGAAGTTATTCTGACTGGTGAAAAGTCATATTGTAGGAGAAACAGTGAAGTGTTCACTCACATGATAAACAAGGACTCAAACAAATCTATGGTCAACATTCAAGTTTATTCTTCTTCATTTTCATCAATTCCATTTTCTTTTTCATAACAAAAGTTTTGCTTGTGTTTTCTGTAGAAAACCACAAAGACATGATTCAACAGTTTAGCAGAATTAACTCTTTTTTGATTTTCACACTTTTACAAAGAGTTAAAATACACATTAACATTAACGATAATATTACACACAGATTAATGTGATCTGATCTGAAACAACAAATGTTTGAGGTGTTTAAAGATTTCCTTCATCTTCCGTCCATATATGAATGGACTGAGCAGAGGATGATAAACCGTCATGTATAACGTTAATATTAAATTGTAAATTTGCTCCCATTCGAACTACAATGAATCTCAGCTATTGAAGCACAGTGTAGGGAGTCCTGTATCAAGTAAGGCACCATAAAATCTTTTGTATCAGTTACTGGCTATCAAAGATGAATAATATTAACATTAAAGATATTAACATTAAGGATATTAATAGTTTTACTTACTTTACTTAATATTGTCCCTCAAGGCACCACTCTTCGTAAGAAGAGAACAGATAAGCAATTCTCATTAATTTTGGTGATTACCAATTTGGATGAACTTAAATGATAAATCATAATGCCAAATCAATAGTTAGCTTTGATTGACGGATTGGAGTTCTACTGGGAAGAGGTTGGCAATATTCACACTTTTGCACAATTAATCAGACCAGCCTGTATATTTTAGAAACATTTATTTATTTTTTTTTTAAAAAAAGATGTCAAAGATTGGAATTATCTATTAAATGGAACATAGTAAGTAAATAGTACAATATTACAATATTACAATATTACAGAGAGGAAAGAAACCCAACACTTTACACAATGAGTAAACACTTGAGATACTCCTTGAGATAATGTATGTTTTTATTTGGTGCTATACAAATAAAGTTCAATTGAATTGACTTCAACATTCAAAATATTTCATTTAGACTTAACTCAGTGACACAAACTGACCACACGAGGCAGCAGTAGACCAGCAGCTCTTGTGTCCCTATGAGCTAAAATCACTGATTTTCTCTATGGACTTGTGTGGGAGAATGAGTGGTTTACAAACTTTAGTTTCAGTATAAACACCAACCACCTCTTCTTATTATCATGTGATGTGGGTCCACAGACAGAGGTAATATTACACACAGAGATTAATGTGATCTGATCTGAAACAACAAATGTTTGAGGTGATTAGAGATTTCCTTCATCTTCAGTCCGTATATGAACGGATTGAGCAGAGGATGATAAACCGTCATGTATAATGTTAATATTAAACTGACCAGTTTTGGTAAATTTGCTCCCAGTCGAACTACAATGACATCAAACATAATGAAACAGGAAAGGTTGATTAAAACCAGCAGGTGAGGTAAACAGGTTTGTGCAGCTTTTGTCTGGACTGTTCTAGAACTTCTGTAGGATATTAGCAGTATCCTGGTGTATGTGAAAAGGATGAAAAGTGTAGGGAAGAGGACGAGATTCACCAAAATGACCACTCCATACACAGACAGAGCTACAGAGCTCACACACTGAAGTGTGTAAATCAACGTGTTACATAAGACTCCTTTTAAAGTGAAGTGACAGATCTTTATGTTAAAATACATCACAACTGATACACTGAGCTCACATGCAGGTATGAGCCAAGCTGAGACCAGGAAGACTGTCACAGTGGATCTTCTCATGATGGTCTGATAGTGCAAAGGTTTACATATGGACACATACCTGTCGTACGCCATGGCTGACAACAGCAGAAACTCTGACGTGGCAAATGTATAATATGTTGACCCTTGAAAAACACACTGTGGAAAAGTGGTGACCTGTTTTTCAGACAGGAAGTCGATCAGCAGTTTTGGGTGGATCGCAGTGCTGTAAAGTATAGAGTTGATCAGCAAAGCTGCAATAAAAACATACATAGGCTTGTGAAGGTCTTTGTGAATCACAATGAGACACACGATGGTGAAATTAGAGCAGATTATTAGAATATAGAGAGTAAACATGACCACAAAGTAAACATATCTGTATTTCTGAATGTCTATATGTCCTTCAAAAGTAATATATGTTACATTCAATTCATAATCCATCAGAAAAACCACAGGTTAATAATCATTTAAACAGTCAGATCATGTCAGACAGAGGAATAGTCATACGTGACAAGTGTCAGAGTGAAGACGGCACTAACATGTCACCTGCACTAGACTTTCTTATTCATCCTCAGATACCAAAGAAAGTCAAGGTTTTGATTCTGTGCTGAGTTTTTATCAGACTTTTTCAGCCTCCATAGATCTCATTAAAGTCTCCACTATCATGGAAACATGTCCACAAAACCCCAGAGTCCACAAACCAGAGGTTTCCCCTCAAGGGTTATTTTAGGTTTTTGTGTTTTTTATGAGGTGCTAACACACAGTTAGCAAAGTCAGTACAGACACTAACTCTCAGTAAAAACATGGCTGCCAGAGGAGACACAAAGAAAACCGATTTTAGCCTCTTAACAAAAGACTCAGCTAATAAAATCGACATCAGTTTAAGTCTACAATATCTTCAGAACATTTTGATGTCTTTCTCTCACTGTTAGACAGACTTTTCCAACAGGAAACTGAAGTTTGTAAACCACTCACTCTCCCACACCAAAGTCCATAGAGAAAACCGGTGATTTTAGCTCACAGGGACACAGGAGCTGCTGGTCTACTGCTGCCTCATGTTGTCAGTTTGTGTCACTGAAGTAAATCTAAATAAAGATTTTCAAATGCTGAAGTCACAAAATAAGTCATTTGAACTTACTGATGGAGGCAGCAGTGGATTAACAACTTCTGTGTGCTGTGATGTAAAATCATTGATTTTTTTCCGTGGACTTTGGTGTGGGAGAGCGAGTGGTTTACAAAGTCACACAAACTTAACAATTATTATTCAACAGCCTTTGATGTAAAACATGTAATTTCCTAGAGCTGTTTAGGCAGCTAGTCTGTGTGCTAACAGAGTAGCTAGACTAGACTTTCAAAGAGACAATGCAGCCATTATTTAACTCTGTCCCATGTCTTAGTATACCTGAAATTATCAGTTATGATTTTACACCCACTTTCATTGACAATCTTGATAATGCAGCAGCTTCACTGCGTACTACATGGATAGTGTTGCCCCTCTCAAAAAGAAAGTGATGAATCAGGGGAGAGTAGCACCATGGTTTAATTCCCATAGTTACGCTCTCAAACAGGCTTCACATATAGAAAGAAAATGGCTAGAAAATGGCTAGATCTAGAAGAGTAATCTAGAAGAATTTCACGTAGCCTGGAAAGATGGTCTTGCTCCATATTAAATCAAATTAATCTTTCCTTAGTAACTGGATATTGTACCCCAAGCTTTTAAAGTTGCAGTTACTATAAGCCCCTTCTTAAAAAAGCTACCCTCCACCCAGATGCTTTAGCCAATTATTACCCAATATCAAATCTTCCCTTCATTTCTAAAATACTAGAAAATGCAGTTGCAAATCAGTTATGTGAATATCTGCATAGTAACAGCTTGTTTGAAGATTTCCATTTCAGGATTTAGATTACACCATAGCACAGAAATAGCCCTAGTTAAATATACCAATAATGGTCTGGTCTCTATACTTGTCCTGTTAGATCTTAGTGCTGCATTCGACACCATTGATCATAAAATTCTACTGCAGAGACTGGAGCAGACTTTAGGGATCGCAGTTACTGCCCTCTGCTGGTTTCAGTCATACTTGTTCATACCCTGAGAATGAGAGAGTGAGTGTGAGGGAGTGAATGTGAGTGCACCACAGGAAATCCCCCACCAAGCTAATTCTATAGCAGCATAACTGAGAGATGGTTCAGGTTTCCCTGAGCCAGCTCTAACTATAAACTTTATCAAAAAGGAATGTTTTAAATTTAACTTTAACTACAGAGAGAGTGTCTGCGTCCCTAACCGACACTGGTAGCTGGTTCCACAGGAAAGGAGCCTGGTAACTAAAGGCTCTGCCTCCCATTCTACTCTTATGGACTCTGGGAACCACAAGTAAGCCTGCATTTTTGGACCGAAGTGATCTGTTGGGCTGGGAAGGTGAAACTAGATCTTCAAGATATGATGGGGCCTGATCATTAAGGGCTTTGTACGTGAGGAGGATTTTAAATTGAATTCTAAACTGTACAAGGAGCCAGTGTAGAGAAGCTAACACTGGGGTGATGTGGTCTCTCTTACTAGTTCCTGTTAGAACTAGTGCTGCAGCATTTTGAATTAACTGGAATGTTTTAACAGACTCATTAGAACATCCAGATAGTACTGAGTTACAGTAATCTAATCTTGATGTAACAAAAACATGAGCTAGTCTTTCAGCATACTTTAAGGATAAAATGTTTCTGATTTTCAAAATGTTCCACAGATAGAGGAAGGCAGTTATAACTCCAGGGTTCCTTACAGTGGAACTGGATGCCATGGTAGTGTCATTTAAAGTGTCAATATGGTCAGAAAGTTTGTCTCTAAGGTGTTTAGGGCCGAGTATGATGACCTCAGTTTTGTCTGAGTTTAGAAATAGGAGGTTACAGGTCATCCAGGACTTCATGTCTTTGAGACATTCCTGGAGTTGAACAACCCGATTTATTTCTTCCGGCCTCATTGATAAATAAAGTTGTGTATCATCTGCATAACAATGAAAGTGTACATTGGTCTCTCTAATAATGTTCCCTAAATGAAGCATATATATGGTAAAAAGTATAGGCACAAGCACTAAGCGTTGTGGAACTCCATAATGAGTCATTATCATTAACATGTACAAACTGGAATTTATCGAACAAGTATGACTGAAACCAGCAGAGGGCAGAACCTGAGATCTCCAAAGTCAGCTCCAGTCTCTGCAGTAGAATTTCATGATCAGTGGTGTCAAATGCAGCACTAAAATCTAACAGGACAAGTATAGAGACCAGACCATTATCTGAGGCCAAGAGGAGGTCATTGGTATCTTTAACTAGGGCTGTTTCTGTGCTCTATCTAAATCCTGACTGGAAATCTTCAAACAGCCTGTTATTATGCAGATATTCACATAACTGATTCGCACATGCCTTTTCTAGCATTTTAGAAATGAAGGGAAGATTGGATAACTGCAACTTTAAAAGCTTGGGATACATATCCATTAGTAAAGAAAGATTAATTTGATTTAATATGGAGCCATTAATTAGTGGAAGAACATTTTTAAACAGTTTGGTGGGGATGGGATCTAACTGACAGGTTGACAGTTTTGATGAAGATACTAGTGATGTTAATTCTGGGAGATCTATAGTGGAGAAACTTTGTAACTGTATGTCTGTTTCTTCTGAGGTTCTTGTGCTGAAAATGAAAAAAAAAGCCTTTTTATCCCAAGAATATGCATTAATTTATCTTGTTATTGTTGTTATCCTGAGATAACATAACAATTTATGTTGTTATCTTGAGATAACGGACTGAAAAAATATAGTAGCCACCATGGTCACTATCGGCTTCCACAGAGACGTTTTAATATCTATAATGTACTTTTTTCCTGCCATGTGACACTTTTATCTGTTGTTAGCTTCTACACACAGATGTCAACAGATGGTTAAACAGAAAAACAAACATGAATAATTATCTCAATAAAGATTGTGAGGTCATTTTATGTGAAGCTATTCTGATTGATGAAAAGTCATATTGTAGGAGAAACAGTGAAGTGTTCACTCACATGATGAACAAGGACTAAACCAAATCTATGGTTAACATTCAAGTTTGTTCTTCTTCATTTTTATAACAAACGTTTTGCTCATGTTTTCTGTAGAAAACCACAAAGACATGATTCAACAGTTTAGCAGAATTAAATGACTTTGATTTTCTCCTGCTGAACTTTGTGATAACGGACTGAAAAAATATAGTAGCCACCATGGTCACTATCGGCTTCCACAGAGACGTTTTAATATCTATAATGTACTTTTTTCCTGCCATGTGACACTTTTATCTGTTGTTAGCTTCTACACACAGATGTCAACAGATGGTTAAACAGAAAAACAAACATGAATAATTATCTCAATAAAGATTGTGAGGTCATTTTATGTGAAGCTATTCTGATTGATGAAAAGTCATATTGTAGGAGAAACAGTGAAGTGTTCACTCACATGATGAACAAGGACTAAACCAAATCTATGGTTAACATTCAAGTTTGTTCTTCTTCATTTTTATAACAAACGTTTTGCTCATGTTTTCTGTAGAAAACCACAAAGACATGATTCAACAGTTTATCAGAATTAAATGACTTTGATTTTCTCCTGCTGAACTTTGTAATTATCAAACTATATTTGTAGTTTGTCAAACTACACTAAACATTATAAATACATTTTCAAACTTTTACAGAGTTAAAATACACACATTAACGGTAATATTACACACACAGAGATTAATGTGATCTGATCTGAAACAAATTTTTGAGGTGTTTAGCGATTTCCTTCATCTTCAGTCCGTATATGAACGGATTGAGCAGAGGATGATAAACAATCATCTGTAATGTTAAGATTAAACTGACCAGTTTTGGTGAATTTGCTCCCAGTCGAACTACTATGATATCGTAACCAATAAAACAGGAAAGGTTGATTAAAACCAGCAGGTGAGGTAAACAGGTTTGTGCAGCTTTTGTCTGGACTGTTCTAGAACTTCTGTAGGATATTAGCAGTATCCTGGTGTATGTGAAAAGGATGAAAAGTGTAGGGAAGAGGACGAGATTCACCAAAATGACCACTCCATACACAGACAGAGCTACAGAGCTCACACACTGAAGTGTGTAAATCAAAGTGTTACATAAGACTCCTTTTAAAGTGAAGTGACAGATTTTTATGTTAAAATACATCACAATCACCCCACTGAGCTCACATGCAGGTATGAGCCAAGCTGAGACCAGGAAGACTGTCACAGTGGATCTTCTCATGATGGTCTGATAGTACAGAGGTTTACATATGGACACATACCTGTCGTACGCCATGGCTGACAACAGCAGAAACTCTGAAAAAGCCAGACCATAATGAATACAAGTCTGAAAAACACACTGTGGAAAAGTGGTGACCTGTTTTTCAGACAGGAAGTCGATCAGCAGTTTTGGGTGGATCGCAGTGCTGTAAAGTATAGAGTTGATCAGCAAAGCTGCAATAAAAACATACATAGGCTTGTGAAGGTCTTTGTGAATCACAATGAGACACACGATGGTGAAATTAGAGCAGATTATTAGAATATAGAGAGTAAACATGATCACAAAGTAAACATATCTGTATTTCTGAATGTCTATATGTCCTTCAAAAGTGATATATGTTACATTCAATTCATAATCCATCAGAAAAACCACAGGTTAATAATCATTTAAACAACAGATCATATGTCAGACAGAGGAATAGTCATACGTGACAAGTGTCAGAGTGAAGACGGCACTAACATGTCACCTGCACTAGACTTTCTTATTCATCCTCAGATACCAAAGAAAGTCAAGGTTTTGATTCTGTGCTGAGTTTTTATCAGACTGTTTCAGCCTCCACAGATCTCATTAAAGTCTCCACTATCATGGAAACATGTCCACAAAACCCCACAAGTCCACAAACCAGAGGTTTCCCTCAAGGGTTATTTTAGGTTTTTGTGTTTTTTATAAGGTGCTAACACACAGTTAGCAAAGTCAGTACAGACACTAACTCTCAGTAAAAACATGGCTGCCAGTGGAGACACAAAGAAAACCGATTTTAGCCTCTTAACAAAAGACTCAGCTAATAAAAGCTACATCAGTTTAAGTCTATCTTCAGAACATGTTCATGCACTGTTAGACAGACTTTTCCAACAGGAAACTGAAGTTTGTAAACCACTCACTCTCCTACACCAAAGAGAAAGTCCATAGAGAAAATTAGTGATTTTAGCTCACAGGGACACAGGAGCTGCTGGTCTTCTGCTGCCTCATGTTGTCAGTTT
Organism: Brachirus orientalis; assembly: GCA_016785285.1. Classification (NCBI taxonomy): domain Eukaryota; kingdom Metazoa; phylum Chordata; class Actinopteri; order Pleuronectiformes; family Soleidae; genus Brachirus; species Brachirus orientalis. Next base: position 118,180 of record JAFBJR010000099.1, on the reverse strand, counting down.
GTGTCACTGAAGTAAATATGAACAAAGGATTTCAAATACTGAACTTGAACTCTAGCTGCCTGTTTAATTAGACCCTTGACCCTGTCCTTTCTGGGTGGGTTTTCTTCGTAGCTAAGAAGAACAAGACTCTCTGATCGTGCATTGACTATTGTGGACTAAACAAGATAACTATAAAGAACAAATACTCTCTACCGCTCACTGACCTCTTCTTTGAACCTCTCTGCAAGGCCTCAATCAGGCCTTCATAAAGCTGGACTTATGTAATGCATATAATCTCATTGGCATATGCAAGGGGGACAAATGAAAAAACAGCTTTTAACACCCCCCCCCCAGGCCACTTCAAATACCTAGGTTTTTGCCTTACTATGTACAGTGCCTTGAGATAATGTTGTGATTTGGCACTATACAAATAAAATTGAATTGAACTGAAAATACTTATGCCCTTTGGACTGACCAATATCCTTGTTTGTGTATCTGGATGATATCCTAATTTTCTCACCTGACTGATCACACCAAACATCTCTGCCTAGTCCTTCAGAGATTGCTAGAGAACAAACTCTGTGTTAAAGCAGAGAAGTGTGATTTTAATATGCCTTCAGTCACTTTCTTAGGCTACATCTTGGCAGTGGGGAGCTCAGACCAGACCCTAAGAAAATCAAGGCGGTTATTCATTGGCCAACCCCTGTTCACGTAAACAATTACAACAATTCCTAGGCTTTGCTCATTTCTACCGAAGGTTTATCTGTGGAAACCAAGCTAACCTCTACCTCGTTACCTTTCACTCAAGCAGCTCTTTACCTCTGCCCCTGTTCTAACACACCCGGACCCCTCTCTCCAGTTCATTGTGAGGTAGACACCTTGGACTCAGGCATAGGAGCTGTCCTCTCACAAAGAGACCCCCAGGACCAGAAACTGCACCTCTGTGCATTCTTTTTCTGTAAGTTGGCAATTGCAGAGTCTAATTATGATATTATGATATATAAGAACTTCTCATACCTCCACACTGCAAGATGACTCAACGCTCGCCAGAGATTTAATTTCTCCCTCTCCTACATCAAAGCTCCCGGACCCTCAAGCATTGGGCTTGAGGGTCCCACGTCCACGACCCTGTCCACCTGGAGACTGACAGCGAGCCCATCCAGCCTCCATCCTGTTTTGTTGGTGCCACTTCCTACGACATTGAGAAGGTTGTTCAAGAGGCCCAGGCCACTGAACCGGACCCCGCCACTGGACCACCAAATTGGCTCTTCGTCCCTGCCTCCGTGCGCTCCCAGGTACTCCAGTGGGGGCACTCGTCGAAGCTGGCCTGTCATCCTGGGGTTTCAAGGACTCTTCATTTCCTGCAGCAGAGTTTCTGGTGGCCCTCCATGACTGGGGATGTCTGTGAGTTCGTAGCTGCCTGCACCATCTGTGCCAGTGACAAGTCATCTCATCGTCCACCTTCTGGTCTCCCCTGCCCACTTCCCATTCCCAGCCGTCCTTGGTGTCACATCTCTGTGGGCTTTACCAGACTTCCTCCCTCTAATGGTCTAACTGTCATCCTCATTATGGTCGACTGGTTCTCCAAATGTGCGCACTTCATTCTGATCTTCACGGCATGCTGGGGGACATCACTTCGGACCTTGGACCTCAGTTCTCCTCTCAGGTCTGGCAGGCATTTTGCAGGGCAGTGGGCACAACCTCCAGTCTCTCCTCCTGCTACCATCCCCAGTCAAACGGACAATCGGAGAGGGCCAAACAGGACCTCAAATCTACTCTCCGCTGTGTCACCACCCGCCGTACGGCATCATGGAGCACTCACCTGCCGTGGGTAGAATATGGATGACCCCCTTCATGGCCAGTTATGGCTTTCAGGCCCCACTGTTTTCATCGTAGGAGGAGGAGATAGTGGTCCCTTCCATCCGGTTGAACCTTCGTCGCTGCCAAGCTGTGGAGGTCTGCTAGGGGCGGCTCACCTTGTTCCAACAAGGTCTAACTCTAACTATTTAATAAATAATTAATAATATTATTATTTTTTAGTTATTATTAACAATCAAATTATTGCCAAAAAGTGTTCCCCAACAGTCATATGACCAGGACAGTCATATGGGGAGGTGTTTCAGGCGTGTCCAATCAGAAGGATTGGCTATCCTGAGATTAGGGGAGCATGTGGCAAAGAGGAAGAATAACTTGGCTTGTTGCTGGTTTGAGTCCCCACCAGGACACAATTTCTGCCCTAGTTAAAGTTACCAATGACCTCCTCTTAGCCTCAGATAATGGTCTGGTCTATATACTTGTCCTGTGCTACTTTGACACCATTGGTCATAAAATTCTATTACAGAGACTGGAGCAGACTTTAGGGATCTCAGGTACTGCCCTCTGCTGGTTTCAGTCATACTTGTCTGAAACCAGATTCCAGTTTGTACATGTTAATGATAATGACTCATTATGCCATACTTTTTATCGTATATATGCTTCATTTAGGGAACATTATTAGAGAGAGCAACGTACACTTTCATTGTTATGCAGATGACACACAGCTTTATTTATCAATGAGGCCAGAAGAAATAAATCAGGTTGTTCAACTCCAGGAATGTCTCAAAGACATGAAGTCCTGGATGACCTGTAACTTCCTATTTCTAAACTCAGACAAAGCTGAGGTTATCATACTCGGCCCTAAACACCATAGAGACAAACTTTCTGACCATATTGTCACTTTCAATGACACCACCATGGCATCCAGTTCCACTCTAAGGAACCCTGGAGTTATTTTTGAACAGGATATATCATTCGACACACATATTAAACAAATTTCCAAAACTGCCTTCCTCTATCTGTGGAACATTTTGAAAATCAGAAACATTTTATCCTTAAAGTATGCTGAAAGACTAGTTCGTGTTTTTGTTACATCAAGATTAGATTACTGTAACTCAGTACTATCTGGATGTTCTAATAAGTCTGTTAAAACATTCCAGTTAATTCAAAATGCTGCAGCACTAGTTCTAACAGGAACTAGTAAGAGAGACCACATCACCCCAGTGTTAGATTCTCTACACTGGCTCCCTGTACAGTTTAGAATTCAATTTAAAATCCTCCTCCTCACATACAAAGCCCTTAATGATCAGGCCCCATCATATCTTAAAGATCTAGTTTCACTTTATCAGCCAAACAGATCACTTCGGTCCAAAAACACAGGCTTACTTGTGGTTCCCAGAGTCCATAAGAATGGAATGGGAGGCAGAGCCTTTAGTTACCAGGCTCCTTTCCTGTGGAACCAGCTCCCAGTGTTGGTTAGGGAGGCGAACATTCTCTCTGTAGTTAAAGTTAAATTTAAAACATTCCTTTTTGATAAAGTTTATAGTTAGAGCTGGCTCAGGGAAACCTGAACCATCTCTTAGTTATGCTGCTATAGACCTAGACTGCTGGGGAATTTCCTGTGGTGCACTTGAGGTATCTGACATTCCATGACTAAATGCAAACAGATGGTAACAAGATGTTGTCTTGAGCTCAGGGACATGAGTGATATCTTTTTGACCCTGAAGGCTAAAGGTTAGTTATGCCCTTAAGCTTACTTTGAACCTGGGTGTTTACACAGGTGACCCCCAATATCCTAAAGAAGCAAGGGCTGAACATATATAAGGATATGGGTAGAAGCTGGAGTTAGGGGTATCACATTGGCTGCCGATCCTCTCACAGACAACACCTGGAGGTCTGTTTAGATGCTGTGTTTCCTTGTAATAAACATTTTTATATGCAAGAAATACAGTGTCGGCGGAGTCTCCTTCATCATCTGCACATCACCATCATACGAGAGAAACAACACACTCACACTCGTTCCCTCACACTCATTCCCTCACACTCAGGGTATGAATATGAATTAATTATGTCTCATTAACCTTATTTTTTTTCTCTCCCAAGTCTGTGTCTTTCCTCTCATCCTCTCTCTCTCTCTCTCTGTCCTCATCTTGCAGGCTGCAGGATCAAGTTCCAGTTTTTGATGCTATTATTATTATTATCACTAACAATAATACTTCTGTTATTATTATTATTATGCTTTGATTAAAGGTTCAGCAGTATAATTTTTATCAATAATCTCTGCTGTTGCTTGTATAAATGACACCATAGTTCTATAAACATGACATAACTGATTCTAAACTTGATACAATAAGAGTCAGTTCAGTTGTTGAACAGAGGCTTGAATGATTTTTTTAAGTGTGTGTGAATGTTTGAGAAATAACTGAAATGAAGGGTTGAAGTCAACAATAAAAGATTGAAGCTAACTACTGTTTTTATCACTGATTCATCTGTTGTTTCCTGGATTCATCCATCAAAAGTGTGAAAAATAAAGGATCAGTGTTTATAAGTCAGTTTATAAGTCCCACACTCTCCACCAGTCAGTGTAAACAAATGTGAAAATGACGATGAACAAATCAAAGAAATTCAATTTACTGTCAAAGAGAAGCAAAGAAATGATTGTCATATAACTTCCTAAACACACACTTACATGTTAATAGGTTAATGTTTATAATTTATTTTCTGCTAATGTTGTGTTTTCTTTGTCTTTTTCCTTATTTTCTTCCTGAATGTTATTTTAAATAAAATAACACCACAGGGATTAATAAAGTAATCTGATTATGTTCTGTTTTAACATTTAAACACGAGTCTGAGCTGTTGATTCATACAGAGAATTTCATGCAGTCATCAATGAGTCCGTGAATGTTTACAGTTCTAGTTGTGATTCATCAGTTCACTTTGATGCGACAGAACAACCGTCTGAGGTGTTTGTAAATCTCCTTCATCTTCAGTCCGTATATGATGGGATTAAAGAGAGGATTATACACCAACATCTGCATTGTCATCACAAAACGAGCAGTTTTTGGAAAATCTGAGTCCAGTTTGACGATGGTGACATCATAGGTCATCAGACAGGAGTAGTTGAGCAGAACCAGCAAGTGAGGTAAACAGGTGTGAGCCGCCTTCGTCCTCACTGTCTTAGAACTTCTGCAGGAGATGATCAGGATGTTTGAGTACGTAAACAGTATGAAAATCATCGGAAAAATTATCAGGTCAATGAGAACAACCACACCATATATGGTCAACACTCTGGAGGTCATACAGTAGAGATTATGAAGTGTGTTGTTGCAGAAACTTCCTTTCAAAGTAAAAGTACAGAGTTTGTTGTGAATCCGGGCAATGACTGGAGCAGCAGTCTGACAAACAGGGAGCAGCCAAGCAAATAGCAGCAAAGCACAGACAGTGGATCTTCTCATGATGGTCTGATACTGCAGAGGTTTACATATGGACACGTACCTGTCATAGGCCATGGCTGCCAACAGCAGAAACTCTGAACAGCTTAAAGAGTAATAAAGGAAACACTGAAAGAGACAAGCTGAATATGAGATGATCTGCTTCTCAGACCAAAAGTCCATCAACAGCTTTGGGTAAATATTTGTGCTCAACAGAAGAGAATTAAACAACAAAGCTGCGATGAAAATGTACATGGGCTCATGGAGGTTCTGCTGAGTCACAATGACACATACAATAGTGGTGTTACAACAAATGATCAGAAGATAAGCTGTAAACATGATGACAAAATAAAGATATCTGTAACTCTCTATGTCAACATGACCATCAAGAATGATATACGTTACATTGAGTTCAGCAGTCATTGATGTGGTCAAATCAATGTGTCACCACTTTCAAGACAAATGAGGACAAAGGGAAGACAGTGTCTCAGTCAGACTGTGACATAGAAGTCCACTGCCGTGAGTGTGTGCAGAGATTTTATTCAACCAAACACTGAAGGCGTCATCACAAACCCACGAATCAGAGCACAGCTGCTGCTGTCACACAGGGACAACATGCTAATGTTAGCTCCACTGATGTCAGGATTATCATGACAGGAAACTGACACAGTCCACAGCAACAACAGTCTGGATCAACTCCCTTAACCCGGAGACGAGGACTCCAGTCTGAGACGAGGACTGTGATTGAATTATTAGGAAATGAATACAAAAACAGACAAAATTAAAAGTGGAGAAAAGTATCATTGACCCCCAGATGACCCCTGACCCTCAGATGACACCTCTCCCACTGCTGACAAAGTTAGCTTCCATTCTTCAAAGTAAACCTTTAAGCAAATTTCTTTTCCAACAGGAAACTGAAGTTTGTAAACCACTCACTCTCCCACACCAAAATCCAGAGAGAAAATCAGTGATTTTAGCTCACAGGGACACAGAAGCTGCTGGTCTACTGTTGCCTCGTGTGGTCAGTTTGTGTCACTGAGCTAAATCTGAACAAAGGATTTCAAACACTGAAGTGACAAAATAAGACATTTGAGCTTGAGGTATCAGTGAAAGCAGATGGACAGGATCAGGCAGACAAAAGACCAACACAGGGGAAACAGTATTCTACTCAGGTAGGGACAACAACCAATATCACAAAGGGGTAGTTATCATCCTCATCCTGAAGTTGAAGAACAGATACCAATTGCTTTCAAACACCCATGATTATTACGCACAACCAGATCAAAACAAGGTTAACAACATGTGAGAACAAATCAAAACAGTATATTCAGAAAGTAGCAAACCTGTCTAGGAATGACAAAAAAAGGAAGGATTGGATTACAACCAACACCTGGCAGTCTATTGAAAAAAAAGAGCCTTGAAGAAGAAAATCTTAGAAGCCAAGTCTGAAAGGCTGCAGGAGAGATGTAAGGTGCAGTACACAGAAGCCAGCTGAAGAGTTAAGAGGATGGTGAGAGCAGACAAAAGTTTTTACATGGAGAACCTTGCAAAACAGGCAGAAGAGGCTGCCAGAAGAGGGGAACAGGGAACAGTATACAGGATTACCAATACCATCTGTGGAAAGTATCATCGAAACATTAGTGTGTCGATCACAGACAAACAGGGTCGACTCCTCACATCCAAAACGGAAATAGATGCTCAATGGACAGAACACCTCAGTGAAATCCTCAACAAACCATTGCCACCCTCAGAGCAGATATACAAAAACCAGAGGTTGATCTTGATGTTGATATAGATCCACCAGCGATAGAAAAAATCATGTTCCTCGTCAAATCCCTCAAGAACGGAAAAGCTCCTGGTTTGGATAGTCTGAATGCAGACCAAGAGCTGGCAGCCAAAGCACCGAGACCACTCTTCACAGCTAAATGGAGGGGGAAAAAGGTTCTGGATGACTGGACAATAGCTCAATTGTAAAGATCCCAAAGAAGGGTGCACTCAGCAACTGCAAAAACTGGCGTGGTATCACCCTTTTGTCCATCCCCAGCAAAATCCTTGCCAAAATCATCATACTAAGAAGATCTGAGATGATAGACAAACCCTGTTGAACAAGCAGGGTTCCAGAAAGGCAGAGGATGTGTTGACCACATTTTCACCCTACGCAACATAATTGAGCAGTGTACAGAGTGACAGAGGCAATTATATATCAACTTTCTGGATTTTGAAAAAGCATTTGATAGTATTCACAGAGACAGTTTATGGAGAATACTATGAGCACATGGGATTCCTGAACGAGTTGTCCTTCTCATGAAGAGATTCTATACCAACTTCAGATGCCAGATTGGAAACAGCCAATACAGTTTTGCAGTCAAGCCTGGGGTGAGGCAAGGCTTTGTGATGTCTGCTCTACTTTTTAGGTCATAGACTGGGTGATGAGGAAAAACCACCGAAGATCAACCTCGGGGCATCAGATGGACTCTCTTCTCACAATTGGAAGACCTCAACTTTGCAGATGATGTGGCCTTGCTCTCTCATACACACCAACATATACAAGAGAAAACCTCCCGTCTAAACACTTTCTGGTCTGAAGATCAACCAGAAGAAATCAGAGCTGATGATGCTGAACATCCCAAACCCCTCACCAATACAAAGATAAAATAGACCTACCCACAACAAAACACTTCATGTACTTATGCAGTGTTGTCAGCCACAATGGTGGTGCAGGAAGTTACATCACATACCAAATCAACAGAGCCAGGAACACCTTACAAACGCTCAGCAATGTCTGGAAGTCAGCCCAGTACAGCACCCACACCAAGCTGAGACTATACCAGAGCTGCATCCTGTCCACCCTGTTATACGGCTCAGAATGTTGAACGACAGAACATGATCTCCACAAACTGTCAACCTTTCACACTAAAAGCCTAAGAAAAATCTGTAGAATATTTTGGCCCAAAACAATATCAAACAAGATAACACAGAAGGTGTTGGAAATGGATTGGGTATGTCGTAGATAAAGAACAGGACAACATCACCTGAAATGCTCTTCACGACACCAGATGGTAAACAAAAAAAGAGGCCGACCCAAGAACACCTGGTGTAGCACAAAGGAGGGAGAGTTGAAGGATCTACATGACACCTGGGGTTCCATAAGGTCACTGGCCCAAAACAGACAGGAATGGAAATCCTTTGCATCTGTTGCTGCCTTACTTTGAGGTGTGTGTTCACAGGTGTTCCTCAACTCTTTGCTCATTGAGGTTTGACTCCAGCAGACAAAAGACTTACTTCCCTAAGCCTACAGGTCAAGGAACACGTCCTGACAGTCTTCACTCTGTTTGGAATCCATGTGACAGGTGACAGAGAGTGTCTCTACTGGGGGACTCTGTTTTCTCATGAGGGGGTGATTGGCAGACCGGCGATCAGTGTTCAGTTGTGAGACTTTTGTACTAATCACACTTTTGTCACACCTAACACCATGTTTGAACATAAGTCCAGAAGTACACTTGGCAGCAGGAAGTCCTGGGTCATAGACTGATGTTCGACTTTAAAGTCATGTCAGCTGATCTGTGGTCATATAAGCAAATCTGTCAACTGATCACCACCTGGTAGTGAGTTGGATCAAGTGGGGGGGTAGGATAGTGGCTGTACCTGGTGGACCTAAAAGTGCTTTGAGGGTTGACTGGGAACATACGGCTGAGGTATCTGTCATGACAGTCTTCAACTCCCACCTCCAACAGAGATTGGATCACATTCTTGTGGTGGTGGGGGACGTGGAACTTGAATGAGCCATGTTCCATTCTGCCATTGTCAGGTCAACTGTCCAGAGCTTTGGTTGAAAGGCTGCTGGGTGTAGTCATGGAGGTAATTCCAGAACCTCCTGGTTGAGACCAGAGGTGAAGGGAGCCATCAAGCTGAGTCTTACAGGGATTGGTTGGCTTGTAGGACTCCTCAGGCAACTGAGTCTAAAACTCAGATGGGAGGAATTTGATGAAGCTATGAAGCAAGACTTTCAGTCAGCCACAAAGAAATTCTGGCAAACCGTCTGACAACTCAGGAGGGTGACGCAGCAAAAGGAACTGCTTCATCTTGCTGTATGGAACACTAGACAGGCCCTAAGGGTACAGAAATGACCTTGTCCGCCCAACCAGTCTACATGTGGACCTGAAAAAAAGACTTACGATTGTGTCCTTTGAAGTGTCCTTTAGGAGGTACTCTGTATATGTGGTAGACGGCTTATTTCAATGGGTAGTCCGGTCTCTGGATTGAGGTATGGAAGGGCATTAAAGCTGTCACGGACTATAGCAGGAGGACAACATCTCCCTCAGTGGACTACTGTCCCACCTTGGCTGAGGAGCTGAATCTTTTCTATGCTCGTTTCCACAGGAACAACACGGACCCAGTACTGCAACCCCTTCCCTCTACTGACACCGCCCCAGTCCTGAGCACGCACGAAGTGAGCCTCTGCCTGCGCAACATCAAACCCAGGACAGCAGCCGGACCAGATGGAATGCTGGGACGGGTGCTAAAAGTCTGTGTGGACGAGCTGGCAGAGATCTTCACCACTATTTTTAACACATCACTGTCCACATCATGGGTCCCAGCTTGCTTCAAAGCAGCCACAATTGTTTCTGTTCCCAAGCAGTGATTATAAACCTGTGGCACTCACCCCCATACCAGCCAAGTGCCTGGAGCGGCTGGTCATCAAGCACATCAGGGAAGAAATACCTCAGACACTAGACCCATATCAATTTGCATATAGGGAAAACAGGTAGACAGAAGATGCTATAGATACTGTACTCCATGCACTATTAGAACACCTAGAGCAGAGAAACTCCTATGCGAGGCTGCTCTTCGTCAACTTTAGTTCTGCCTTTAACACAATCAGGCCAAACAAACTGCCCAAACTGCACCATTTCGGACTAAACACCACCTTATGTAACTGGGTTTTGGACTTTCTAACAAATCCCTCACAATATGTTAGAGCTGGCAAGAACATTTCACCCACTGTTTTGATTAACACACTCTACACACAAGACTGTTGCATCACCTTTCCCACTAATGTCCTAGTAAAGTTTGCGGATTACACCACAGTGCTTGGGTTCATCAGCGACAACAAGGAGTCAGCTTACGGTACAACATCTGGTATCTTGGTGCGAGAACCACAACTTGGCCCTCAAAATCAGAAAGACAAAGGAGATGATTGATTTCCGTAAGTCAAGCCAAACCACCCATACTCCACTTACCATTGGGAACGAGGCTGTTGAGAGAGTCACACAGTTCAGGTTCATGGGTGTGACTGTGTCAGAAGATCTATCCTGGAGCACTAACATAACCTCAGTTATAGGAAAGGGCCAACAGCGCCTCTTCTATCTGAGGAAACTCAGGAGCGCTAAAATCCCTCAGCAACTTATGGTTAATTTCGACCACTGTGCAGTTGGTAGTATATTGACTTATGGACTCTTGGTGTGGTTTTCCAGCTGAACCAAGGCTGAGCAGCGGGCTCTCCAGAGGATTGTGGAAACGGTGGGCAGAATCATCGGGACTAGTCTCCCGGAGATGAGCACTGTTTACACCTCCCGCTGTTTGAGGAAGGTGTACAACATCCTGCATGACCAGCTTCATCCTGCACATCGCCTTTTCCAACTGTTGCCCTCTTGGAGTAGGTACAGGTCCATCTGGGCCCACAGCTTTTACCCTCAGGCAGTGACACTATTAAATGGACAGCACTAAGGCACTTTATTAATTATGTACTGATGTCAGTCCTGAGATGCTCCAAACGTAATTTCATTGTTATGTATAACGTTGTTATTGTGACAATGACAATAAAGAATAAAGAAAGAAAGAAAGAAAGAAGATAGGAGTTGTTGATCCACTGCTGCCACCATCAGTAAATTCAAATGTCTTATTTTGTCACTTCATTGTTTGAAATCCTTCACATTTACCTCAGTGACAAAAACTTACCACACGAGGCAGCAGTAGACCAGCAGCTCCTGTGTCCCTGTGAGCTAAAATCACTGACTTTCTCTATGGACTTTGGTGTGGGAAAGTGAGTGATTTACAAACTTCAGTTTCCTGTTGGAAAAGTCTGTCAAACAGTGAGATAAAGACACGAACATGTTCTGAAGATATTGTAGACTTAAATGATGCAGATTTCATTAAGTGAGTATTTTGTTGAGTGGCTAAAATCAGTTCTTCCTTGTGTCCCTGCTGGCTGCCATTTTGTGTTTAAGTCTCAAACACAAAATGGCCGAGTTTGTGTTAGTATCTCATACAACTCAAAAAATCTGAATTTAGTAAGTTGAAATATCTTGTTTTTTTACTTCAGTGTTTGTTCAGATTTAACTCAGTGAAGTTCACTGAGATTATGGCATACTCAGTGAAGTCAGTAACTCATACAACCTCTGTACAAAAAAAAAAAAAACTATATAAATCTTCAAGCCAAAAAATCTGGATATAGTTTTTTTAAAGTTGGAAGACCTTCTTCATCATGTCATCATATAAAAACACTTGTTTGTGACAAACATGGTGTTGAATCCTCTAGACTCATGGTCTCCTGAGGCTGCATTCACTGTGACCACTGGGTAATAATTAGATGTTTTAAGAGTGGCGTTAGTGAGTCCTGCCCCCTGAGGCCTGGACTGTTGTTCACCACAGTGTCTCACTGGGGACGTTCTCCACAGTCCAAACTGTCAACAAAGTCATTACTGTATCTTTACATCAGCTCTGGGCTTCTGTGGACTTCTTGCTCACAGAAGCCCAGAAGTTCACGTTGTTTAAGAGTTGCATCATACTCATCGCCCACAGGACAGACTTCAAACTTGGCAGATCACAACATTGTGAAACAAACTCTACTTATCAGTCTGTTTGTATGTTTGTATGATCACATTAAATCAAAAATTGTTTGGTTTTAGCCTTAAATTAAGCTTTATATGTACTTTATGCCCCTCTTCCACTACACAGTTCCAGCTCAGCTTTACTCTGTTTCTTTTCTTTTCCATCACCTGGTACCTGGTACTTTTTTTAGTACTTGCTCTGTTCAGGTTCCAGTTGAGCTAAGCTGATACTAAAAAATATAAGGAGGTGACAAAATGTTTTTTGGTCCTCACAAAGATATTCATACAAACACACACGCATACGAGGCCTTATCTGTCCACCATCCACCACCCTGCTGCAACTACAAACCCTGTCCATAAAAGTTATGACCAGAATCTATAATGAAAGGAAGCATTGGTGGAGTCAAACTCTGAGAATCCAGAGACCGGACTACCCATAGCAATGAGCTGTCCACCACATATTGGTGGAGTACCTCCTACAGGACACTTCAAAGGACACAATCGTAAGCCTTTTTTTCAGGTCCACATGTAGACTGGTTGTGCGGACAAGGTCCCTTCTGTACCCTTACTAGGGTATAAAGTTGGTCTAGTGTTCCATTAAGCCAGGACAAACACCACATTGCTCCTCTTGAATCTGAGGTTCAACTATCTGCTCTCCAGCACTTTGGCATGGACGTTCCCAGGGAGGCTGGGTAGTGTGATCCCCCTGAAGATGAAACATACCATCTCATCCTTTAATTTAAAGATGGGAGTTGCCACCTCAGTCTGTCCATGTCCATGCAATGTTACAAAGGTGTGTCGACTAGGTCAGCCTCAAAACATCTAGAGTCTTGAGGCATTCAGGTTGAATTTCATCCATCCCTGAGATTCTGCCACTGCTGAGATGTTTAACTACCTCAGCAACTTCAACCCTAGAGATCAGAATCCACACCTTCTTCCTCTGACTTGTCTTCCTCTACAGAACACGTGTTGGTAGGATTGGGGAGATCCTTTGAGTTTTTTGCTGCTTTACCCTCCTGAGTTGTCAGACAGTTTGCCAGAATTTCTTTGGGGCTGACTGAAAGTCTTGCTGCATAGGCTCATCAAATTCCTCCCATCTCTGAGTTTTAGCATCAGTTGCCTGAGAAGTCCTACAAGCCAATCACTCCCTGTAGGACTCCTTTTTAGCATGATGGCTGCCTTCATCTCTGGTCTCCTCCAGAAGGTTCTGGAATTACCTCCATGACTACACCCAGCAACCTTTCAACTACAGTTGCCCTAACAATGGCAGAATGGAACATGACTCATTCAAGTTCCATGTCTCCCACCACCATAAGAATGTGATTCAATCTCTGTCAGAGGTGGGAGTTGAAAACTGTCATGACAGAAACCTCAGTCAGATGTTCCCAGTCAATCCTCACAGCACATTTAGGTCCACCAGGTAGGTCCAGTGTCCTACCCCACAACTTGATCCAACTCACTACCAGATGGTGATCAGTTGACAGCTTTGCTTATATGACCACAGATCAGCTGACATGACTTTAAAGTCGAACATCAGTCTATGACCCAGGATGTCCTGGTGCCAAGTGTACTTCTGGACCTCCTTATGTTCAAAATTGTGTTAGTTGTTAAGAAACTGTAATTAGCACAAAAGTCCCACAACTGAACACTGTTTTGATTCAGATCGGGCAGGCCATTCCTGCCAATCATCCCCCTCCTCCAGGTCACACTGTTGTTGCCGCATGAGACAACAGAGTCCCCCAGTAGAGGCACACTCTGTCACCTGTCCCATGGTCTCCAAATAGGGTGAGGACTGTCAGGACCTGTTCCTTGACCTGTAGGCATCGGGAAGTAAGTATTTTGTCTGCTGGAGTCAAACCTCAATATGCAGAGAGACGGGGAACACCAGTGGACACACACCTCAAGTTCAAATGTCTTATTTTGTCACTTCAGTCAATGATCCTTTTCTCCACTTTTAATTTTGACTGTATTTGTATTCAATAAAAGTCCAAGTCTCAGACTGGAGTCTTTGTCTCCGGGTTAAGGGAGTTGATCCAGACTGTTGTTGCTGTGGACTGTGTCAGTTTCCTGTCATGATAATCCTGACATCAGTGGAGCTAACATTAGCATGTTGTCCCTGTGTGACAGCAGCAGCTGTGCTCTGACTTGTGGGTTTGTGATGACGTCTTCAGTGTTTGGTTGAATAAAATCTCTGCACACACTCACGGCAGTGGACTTCTATGTCACAGTCTGACTGAGACACTGTCTTCCCTTTGTCCTCATTTGTCTTGAACGTGGTGACACATTGATTTGACCACATCAATGACTGCTGAACTCAATGTAACGTATATCATTCTTGATGGTCATGTTGACATAGAGAATTACAGATATCTTTATTTTGTCATCATGTTTACAGCTTATCTTCTGATCATTTGTTGTAACACCACTATTGTGTGTGTCATTGTGACTCAGCAGAACCTCCATGAGCCCATGTACATTTTCATCGCAGCTTTGCTGTTAAACTCTCTTCTGTTGAGCACAAATATTTACCCAAAGCTGTTGATGGACTTTTTGTCTGAGAAGCAGATCATCTCATATTCAGCTTGTCTCTTCCAGTGTTTCCTTTTTTACTCTTTAAGTGGTACAGAGTTTCTGCTGTTGACAGCCATGGCCTATGACAGGTACGTGTCCATATGTAAACCTCTGCAGTATCAGACCATCATGAGAAGATCCACTGTCTGTGCTTTGCTGCTATTTGCTTGGCTGCTCCCTGTTTGTCAGACGGTTGTTCCAGTCATTGTCTGGATTCACAACAAACTGTGCACCTTTACTTTGAAGGGGTTTTTCTGCAACAATTCCATGAATTATCTCTACTGTGTGACCTCCAGAGTGTTGTCCATATATGGTGTGGTTGTTCTCATTAACCTGGTGATTGTTCCGATGATTTTCATACTGTTTACGTACTCAAACATCCTGATCATCTCCTGCAGAAGTTCTAAGACAGTGAGGACGAAGGCAGCTCACACCTGTTTACCTCACCTGCTGGTTCTGATCAACTACTCCTGTCTGATCACGTATGATATCACCATTGTCAAACTGGACTCAGATTTTCCAAAAACTGCTCGTTTTATGATGACAATGCAGATGTTGGTGTATAATCCTCTCTTTAATCCCATCATATACGGACTGAAGATGAAGGAGATTTACAAACACCTCAGACGGTTGTTCTGTCGCATCAAAGTGAACTGATGAATCACGACTAGAACTGCAAACATTCACGGACTCATCTATGACTGCATGAATCTCTCTAACTGTTGTGGGTTTTTGTTTCTTTGTGTCAGTAAACTGAATTTCTTTGTTTCCTACATTGATCAACAGCTTAGACCCTTGTTTACGTGTAAAAACAGAACATCATCAGATTACTTAATTCATCCCTGTGGTGAATTAATCTGCTTCTTCAAGATTAAAATAACATTAGCAGAAAATAAATTATACACATTAACATATTAACATATAAGTGTGTGTTTATGAAGTTCTATGACAATCATTTCTTTGCTTCTCTTTGACAGTGAACTGAATTTCTTTGATTTGTTCATTGTCATTATCACATTTGTTAAAAACACTGATCCTTCATTTTTCACACTTTTGATGGATGAATGAAGAAACAACAGATGAATGAGTGATGAAAAGAGTAGTTAGCTTCAATTTTTCATTGTTGGCTTCAAATCTTCATTTCAGTTATTTCTCAAACATTCACACAGTTTTTCAAACACTTACAAAATTATTCAAGCCTCTGCTCAACAACTGAACTGACTCTTATTCACACATGTAAATAGAACCTATATAACATCTGTATAAACATTATTATTATTATGAAGATTAACATGAAGCATTAATAACTATTATTATGAATGGTAAGA
Source organism: Brachirus orientalis (assembly GCA_016785285.1). NCBI lineage: Eukaryota > Metazoa > Chordata > Actinopteri > Pleuronectiformes > Soleidae > Brachirus > Brachirus orientalis. The sequence goes on along the minus strand of JAFBJR010000099.1, from coordinate 102,226 downwards.
ATTAAAACCACACACACACGTTTGTATAGCAGTCATAGTGAGGACCCTTGTAGACATATTGCATTCCCTAGCTCGTTACACTAACCCTAACCATCACAACTAGATGCCTAACCCGAACACTTACCCTAACCTAAACCCCATTCTAACCCTAACACTAAAACAAAGTCTTAACCCTGAAAAAGCCTTTTAAGGGGTGACAAGTGAGGACGTTTCCCAAAATGTCCTCACAAATCCTTAGATTTGTAAGTTTTTTTGGTCCTCACAAAGATACCCATACAAACACACACAAGGCCTTATCTGTATATGGTAAATGGTTTGTACTTTACTAGTCTTGATGACCACCCAAAGCTTTACACTATGTATTTTTCTTTTATTTAAACTTATGATAACTGTATTAGTTACAATGTTTTTACAAGACACAAACAATTTAAAATCTAATCAAACAATAAACACAACAAAGCAAATAAATAAAATGAATACAATGAAATATGAGCAGTCAGGAGGGACATTATATTATTTCACTGCGATTATAAATCACTCACAGTGACTTAAAAATGTGTTAAATAACATAATAGTTTACTGTCTGTTTAACAAATAGCATGTTGAGCTAATTGTAATAGCATCACTTTTACATGCAGACTATATACAGTCTAGGTACAATTAATAGTATGCTAATTCCTTCATTAAATGCTAAATTAGTTACATTACTGTTAACAAGCTAATGTCAGCTCCCATTTAAGTATATTGTTACTGTCAAGACTCACTAATTTATAAACAGTAACAATAATTACACCCAGTAACCTCTGCTACAACAATATATAAATATTTGTTTACATGTTAACCTTAGAAGCTAACTTTGTTAGATCATATATGATCTGCAGCTTTTATTGTCCACCTTAGGTCCACCATGTAGATCCAGTGTCCTACCCCACCACTTGGTCCAACTCACCACCAGATGGTGATCAGTTGACAGCTTTGCTTATATGACCATAGATCAGCTGACATGACTTTAAAGTCAAACATCAGTCTATGACCCGCGACGTCCTGGTGCCAACTGAACACTGTTCTGGTTCAGATCGGGCAGGCCATTCCTGCCAACCCCCTCCTCCAGGTCACACTGTTGTCACCCACATGAGACAACAGAGTCCGCCAGTAGAGGCACACTCTGTCACCTGTCCCATGGTCTTCAAATAGGGTTAGGACTGTCAGGACCTGTTCCTTGACCTGTAGGCATAATCTGCTGTAAGTAAGTCTTTTGTCTGCTGGAGTCAAATCTCAATCTGCAGAGAGTCAGGGAACACCAGTGGACACACACCTCAAGTGCAAATGTCTTATTTTGTCACTTCGGTGTTTGAAATCCTTTGTTTAGAACAGTGAGATAAAGATGTGTTCTTAAGATATCGTCGACCTAAACTGATGTAGATTTTGTTACACGAGTCTTTTGTGAAGTGGCTAAAATCTTTTTTAACATATGCTGGTCTTTGCTGGTTTTTCTAGCAGGGTGAGGTAAGCTAATAGCATGCTAACATCAGCTACAATGACAATGTTCTCTCACTAATGTTTTCTTACTCATGATCTTCAGCTACATGGTTAAAGGTTTACTTTGAAGAATGGAAGCTAACTTTGTTAGCAATGGGAGAGGTGTTGTCTGAGGGTCAGGGGTCATCTGAGGGTCAATGATCCTTTTCTCCACTTTTAATTTTGTCTGTTTTTGTATTCATTTCCTAACAATTCAATCACAGTCCTCGTCTCAGACTGGAGTCCTCGTCTCCGGGTTAAGGGAGTTGATCCAGACTGTTGTTGCTGTGGACTGTGTCAGTTTCCTGTCATGATAATCCTGACATCAGTGGAGCTAACATTAGCATGTTGTCCCATGTGTGACAGCAGCAGCTGTGCTCTGACTCGTGGGTTTGTGATGACGTCTTCAGTGTTTGGTTGAATAAAATCTCTGCACACACTCACGGCAGTGGACTTCTGTGTCACAGTCTGACTGAGACACTGTCTTCCCTTTGTCCTCATTTGTCTTAAACGTGGTGACACATTGATTTGACCACATCAATGACTGCTGAACTCAATGTAACGTATATCATTCTTGATGGTCATGTTGACATAGAGAATTACAGATATCTTTATTTTGTCATCATGTTTACAGCTTATCTTCTGATCATTTGTTGTAACACCACTATTGTGTGTGTCATTGTGACTCAGCAGAACCTCCACGAGCCCATGTACATTTTCATCGCAGCTTTGTTGTTTAACTCTCTTCTGTTGAGCACAAATATTTACCCAAAGCTGTTGATGGACTTTTTGTCTGAGAAGCAGATCATCTCATATTCAGCTTGTCTCTTTCAGTGTTTCCTTTATTACTCTTTAAGTGGTTCAGAGTGTTTGCTGTTGACAGCCATGGCCTATGACAGGTACGTGTCCATATGTAAACCTCTGCAGTATCAGACCATCATGAGAAGATCCACTGTCTGCGCTTTGCTGCTGTTTGCTTGGCTGCTCCCACTTTGTCAGACTATTGTTCCTATTGTCAGCAATGTTCACAACAAACTGTGCACCTTTACTTTGAAGGGGTTTTTCTGCAACAATTCCATGAATTATCTCTACTGTGTGACCTCCAGAGTGTTGTCCATATATGGTGTGGTTGTTCTCATTAACCTGGTGATTGTTCCGATGATTTTCATACTGTTTACCTACTCAAACATCCTGATCATCTCCTGCAGAAGTTCTAAAACAGTGAGGACGAAGGCAGCTCACACCTGTTTACCTCACCTGCTGGTTCTGATCAACTACTGCTGTCTGATCACGTATGATGTCACCATTGTCAAACTGGACTCAGATTTTTCAAAAACTGCTCGTTTTGTGATGACGATGCAGATATTGGTGTATAATCCTCTCTTTAATCCCATCATATATGGACTGAAGATGAAGGAGATTTACAAACACCTCAGAAGGTTGTTCTGTCGCATCAAAGTGAACTGATGAATCACGACTAGAACTGCAAATATTCACGGACTCATTGATGATTGCATGAATCACTCTAACTGTTTAAATAATTTCATCTTTTTAATCATGTGGGTTTTTGCTTCTTTGTGACAGGGAACTGAATTTCTTTGCTCCCTACACTGATCAACAACTCAGACTCTTGTTTACATATAAAAACAGAACATAATCAGATTACTTTATTAATCCCTGTGGTGAAACAGGCTGTTTTTCATCTGCTTCTTCAAAATTAAAAATTTACTCTGGAAGTAAATAAGGAAAAAGACCAATAAAACACAACATTAGCAGAAAAGAAATTATAAACATTAACATATGTTAATATGTTAATATGTTAATGTAGTGTGTTTATGTAGTTCTATGAGAACCATTTCTTTACTTTTCTTTGACAAACTGAATTTCTTTGATTTGTTCATTGTCATTTTCACATTTGTTTAAAACACTGATCCTTCATTTTTCACACACACACACACACGCACACACACACACATTTGTGCTTCTATCAGAATGAGGACCCTCATAGACATAATATATTCCCTAGCCCCTTATCCTAACCTTAACCATCGCAACTAGATACCTAACCCTATGCCTAACCCTAACCCTAACCTAAACCCCATTCTAATTCTAACCCTAAAACCAAGTCTTAACCCTGAAAGAGCCCTTTTAAGGGGGTGAAAAAAAGTGAGGACCAGCCAAAATGTCCTCACTCTGTAGGGTTAATACAATATTTGGTCCTCACTCTGCAGCAAGTACAAGAACACACACACACAAAAGGCCTTATCTGTATACGGTAAATGGTTTGTACTTTTCAAGTCTTGATGACCACTCAAAGCTTTGCACTATGTATTTTCTTTTATTTAAAGTTATGATAACTGTATTAGTTACAATGTTTTTACAAGACACAAACCATTTAAAATCCAATCAAACAATAAACACAACAAAGCAAATAAATAAAATGAATAAAATGAAATATGAGCAGTCAGGAGGGACATTATATGATTTTACTGTAAGTCACTCACAGTGACTTAAAAATGTGTTAAATAAGATAATCATTTACTGTCTCTTTAACAAATAGCATGTTGAGCTAATTGTAATAGCATCACTTTTACATGCAGACTATATACAGTCTAGGTACAATTAATAGTATGCTAACAATTTCTTCATTAAATGCTAAATTAGTTATATTACTGTTAGCAAGCTAATGTTAGCTCCAATTTAAGTATATTGTTACTGTCAAGACTCACTAATTTATAAACAGTAACAATAATCACACCCAGTAACTTCTGCTACAACAATATATAAACATTTGTTTACATGTTAATCTTAAAGTATGGAAGCTAAGTTTGTTAGTGTTAACTAGGTTAACCCCACAACATCAGATCATATATGAGCTGAAGCTTTTATTGTTTCAGATCAAGGGAGAAATTGTGGTTGGGTACTTTGCTCAGGGGTACTCCAGCCCTGTGTCCTGGTGGGAATTCAAACCAGCAACCCTCCGGTTACAAGCCGGTTGGGGGGACAAGGTCCCTTCTGTACCCTTACTAGGGTATAAAGCTCATCTAGTGTTCCATTAAACCAGGACGGAAACCACATTGCTCCTCCTGAATCTGAGGTTCAACTATCTGCTCTCCAGCACTTTGGCGTGGACCTTCCCAGGGAGGCTGAGTAGTGTGATCGCCCTGAAGATGAAACATACCATCTCATCCTTTAATTTAAAGATGGGGGATGCCACCTCAGTCTGTCACTCCAGAGCTACAATGCCCATGCAATGTTACAAAGGTGTGTCGACTAGGTCAGCCTCAAAACATCTAGAGTCTTGAGGCATTCAGGTTGAATTTCATCCGTCCCTGAGATTCTGCCACTGCTGAGATGTTTAACTACCTCAGCAACTTCAATCCTAGAGATCCACACCTTCATCCTCTGACTTGGCTTCCTTTATAGAACATGTGTTGGTGGAACTGAGGAGATCCTTTAAGTTTTCCTTCTGCTTCTCCCTCCTGAGTTGTAATTGAATCTCTGCTGGAGGTGGGAGTTGAAGACTGTCATGACAGAAACCTCAGTCAGATGTTCACAGTCAACTCTCACAGCACATTTAGGTCCACCAGGTAGATCCAGTGTCCTACCCCACAACTTGATACAACTCACCACCAGATAGTGATCAGTTGACAGCTTTGCTTATATGATCACAGATCAGCTGACATGACTTTAAAGTCGAACATCAGTCTATGACCCAGGACTTTCTGGTGCCAAGTGCACTTCTGGACTTCGTTATGTTCAAAATGGTGTTAGTTGTTGACAAACTGTAATTAGCACAAAAGTCCCACAACTGAACACTGTTCTGGTTCAGATCGGGCAGGCCATTCCTGCCAATCATCCCCCTCCTCCAGGTCACACTGTTGTTGCCGCATGAGACAACAGAGTCCCCCAGTAGAGGCACACTCTGTCACCTGTCCCATGGTCTCCAAATAGGGTGAGGACTGTCAGGACCTGTTCCTTGACCTGTAGGCATCGGGAAGAAAGTCTTTTGTCTGCTGGAGTCAAACCTTAATCTACAGAGTCAGGAAACACCAGTGGACACACACCTCAAGTTCAAATGTCTTATTTTGTCACTTCAGTGTTTGAAATCCTTTGTTTAGATTTACCTCACTGACAAACTGAGCACACGAGGCAGCAGTAGACCAGCAGCTCCTGTGAGCTAAAATCACTGATTTTCTCTATGGCCTTTGGTGTGGGAGAGTAAGTGGTTTACAAACTTCAGTTTCCTGTTGGAAAAGTCTGTCTAACAGTGAAATAAAGATGTGTTCTTAAGATATCGTAGACTTAAACTGACGTAGATTTTATTACAAAAGTCTTTTGTGAAGTGGCTAAAATCTTTTTAACATATGCTGGTCTTTGCTGGTTTTTCTAGCAGGGTGAGGTAAGCTAATAGCATGCTAACACCAGCTACAATGACAATGTTCTCTCACTAATGTTTTCTTACTCATGATCTTCAGCTACATGGTTAAAGGTTTACTTTTAAGAATGGAAGCTGACTTTGTTAGCAGTGGGAGAGGTGTTGTCTGAGGGTCAGGGGTCATCTGAGGGTCAATGATCCTTTTCTCCACTATTAATTTTGTCTGTTTTTGTATTCATTTCCTAATAATTCAATCACAGTCCTCGTCTCAGACTGGAGTCCTCGTCTCCGGGTTAAGGGAGTTGATCCAGACTGTTGTTGCTGTGGACTGTGTCAGTTTCCTGTCATGATAATCCTGACATCAGTGGAGCTAACATTAGCATGTTGTCCC